>UNPR01000078.1:0-187984 GCA_900536425.1 Hymenoscyphus linearis | reverse complement strand
ACCAAAAAAAAAAAAAAAAAAAAAGAGTAAGAAAGCAAAGAATAGAATCGAACCTCACCTCACGAACAACACAACACACATCCATCCATCATCCCCATCCACCACATCCCATCCACCACACATCCCCTCTCCCCCCCGCTCTCCACCTCCCCAAAAAAAGGAACAAACCCTCCGTCCCAATCCCAATCCCAAACGACCCAATCCCAATCAAACGAAACAAGGCTGTCTAGCCATCTCCCTCACCAAAAAAGCAATTTTTTTTGTTGCACATCGCGGTGATTAATTTCAACAGCCGAGTTAAGCTGCGAATATTCTTTTTTGATTTCCATTTTCACGAGTGACGATGGTCCATGGGGAGTTGGGTTGGGGGTTGTCATTGGAACCGTGGGTACGAATCCGAACCTGAACCACACCACACTACTATATACGGAACGGAACGGAACGGAGAGGAAAGGATTAAAAATAGATAGGTTGAATGGATGGGATGGGATGGGTGAGAGGGATGTTGACTGGATTGGATTGGATTGGACTGGATTTGCCTCTCTCTCTCTCTCTCTTATAATGGGAGGGGAAATATATAGAAAGAGAAGAGGACTATCCATCCTCTAGGTAACTTCTCACAATAATACCCTCCGTACTCGAGTACCAAACCAACACCAATAACCCCCCTCCCCTCATACTCCCTCCCTTCTCCAACCCTTCCCTCCCCCTCCCCTCCCCTTCCTCCTCTCACCCAACACCTCACCTCACACCTCACCCATCTCTCACCACCCACCAACACTCAAATCAAAAAAGGGGATATAGCGAAGTAGCAACAGATGAGAGTATCTAACCTAACACTACCTAACCTAACAATACCTAACCTAACACCACCTAACCAAACACCACCTAACCAAACACCACCTGGACGGTAATCTTACTTAGGAGGGCGAGTAGAGATAAGAGGTTGTAATCACATTTTCAAAACCCCCCCACGGAATTCACAATTCTCAGTCTCACTCATCAAGACGAAACAAAGCAAAGCAAAAGAAAAATAATCAAATCTCCAGTGTCAAAAAAATACTCATGTATCATTCCCATCTCAATCCGCTCCAACACCAAACCAAACCCCCCAAAATACCATGCTTTCTCCCCCCCCCCTTTCCTTTCCTTTCCTTTCTTTACCCACCAACGCCCCCAGCCCATCCATCCACAAACTCCAGGGATAATCAACTCCTTTCCTCCTCCCAGAGTATTCAACCAGTCCATGAGTCTATTCTTGTGTTGTCATTCTCAGCCTGCCTAACTTTCGTACGTGTGTGCTTCAAAAGATCTCCGACTTCTTCTTCGGAATCCTTCTCCAACAAAAGAAGCTTCATCGTTCAGTAATTTCCAGTAGAATGGCATATAAAAATACGAAAATGTTTATGCTTTCGGGGGGTGATTCCGCTTGGCCCATCATGATATCGGCTGCTTCGCTGTTTCCGCTTGGGGGATAACTTTTATAATATATATGAGATCATCGTCGACCTATCCGCTTCAGGTTGCCACACCGCCAAATGAACTATTGTTTGCAATCCCATCGTCGTCATCGTCAGCGTCAGCGTCAGCATCTGCATCTACCTCTTCCTCGGCGTTGATATTAGTTGTATGCATCATTCCAGTCATCGTTTGGTCGTCGTCCGCAATAGTTTCTCCGTCCTGGTCAATTTCATCGAATGGTTCAGTACTCAGATGATTCCGTAATCTAACGACACCGTTGCCGGAGAATACACAGAAGACACTACGTTGATGGGGGTTAAACTCTTAATAGCAATTAGCAAATTGTCATTAGCAAGTAGTCACAGTCACTTACCCGGGGGCGCCTCACGGCAGAACTGTTCCAAATCGGGGCGAAGAAATGCCTGTACGCCAGTCAAACTTAGATGAGTGAGCTTGGTACAGTTCTTCAGAAGGTCTATTATGCTCTAAGAAATTGTCAGTGTTCCGTGTACAGAATATGAAGCTGTGACCTTACCTCAAGGCCAATATTGGTGCAGTAACTCAAGTGAACTCTCTCAAGACAGCTTCCCTGCAAATGAATCATCTCCTCAGCAGATCTTGCTCGTGCTGAGCGAAAATTGGCCAAAGCCCTCACACTGTGGTCTGTGATATTCGCGCATTTGACAAGTCCAATCCGGCGAAGTTTTGGTAGGGTGGCCAGTTTAACAACAGATGCGTCAGTCAGATGAAGACAGCATCCCAGATCAATGTATCTAATCCTATTACAGGCATGGACGAGTCTGATGACTGCTTCGTCCGTAATATTTCCACAGTGTCCCAAGTGAAGGTAGTGAAGGTTTTTTCCAAGCTTGCTAATAGCATCGACGGCTAGGTTTGTAATATTTCGGCATTTCGCAAACACCAAGTTTCTGAGTCGGGGCGCAGCGGTGACAATGCGTTCAACGGCGTGATCGGTCAATTGAGCACAGCTTGTGAGATCAAGTATTCGGAGATGCTCGAACGTTCGGTTTGGAGGTAGGTTAAGGAATGCGGCATCTGATATCAACTCGCAATGCGCCAACCGGAGCTCACGAAGGCTCTGAGCATGGATAAGAACCTCTGTCACCGGGAGATTTCCGACATTCTTGCATTGATGTAGATCGATTTCAAGAAGATTTGGGCAATTTCTTGCAAAGGCAAGAACAGCATCATCTTCGACTTGCTCACAACTGTTGAGTTTCAGCTAGCACGTTGAGTCAGTCCCGGGACAATTGAAACGTAAACCAAAAGTAACTTACCCTTTTTATGGAGCCACAACTCTCAGCCACGGCAATCAGGGAATCATTGGAGACCTTTGTACAAGACGTAATATTGAGACCCTGCAGCTTGGTACAGTTTTCAGCCAAAACCATCATAGATCCAGCCGTTATTTGAACCAAGCCAGATACATCCACTGCAAGTAAGTTGCTGCTATTCTTGAGAAGGGGGCACAGTCCAGTATCCGTCAAATTCTCGCACAGAGTTAAGGTCAAACGTTCAATGCGATTACAAACCTCCAAGGGGGAAACACTCCCGTCGTTGACATCGGGCAAGTTGGCTAGATTGAGCCGCTTGACGAAGTCTCGGTAGGAGAAGTATGGATTGTCAACAGAAAGCGTCCTGCATATGAGATGATGATTATCCCAATTTGTACAAGCTGGGCGATGCCACAGCAAGTCTACGGAGTTCCGAGCCCATCTCTTTGATACCAGCATAGCATTAAACAAATCTTGTGGACTGGTGAGCTTTGAAAATATGCCAATAAGGACTTCTGCGGGTAGCCGATGCGCGGGTGGCTCGCAGACCTCCCCGGAGACTGCCATGTCGCGGAAAGTTGGAACGCCGATCGAGGATTGAGAATCATTGTTGCCCGTATAGAAATCTGACTCCTCGTAGTCCTGCCGCGCTGGGGAGTTGCTCAATGATGATGATTGGGAATCACCCTCTGGGTCTGGAGTCGCACGATAAGAAGGGGCTGCGGTGGTAATCGGCGCCATGGTTGGAACTGGCCCGCGCATAGCGATTCGAGGGGGGGGGGGGGAAGGCGAAGCCTCAGAAGGACTTTTGACGAAGGAAACTCTGCGGCTACGCTCACCCTAAGTGTAAAAGGCAAGAATGGAGGTTGTTGATATGGTGATGGTCGGTGGATGCGTGGATGCGGTTTCTTGGGGGATGATGTTTATGTAGCAGTAATGGTTCAGCCTCGCGGGGGGTTGTCGTAGTTAACCCCTCTGGAATGCGGTGGCAGAGACGGTCGAGTGTGAATGGCAGAGTGACCAAGTGGGCAACAGCACAACGGCAACGTGATGCGATGTGGTGTTGATAGAGGCAGTGGTGGAAGAGGGTGATGGAAGGTGGATGGTGGATGGTGGATGGTGGTGACAAATATCGAGTGTAAGAGTGTAGCTGGATGCTTGGTGATATGACTGGTGTTTGGGTTCTGATGAGGGATGCCTGCTTTCAAATGGTTGGCCCGCCTCCTCCGTTCGCTTAAACTTGTGTATCTCCCAGGTCTTACCACATAGACTCAGCTGAACTTGTGACCTTTGGAGAGAATATCTTGTGTCAAAGCCTGTGGAAAATATTCGATTTTTGAAATAATTGACAGGCTATGTGCAGAAGTTGGAAGAAGTAACATTGTTGATATCGTTGGAATCGTTCTGCAACTTGATGAAGAAGGCTGTTCTATTCTAGGCTCTACTCTGTGCAAACTCCAGAGTCCAGCGGGCTGTCACTGCAGCCAAGCGGCCCCTCCGACTTGTGTAACTCTAAAACGATTGAATTTTTTCAAGAAGAGGGTTTCATCATTCCCCCTCGCCCTAAGGATATTGTAATTTCAAAAAAAAAAAGCAAACGTTTGATACGTGGATACGAAGACCTAGTTTCAAAGCCATATTTTCAGCACTTTGCTCTGAGCTTGTAACCACTTATAACCACTTCGTTGGATCTCATGGGCTTGTAATTTGTAAGAAAGCCCTTTAATCAATCCTCATGGTACACTTAATCTTGGCTGTATTCAACCTCGAGTTTCAAAGTGGAACTCTCAAATAATACCGTATTCTATGCCGGCAAGTGACCTAGGTATAGGTACTTGCGGAGAAACTACTCCTAAACATCCTCAGAGGTGAGGGGAAGGGGAGAGAGGGGAGAGCTTCAACGCCGGCATTCAACCGAGCCCATCAGCTCATAGATTACAGCTCCCCGGGGCCATCATTCAATCTAAGCTTGAATAACATCATCAAACAACAACCATAATGCCTTTCCGGATAGGCCCAACCCGCGCATTGCGCCTACTACCTCGACCTAGTTTAAATCTACAATGTCTCCGCGCATACCCAAGAATAATCCATACTACGCAGCAATACCGAAATCTCACCAATCAAAACCCCAACGATGAATATCCCATGCACAAAGACCGAATCGCATATCGAGCCGCACATCAAGCCCAACTTGAGAGGGCTCGATACTACAAAAGAAGGACTTACTATTCAGGCGCCGGTATTTTCTTAGCGGTGGTGGCCACCTGGATTACTGCGATGTACGTCGACAAACTCACAAAGCCTACAAAATTGGACTCAGGACGACGGGCGGACGATCCTCTAGTAGTAATAGGTAAAGAGAGAAAAGTGGTTGTACAAAAGCTAGGAGAAGAGCCTGAAGAAATTGTCGATACTGTGGAAACAGGAACGAGTACCGTCCCTACCTTTCCCCGCATCCTGGATTTCTTGGACGACGACACCAGCGCGAATGCTGGAGGTGCTGCACCAGGATCGAACCAGTATCGAGCCGTAGAATACCAGCTTCTGGGATTGGGAATTCGGACGGTCAGTTTTTTGGGCATCCAAGTGTATGTGGTTGGGATGTATGTCGCGACTGAGGATATTGCAACCTTGCAGGAGGCTCTGATCCGGGAAATTGACCCAATTGCTTCCACATTGGTTGCCGGGGAGAAGGACAAATTGAAGGCGAAGCTATACGATCCCCAGGAGGGCGTAGAAATATGGGACAACATTTTGAAGAAGAGCGGGGTACGAACACTTGTGCGAATAGTACCTACCAGAAATACGGATTTCCACCATTTAAGAGATGCTTGGGTTCGGTTACTCACTGCTCGGGCACAGGCAAAGAAAGAGGAATTCGGAGATGAAAAATTTGGTACCTCGTTGGGCGAGTTTAAACAGCTTTTCAACAGAGGAAGTGTGCCCAAGGGAAAAGAACTTCTATTGAGCAGGGACTCCAAGGGTAAATTTGTCGTTTGGTATGATGATGGAAAGGTGGGCGCAACAAGATTGGGACAGGTTGTTGATGAGCGCATATCTCGACCAATATGGCTGAACTACATTGCAGGCAAGATAGTGGCCAGTGAGGGAGCAAGGAAAAGCATTATTGATGGAGTTATGGAATTTGTTGAGCGCCCTGTTGGCACGGTTGCCACACAGGTTGTATAATCTGCCATGCTATGCAGACTGTATAAGTTGTACTATCATGAATCACAAAAGAACTGAATCGCGAAACAATATTTCAAATCCTTGAGACGTTTTCATTGATTGGCCATCCAAGCTCTATCTATGTTGTCTTTCCTAGGCTCCCAACCCAGCTATTTACTAGCTAGAGCTTGGAATTCTCAATGGTACAAGCATCCTCCTTTCTTTACTACAAGACATTTGCATCCTTCAATAGGGCTGGTAGCTCTGCCTTCTTTGCCTGGAGATCGGAGTTTCCACCAATGTGTTGTTGCTTGATGTAGATGTTTGGGACGGAGGATTGACCGTTAATTTCCTTCAAGGCGGCTTGGATATCGGAGCCGTCCTCTTGAAGAAGTGTCAGCATCATGATCATTGAATAGTTAAATATCAATTCAACATACCAACTTGGTCAAGTTCAATAGCATAGTACTTTGCTCCAAGGTCATCCAAAAGGCTCTTGGTAGCCTTGCAGTAAGGGCAGTATGACTTGCTGAAGACGGCTAGATGGGACTATCTGTTAGTATGCGTCATGACTAAAAGTGGTTTGCATAATTTGACATACCAACGCCGTTCTCGTCAATAATCTTCTGGGCTTTGACTTTGGCAGACATGCTGGCAGGTGTTGTAGTGAAGAATCTGCGTAGGAACGAAATGATGGGCAACTTGTGGGGTGGTTGTGAGGGGAGAAGGGATTTATAGTTTAATAGTGAGGGGTACTCTTTAGTAAGTATGAGGCGTAGGGTGCTGAGGGGCGTTGTAATTGATTGGTGATTGATTTGAGATATTGATGCAGATGGAATATGACGTGCGCAGCTGGCTGGTGCTGGAGACCCTTCTGGAGCTTGCCGTGGTCGGTGATATGCCGGCTTATAAATATGGCTGGTGAAAGTAAAGTGTGGCTGGTGAAGATAAAGTGTGGTTGGTGAAGATAAAGTGTGGCTCTTGCTGGGTTCTGGACCCTCACTCTCTGGTGTTTCTCCGCGTTTGGAATCCATCTGAATCCATCTGACAATTCTAGAAGGTGCTGGTAGCAACCAATGTTGAGATTTGCGAATGGAGTCAATTGCGTCATCAGATGTACCCACCATCGTATCACCTTAGTAGTAATGTAATTGCCCGTAATTGCCAAACATTCCACAGTAGGACAACCCCTCTTCTCTGTGGTCTGTACTCAAATACTTCGTAGTGAACAATGAGGAACGCCTCGCTGGAATCCTCCGAGCTTCAGCCCCCACAACCCCCTGCTGAGCTCCCTGAGCTCCTCCCGTCGGTACCGCTCTACCGCTAGTCCCACCACCCACCACCCACCCGGCAACTCGCGGACTTTGCACCGACAAGGCCAGACTGGAGCAAGACCCAAGGCAACCCCAAAGCCAAAAAACCAACCTACCAACCTTCACGAAGGGTCCAGTCTCTCCAGTGTCCAACAACTTTGACTATCAATCCACCCACCTGCCAGTTCCTTCCTTTCCCCATCACACCTCTACCTACGTACACAGACTAGGGTGATTCCACTGCTGCATTCTGCAGGGTTAGGAAGGAAAAATCAGTCAAGGTGGCTTCCAGCACAGTGGCATCGCAAGGTGCCACCCTGTCTTCCATCATCCAACGTCTTCCTGACCCTCTTCAGACCTACATAGACTCCTCCATCTTACAACTCTCCAAAGCTTACGGTCAGCTTCCTCCCTCTACCCGAACCTATATCTCAGACGCCGCCAAATACACCCACTTGGAGAACGTACCACCGACAGCTCTAGCTGGCAGTGCTGTTCTTCTACTTGTGACCGCAGTATTTTCAATGAGTGGTTGGGGACGATCACTCTTTGGCGGCGGAAGTAGCCGACTCTCTCCATTTGGATCCAGAAACCAACCACCAAATGTCACCGATGCCGATTTTTCATACATAACTTCGGATGATCTCCAGAGACCAGGAGCATCTTACGACCCTCATCGACCTCCGCCTCCTTCTATGCAACCGGAAGAGGATGTCCTCTTGATCAAGAATAAGGGCGTCACCTATCCGGTCAAGTTCCCAGCATACAGCATTGGAGATGGAAAGCTGCAGGTTTGGGATGTCAAGAAGCGGGCTGCCGCAGTCATGGACCTTCCGAGTGGTAACAGGGTAAAGCTGCTGTATAAGGGCCAGCAACTCAAGGACGATTACAGGCCAATTCGGGATTACAACTTGAAGAACCAGAGCGAAATCCTTTGCATGGTTGGGGAAGCAGAGGCGAGCGGATCGGACGATGAGAGCGAGAATGAAGGGGGAGGCTTGTTCAGACGAAAGAAGAGTCGCAAGAGCAAGAAGAAGGGAAAGAAGAAGTCGGATTCGAATTTAAGGCCTTCAGATGGACCAAGCAACAACACCAATTCAAGGACTGCTTCGCCGGCACCAGCACCAACCCCACAGACTCGGGTGGGTAAGCTCAATGCCATCGCCTCACACTTTCACACCAAGATTCTTCCTCTATGTGTGCAGTTCACGGTTTCTCCGCCCGAAGACGCAAAGAAGAGAGATTTCGAACACAAGAAGCTTGTCGAGACCATCATGAACGAGGTTCTCCTAAAGGCGGATGCCGTCGAGATCGAAGGAGACAACGAGGCCAGAGAGAAACGAAGAGCATTGGTCAAAGAGACCCAGACGGTGTTAAGTCGTTTGGATGACAAGATTGCAGAATATAAATGATCTTGGCGTGTAGAACATTTTTGACGAATTCCCTTGGTCTAATTGTATTGGCATAAGGTGATGGACGCGATTCCCTTCTTCTAAAATGTAGTTAATTGAGAGGTTTTCCAATCAGTATGGGCGTTATTTCTTGCGATCGCTGATATAGACTGAGATGGAGAAAGTGGATCTTCGGTACCGCAGCATTCTTGCTTTAACTATCGAATGATACTTATTTGGCACTTCTTGTTTTGGCGAACGTGGTAGATGTGACATATGTGAGGTTGAATGTGCAGTACTGACTGATGTATGCTCCACTCATTTCCAGGCCAACGTCTATTTATCCCACGAACATAGTAGGAATCAAGCTCTGGGGATGTAGTACCTTTTCAGACATATCGAAGCCTCATTCTCTGGAACTCTTGGTATGATCATGGATTATTGCGGTAAGCGAGAACAGTAAACACCCACATAACTTTGCTTGTCGCTACCGCTAAGGGGGTGGGTGATGCGGGAGTTGTAATCGACTGAGAATGATAACACGCGTAACCTTTGACTCTGATCGTCAAACATAGGACCCAAAAAAGGACTCGGTTATCTTTTTTAAGATCGGAAAAATAAAGCTAATAGTCTATATGTCTTTTTGAAGCGTTGGCACAACTGGAGAGGGAAGTAGAGTGTCCTGAAGTTTGCAGTTCCTGTCTGCCTACCTAAATTCACTGCGGATGTTTTGTTTCAGTTACTGGTGGTCTACACTTTAACTCGATGATCGTAGGTACAGCCAAAATTAATTCGGCTTTTCGAGTTTAGGAAAAGGGGCTGCTTTTGGCTGATGGAGCTTGAAACCATGAGAAATCGATGACTTGAAGTTGAGCTTAGCAGGGCGAAAGAATTTTCGTGTTATTGAGCAACCCGCGCATGGCTGCATCGACTCGAAAAAAATTGAAAATTAGGGAATTAATTGTATGATAATACGAGTAAGGCTTCAACCTTTCAAAATTAAAATTACTTGTCTGAATTTTGACAAGTTTCCCGAATTTCCGAAATATCACCTGTTCGTTCCTTCCAGGGTTTTGGAACCCTAAGCCCTACTGTCACGTGCACGGGTGGTGGTTCGTGCGGATCGCTAGGCGAGAATCTATCCAAAGGTCGCCCGTCGACGAAATTGAAGTCAACGACAAATTCCGCCAAACAATCGCCTCCACCTAGACGCCGGTGCAGGACAAATAAACCTTTCGACCATTGTCTTCTCACTTCGTGAAGTAGGACAAAATGTCGACCTTCGAGCAACAGGTAAATATTCCTGCCCGGCGCCTCAAATTCCCCTCCGCCATCTTTGCGCTGCGTCCTGCCTCCGAGGATGAATCCTCAGCCTTGCGAATACTCAGAAAAATGGAAGCTGATCAGATCGTGTTAATTAGATTGTCATCGATGGCAAGGGTCACTTGCTTGGTCGGCTCGCAAGTACCGTTGCTAAGCAACTTTTGAACGGCCAAAAGATTGTTGTTGTGCGATGTGAAGCCCTCAACATCTCTGGAGAGTTCTTCCGTGCGAAGCGTACGTTCTCTACCCCCGATTACAACGGCATAATCGATTCGAACGAGGCGGAATTGAATTGGCGCAAAGGAATTGAAGGGCTGACTTGGCTACGACTACAGTAAAGTACCACGCCTACCTCCGAAAGATGACCCGATACAACCCAACCCGAGGAGGTAAGATATCTCCATCTGCTGGATTCTGCAGAAATTGCAGAGCTGGAATATATGAGATTGGTGTCTAATTCACCCCAGGTCCTTTCCATTTCCGTGCCCCATCAAGAATCTTCTACAAGACCGTCCGTGGAATGATTCCTCACAAGACCGCCCGTGGTGCCGCCGCTATGGAGAGACTCAAGGTTTTCGAGGGTGTCCCACCACCATACGACCACGTTAAGCGTGTTGTTGTTCCCCAAGCCTTGAGAGTCCTCAGATTAAAGCCCGGACGCAAATACTGCACCGTCGGCCGATTGAGCCACGAGGTCGGATGGAAATACCAGGATGTTGTTGCTAGGTTAGTTGGATTGCTGAGCTACATTTTGGGGTAGGATGGAGTGCTAATTTGGAATAGACTTGAGGAGAGAAGAAAGGTTAAGGGAGCCGCATACTACGCCCGCAAGAAGGCCGCACGAAGACAACTCTCAGACGCCACAAAGAGCGCCAAGGTTGACGAGAAGACCCAGAAGCAGTTGGCTGAGTACGGCTACTAAATATTACGAATTTGCATTTTTCGGGGTATTTGGGTGGTTGTTGGCTCTCTGGACTGAAGATAATTTTCCTTTTCAACACCAATTTCGTCAACGCTTTGTTCTACCCAAATTGGGAAGATATCTCAAGGCTGGTTCTACGATACAAACTTGGCACGGAATGGAGGGTCGCTATCATCGGACAAGGAGCGCTGATGAAAAGCTTTGGGCCTCTGCTGTGTATAAGCGTTTGTCTTGCATGCCGCTCATAGGGAAATGAATTCACAATCAAGAATAAAAAATGGCCGGGGCGTTTTTGGTGTTAATGAAATGAGAATGGTCAAGTTACAGCTGATACCAAATGACACAGAAGTCCCATCTAATGCCCTAGCCCCGTTAATGTACTTTGGGCCAATTTACGTACTTAAGCTAAAGTGTTTTTGGCTCTATAATTTGACTTGAGAAACCATTAAGCGACAGCCCCTTTTGTGTACCAGACTTTACTTGCTTTTATATGCTCTTTTTGAGTATTCAAGTTTTTATGCAACGATTCCATGTGTACCGTATACTTTTATGTACTCGTACTGTAGGTAGGTACAGTACATACTCCGTACAGTGCAGCATGGGCAAATCCCTGGTAATCCCCACACATGCACAATGACGACGGAAGACCCCTCGTAATATCATACTCGAGTACTCGAGTATGAGTACCTGTATCTCAAATTCCATGGACAAATTTTGGGATCTCTTTTCGATCATCTTATTCGAATCATGAGAGCCCGATATTGGTATAGGAATAGTTATGAACTTTGGGATTTTGGGATGGGTGCCGAGGATTGGCACTAAATCACCCCGCAAAGTGAGGGCTTGGGGGGGCGACTCTGGTGGCTTGAAGATGGGGACGGGATGGATGGATGGATGGATGTAGGGAGGTGGGAGGTGGGAGGTGGGTTTGGTGTACAGGCGAGACAGGTGACCTGGGAGGTTGGGATAAAGTTTAGCGGTGACGGGACTTTGATGGGTTTTTTGGGGTTTCGGTTTTGTTGTTTGATACGGGGTATTTGATTGGGATACTGGATTAAGGGTGAGGACTTTATAAGGGTTTGTTTTTGAGGATAGAGATTGGACTGGACTTACGACGGATTTGGTAGTTACACTTTGGTGGTTCGTTCTACACGAGTAGCCAGCCAGCCATCAGGTACCCGTACCCGTAACACATCGTGGGGTCTTCCATTGAATTCCTACCGAAGATCTTGAGGATAGAGAGAGCTCACTCACTGCTCTGCTCATCTAACTAATCAGGTTCCTTCTAATCAATCCCTTCCCCTCATACGTTCTGGACTCATCCTCAAACTCAAAGCAAAGCATGTCCCCGCCAACCTCCCGTCTCCGGGCTCTAGCCTCACATTTCTTGCCCTCATCTTCATCACCACCCCCCTTACAACCTCAATCTCAACCACCATCTCCTCCGCCAGGGGGTTCACCATCTTCATTCCCACCAAACATCAACCCCCTCTCCCCAACATTCTTCCTCCCCCGCGCCGCCGAGATCGAACCAGACGCCCCGGCTATCTACCACGTTACCTCCAATGGCCAGACGCTGCGACGTACCTACGAGGGGTTCTCGGAGAGAGCGAGGGGACTGGCGTTCTTTCTTAGGGGGAAGGGGTGGAAGAGGGTGGGGATTTTGATGCCTAATACGCCGGCGTTTTTGGAGACGGTTTTTGCGACTGGGGGGGCGGGGGGTGTTTGTGGTATGTTTTTTTTCTTTATGAGTTTGTCTTTTTGAGATTGGGGGTTTTGGGGGTTTGTTTTTTTGTGAGAGCGGATGGGGGGGTTTGAGGGGTATGAGGGGTTGATGAGGAAGGGTGAGGGGTGAGGTTGATTTTGATACTTTGGAGTGGTGACTGGGATGAGTGATCCTAGTCACAGACAGTATAAGGATTCTTCAGGTTGGGGTTGTTTATTGGTTGACTGTTGAGTTTTTGTGGAACCAGACGGACCCTCATCCTTTTCGGGTGTAGAGTTACATTTTGTTGCTTTTGTCATTCAAGTTCAGGCTTGAGTTCCGCTCCGAGGGATTGAAGGAAATATGTTTTCTTTGGGCTCTTTTCATTTTTCATTTTGAAGTCTTCCGGATGTGAGATTTGAAAGCTGATTTGAGTCACGTTTAGTTCCGGTTAATTACAGACTGAAAACGGAAGATATTTCTTATATCCTGGATTTTGCTGAGGTGGGTTTTTACTGAGTTTGATAAAACAACAGAGAGCCCTCCGAAGCTGAGTTGAATGAGATATCAGAAGTCACTAACAAAACTTATAGGTAGACGTTATCATTGTCGATGCCGAGTTTACTCACCTCTTAGATGACTACAAGAAAACCCATCCAGATATCCCATTAATCGTTGATACCGATACAGACGCCACAGAAGGTCAATTATCAGGTCCTTTTGATGAAGCCGTCCTGGAAGGTCTGAATTATGACAAGCAGAATGGAAATAAGGGATGGGCTGGCTTAAAAGCTCAATGTGATGATGAAAATGATACCATTGCAGTTCCTTTTACGAGCGGGACGACGGCGAAGCCAAAGGGTGTTGTTTATACTCATCGAGGTGCTTATCTTGCGGCTTTGGGTAATGTTATTGAGAGTGGATTGAACTATAACGTTGGACGGTGTAGGTATCTATGGACCTTACCAATGTTTCATGCTATGGGCGTAAGTATCTCTAAAGTTCGTACCAAACATACATAAGCTAACTTTGAATGTAGTGGAGTAAGTAGAATTCCATAACGGATAGCTTGTAACTTATTCTAACAATTTTAGCCTTTCCTTGGGCAGTCACAGCTGTTCGAGGAACACATTACTGTCTACGAAAAATAGACTACCCTCTAATATGGAAAATCCTCAAAGAGGAACAAATCACTCATTTCAACGCCGCGCCAACAGTAAACACCATTCTCTGCGCCTCCAAAGCAGCCGTCAAATTAGAACATCCCGTTCGAGTAACCGTAGCTGCATCCCCACCAACAGCCCACCTATTCGAACAAATGACAAATCTAAATCTCCTCCCCGTCCACGTTTACGGCCTGACAGAAACATATGGTCCAATTACCAAAGGATACCACATGCCAATATGGGAAGAACTCCCCTTGAAAGAAAAATACGCACGCATGGCACGTCAAGGCCACGGCTTCATAACCGGTCTCCCTATCCGAATCGTGAAAACCGATCAAGCAGAAGGAGTCCTCATCGACGTCGCCAAAGACGGAAAGGAAATCGGGGAAATTATTTTCTTTGGTAATATTTGTGCGAAAGAATATCTCAAAGACCCAACTGCAACACAAAAACTCTTCGCAGGTGGTGGCCTACACAGTGGTGACCTCGCAGTTTGGCATGAGGATGGAAGTGCACAGATCCTTGATCGCGCGAAAGATATCATTATCTCCGGTGGCGAGAATATCTCGTCTGTTGCGCTGGAAGCGATGTTGGTTCAACATCCTTCTGTGCTTGAAGCGGGTGTTGTTTCAGTTACGGACTCACGTTGGGGGGAGCGACCGAAGGCTTTCGTTACGTTAAAAAGTGGCGAGAGCATGAAAGGGGAGGAATTGATTGAGTGGGCGAAGCATGAGAGTTCTATTAGTCGGTTTATGGTACCGAGGGAGGTGGAGGTTGTGGAGGAGTTGCCGAAGACTAGTACGGGGAAGGTGAAGAAGAATGTTTTGAGGTTGTGGGCTAAGGGGGATTATAGTGAGAAATAGATGGGTGAGGGGGGAGAAGGGGGGTCGCTAGTAATGCACTGATTATAGAGTGGCTATAAACGTGTGCATATGAATAGAATGAGAGGAGTCTTTGGAAGTTTGTGGGGACGGAGATTAGTAGATAGAGCCAACCTACCCGCCCACTTATTAATTCTTCCTAAAGACACAAACTATCTATCTACATCCTTCTAAAGCTCCTACTCCTCTAACAACGAACGCCTAATAACCAAATCCCTAGTCTAATTCACCAAGATAGATATACCCCTCTGCTTCCTTCCCGTTCTTTCCCTCCTTTCTCCCCTCCCCCTTCTTTCTCTCTTTCCCACCCAACAAACAGCCTCCAAATCCACAAATAAATACAAAGGTAAAAGCCCACCAAAAAAACAGAAAATCTTTGTTATTAACAAATGCTCAATATCAGAATCGAACATCAGGATGACTTTCCCCATACATGCATGTCTCACAACAAACCCCATGATAATCAAATCACGTCCACGAGTATAAGCTTCATGAGTCTAAGAGAACTGATCCAGTCCAGTCCAGTCCAGTCCAGGATATATATCCCGGAACCAGTGTGTGTGTGTATGTGTCCTGGGAACCTACGACATGAGATGAGATTAATATCAGGGAGTAACATACTAACAAGGTACCACGATGTTGAGTTGAGTTGAGTTGAGCGGGACGGGGGTGTTTTTACCACTAGACTGGACTACAAAAGACCAAATAAGTCGTTTCCTCCCAGCAATCAGATCAGTACACCAAGTCTAGGTAAGTGGCTCAGTTGGGGGACCTGACACCTGGTAATGCGAGATAAACCAACTTCCTTCTGGAAGCAGAGTTAGTCCGAGTATACTACGCTATACTTGTTTTTTTACTTTTTTTATTTTTTTTTATTTCTAATAATCTTTTTTTCTTTTTTGGATGATGCAAGTTATTCTAATGTTGGCTGGCGATCGCGATAAGATAAGATTGAAAATTTAGTTTTAGGTAGAATTAAGGTCAATGTACAGTACGCATAGAGTGAATAGGTAGGTAGGTAGGTAGGTAGTAGAACTCCCACACGTGCTTCGGATTCTCGATGCTCGACTATTTTGGAGTGGAACCGGCTATTATACTTATTGGATAGTTTTCTGTGTCCTAGCTAGATTTATACATCCTATTCTCATTTTTCTCTCCTACTTGATTTGATGAACGGAATACTAGCAATTTGGATTTCTCACGTCTATTACTACCTAAAAAACTTCCTTCCTCTAAAGACGGGACTTTGTTTTGGCTCGGCTCCAACCTGCTATAACCCCCGACCCTCGATCCTAAGAACTAAAATTATTACAACTATCATCATAGTCCTAAATCCTTGAGAATCTTTTTTGAAATAAGGGTATTATCGAGTGGTTTTTGTGTAGGGTAAGGTAAGTAGTACATTGATTTTTGTTTGGGTGGGTGTTGGATTGCTTGCTTGGTAGAGGATATAGATAGAGGGATTGGGATGGGATGGATGGATGGATTGTGAGGGGTTTGTTTTGGTAGGTAGATAGATAGATAGAGGGTGAAGTGAATGAATGGGGGTTTGAGGGGAGGAGAGTGGGTTGGATTGGTTCTTGATATGTGTGATTTGTTTTGTTTTGAATGTGGAGGGATTGGCTACCGTGGGTACCTCCCACCTACCCTATAACATCAGACAGGCAGGTGTTTATTGATTTCTATATTCTTTACACTATACCAGTCAGTCCAAGACTCTATGTACAGTTCATAGCTTAGAAAACGGCGCAGTAGCGCTCTTTTCATGTCTATATATTGGACTTGCTAGCTAGGTGGAGATGAAATATCTAATCTCGAATTCATAGCATATACTTGAGTATATTCAGTTCTAAAGTTCAGACTAGGAAGCCGAAGTCGAAGGTAATTTTTTTGTTAACATGATTGAATTAGAGTATTTGATACATTTTAAGAGTTGTGATAATTGGAATAGTGAGTTGTATGATAGTAGGTAGTAGGTAGGTAGTATTAAATTGTTGAATAGCTTCCCTTCTCATTTTAAGAGCATTTATTTTTGTAAGTGGTATATAGATATCTCTATTCCGTGTTTAATAGTGTAGTAGAAGAATAACTTGGGATTATGGATAGCAAGACTGGAATATCATCATGTATGATCTTTCACTTGAGTAGAAGCTAGAACTTTCGAAAAGAAAATATATCGAGGGAGTTGAGAGGAGAAGTGATGAGGAATGAGATGCTTTTTTTCAAGGGTGGATAAGAAACCCGAAGAAAAGGTAATTAATCAAATCCTCTAATTCTATAAGTCATATGCAGTACACAGTTAACAACCCCCCCTAACAAAAGACTCATACCCATCCAACTATCCAATCAACCCCCACAATACCCTCCCCATACACCAACAAACTCCAAACTCCAAACTCCAAACAAAAACCCCTTATCGCATTTCCTCGTACCGTACAAGTATAATAATAAGCTTTTTAAGTTCCAACCTACAAGTGTCAACAAACTCCAGATGACACACAGCCGAAGGGTAGTTCGTATATACCCCTCGGACCCCATGAATCATCAAAGCTACATCACAATTGAATTTTTGGAGTGACGTAATACTTGATTCAGTGTTGACGAGTTTGCATTTTTTATTTTCTTGAGGACGGATAACACTCAGCGAACCTCCGTATTGCGATGGGCTTGGGTTTGAGGGCTTTATATATGGAATGGAATGTGATATGTTAGGTCTAAATCTGGATTGGAATTGAGATACCTACTGTAATATGTAATGAAATAAGGATACACGGAAACGGGAGCAAGAATTATCTAGTACGAGTATCAATCGGGAACCTCATCGAATACAGTACTTACAAATGAACAACTGTCAACTGCCAACAGAGTCAGTCCTGACCTAAGATCCTACCCCGCATTCCGCATTTTCAAGACCCAAGTCAAGACTCAGTGACAAGTACAGTAACGGTAAGACCGAAGCTTCAATGCTTTACTACTTAACTTTACGATTTAATTTAGCTTTACCACTTACTTCATACTTCATACTTCGTACGGTCCCAGACAAAAAGTAAAGGTACTGTACTGTACAGGTAACTTTTTCGGGGTATGTACTGTAGGGTGGGTGACTAATTAAGCTTGGCTGGCTTAGGCTGGCTGGCCAGCTCAACCGAGCGAGTACTAGACTCTAACTTTTTTATTTTGTCTTACTTCGTCTGGGACGAAGTATTTCTGGGACTTTACTTTTCTTCTTCTTCTTTACCTGAAGAGTAAATTTACTGTCGGCGGAATTCCGAACAGTACATTTTTTCTGACTGACTGAATTGGGATGGTTAGATGGGTCGGATGGCTGGGAATGGGACTCGTCACCATGCGGTAACGACAACAAAAAACATCACGGGAACACAAGACCCTACATGCACTGTACTGCACTGCGCCACTACAATACATACCGAAAGAAAGACCGATTTCCTGCAGAACAGTACGGAGTACCCAGTATTAACATCAACAAAAATCCTGTACATTTACTGGAACCACACATTCAGTATCTCCCGGTATCCGTTCATTTCAAACTTTAATCTTCTCAATCCTGGAGGCTTGAAGAAAGTTGGAAGTTGGAACAACAAACCCTACTATCTCCGTACAGTATCTCCATCCTACCCATACACGAGTACCGGTATGATAGAAAATAGAGGAAAACATACGGAGTACAACCAATTAGAAATAAGATGGCGTGAAAAAAGTAGAGAGAGGCAAGGAGTTTATTGGAGAGGCCAAGTCTTCTAGAAGCAAGATATTGTAAGCATCATTACGCGTCAAAGGCAAGAAGGAGGCTGTGTTGTACCACGATACTACGCGAGCCACGATATCGGTGACTAGACTAGTGAAGAGAGGATGTTCTTTGTTGGTTGGTTACGAGTACTGTTGGTGGGGTAATGGAATGGAGAGGGGAGTGATAAAGAAGTTGGAGGGTTGTGAATGGATGATTGAAATTTTCAGGGTTCAAGGAGGTGTGATCAACGCCTTTACTGGGAGACCCCTTTTGGATGTTGGTGGGATGTTGGTTGTTCTTTCAACTTCTTTGGTGGTTTTGTTTCTTTTTTCAGAACCACCTTTAAATCCCAAACGAACCCTTTAGTGGTCTGTTCGGGGTGGACTTTTGTTACATCTATATACATACTTTGAACTACCTCAAAATGGGGTTTGAGGTTTGAGGTTGGATGTTGGTGATGTAAATTTACGAGGACTGAGTCTGACTGACGAAGTAGGTTTTTACTTCTTAAGGTGTCAACCTAGATTCTCAACATCGGTAAGATTACCGTTAACCGCGATTTTCTCTGGGGTTTGGAAAGTTTATTGTTGTTTGATTTTCTCAACTCCCAGTTTTCTCCCAGGGTCCTGCGAGTAGCCAATACCGCTAAAGGCCAGGCCTAGAGGCTAGAGGAGAGACTGAAACTCGAACGACACGAAACCTCTGACGGGGCCGGCGGAGCTTTTGCCGTTGTTGACATGACAGTTGACTCGTTGTGGAGAATTTGCTATAGACTTCACAACATGTAGAAAAAACACCTTCAACAACAGAATCATAGATGTATTCCGGATACCGAATTCTGTTCAGGCTGATCTGATGATTTGCACCTGGTGGTTCTTTGGCTTTGGGAACCCCAGGAGATTTCGGGTGGGTTGCCGAGCTTCGCCACTCTCTTGGTTATCCTCAGGATGAGATATCGGCCACTTGGAGGCGCGAAGAGTCAAGAGCGGAAGGAGAAGTAAGCTTATCCACAAAATGAGGGCTTTTGTATGGCTGTGGATTACTGTTGGTAACTTGGACTTTCTCTTTGAGTGACTCGGCCAAGAGAGTGTATTCGTGTATTCCTCATCATCTGGCGGTAGAGCCGGATTTAAGGGGGTTTTGAGGGTGTTAAGGAAGATGGGATGGGGATGGGACGAGTAATTTGTTAAGTAGAATAAGTCTCAGTTGGTCAGTAGTCCCTCGTAAAGAGTAACCACTCTGAGATAAGTGTAATCCTGAAGCTATCGTCAAACTCTCAGGGCACTCGTAATAGTGATAGTAGAGTACGTGGACCCGCGAAGTCAGAGGCTGCCCTGCTCAGCACAGCCTACTACTTCTTACCAATTACTCGTACATACACCAACACCAACACCAACCACCCCCCCTCCCCCATCTCAATACTATTCCAACAAAGCCTCCTCCACCACTCCTACTCCTACTCCTACTCAAATCTCTCGCACAATACAACCTCAATTCGCCCAAAAATAAAACAAAAGAGAAGAGAAAAAAAAAGAAACAGACGCCGCCAATATTAATTGCCAATCGTTACTTCCGCCGGCACCTGTTTCACTTGTCACTTGGTCCAGGACCTGACTCTCCAATTCTGGGGTTCTCGCATCACATAATTGGCGTCTTCCAGGGCTCACAGGACCACCCTCTGCCCACCACCCAGCGTTCACCAGCACTCGAGCACTCAACACGGAACCTGAGTGGACTGCCCTACCCAACCCTCGCGAGCCAGCCACAGAAACAACAACTTCCTCCTCAACACCACGCTCTCTTTTCCTCTCTTTTCCTCTCTCTCACTCCGTTTCTCGCTGGCCGACACGTACCACTCGCTATAAACCCGCTTCCTTGCTTCTACAGCATTCACTTTCCTTGGGTGCGCGTGGTCCGACGTGGAAGAGGTTTAAGAGGCTGGCCTGCAGGTAGCGGATGAGGACAACGGAGCCCAGCAATTTAATTACCGTGTGCTGAAAGGGGACGAACGAACTCGATCATTGCCTTGATCCAACAACACCAACCTACCACAACGAGATTATGAGATTACTGCAGAGTATAGCGGCGGGTCTCGTCAGCGCTCTCTTTTTTACAGTATCAAAAGGTATGTGCGCCCGTTGGATCGCTGTACCGAAGGAATTTGGAACTGACATTGCGACACCACAGCTGATTCGCAACAAAGAAATCCCATATCAAACGTCTTTCCTTTGGAAAATGCAGTTATACATACCCCATTCAACCGGGCGCATGCGCTCTCGAGTTTCTCCGTGAGTTTCGATTTACATGGCGGCCGACAGAGGATAAAGATGGTCATGCAGCCAAACCACAATGCATTGGGAGAGGGAGCGACGGTAACTTACCTGGGGGCCGATGGCAAAATATCTCATTCCGAGCCGCTGGATAGATTGGAATATAGAGTATTCAAGGGACAGGCCATGATGCAGCGACACCCGGGTGCGGAATGGGACAATGTTGGATGGGCCCGGATTATGCTTCATCGCGATGGAAATGATCCAATTTTCGAGGGGGCTTTCCATATTGACGGCAACCATCACCATATCCAGACGACCACCCATTACATGC
Source organism: Hymenoscyphus linearis (assembly GCA_900536425.1). Lineage (NCBI taxonomy): Eukaryota > Fungi > Ascomycota > Leotiomycetes > Helotiales > Helotiaceae > Hymenoscyphus > Hymenoscyphus linearis. Next base: position 167,004 of record UNPR01000078.1, on the reverse strand, counting down.
AGACGAAGCACGAATTGGATCCAACGCCCGAGAATCCCGAGAAGGAGTATATGGTCGTGTGGAGAGATTCTGATATCACTTCGGGCTTGAGCGCAGACTATGACGGCGGCTTGCATGCGGATTTGAAAAGAAGCCTTGGGCAAGGACCTTCCTGCTCAGCCGATGGATTGAGTTTCAACTCTCAGGCGGACCATCCCGTATACCGAGCAATGTTAAAACGGGAAGACAAATTCTGGGGATCTGCCTCGACTCGTTCCATTTTTGGCCGACAATCAATTGATGGGCAACTTGGAGGAAATGGTGCTGGTGTCAACCTAGCTTCTACCATTGGACAAACATTCGGATGCCCAACAACTCGTAAAGTCGCTTTGGTTGGTATTGCAACCGATTGCACGTACACGGCAGGCTTCAATTCCACGGAATCCGTTCGGAGGAATATCATAAACGTGATCAACCTCGCTTCCACCCAATACGAGGACAGTTTCAATATCACCCTAGGAATTCAAAATCTAACCATTAGTGAGGCTGCTTGTCCTTCGGTTCCAAACGCAGGAGCTCCATGGAATGTTCCTTGCAGTGACCAGGTCAGCATTCAGGATAGGCTAAATCTCTTTTCTGCTTGGAGAGGTCAACGCGCGGATACCAATGCCTACTGGACCCTTCTCAGTACATGCGGAACTGGATCAGCTGTCGGACTCGCTTGGTTGGGCCAAGCGTGTGTTGCTACTTCTCAGGTTGCTAGCCAAAACAATGTCAACGAAACGGTTAGTGGAGCAAATGTCGTGGTGAGAACCAGCACGGAATGGCAGGTGGTTGCTCATGAAACCGGCCACACTTTTGGAGCTGTGCACGATTGTACCGCTTCAACTTGTAATGATGGAAGGACGGTCTCGGCTCAACAATGTTGCCCCCTGAGTGCTAATAGTTGTGATGCTGGAGGATCCTTTATCATGAACCCAAGTACTGGATCAAATATTCAGAAATTCTCGCCTTGTTCGATTGGTAATATTTGCTCAGCCATGGGAAGAAACAGTGTCAAGACCACTTGTTTGACAGCCAATAAGGATGTTGTGACCATCACCGGAAGTCAATGTGGAAACGGAATTGTCGAAGCAGGGGAAGATTGTGATTGTGGTGGCGAGTCTGGGTGTAAAGGCAACAAATGTTGTAACCCAACAACTTGCAAATTCGCTTCCAACGCAGTCTGCGACCCTAGCAACGAAGACTGCTGTAATGCTGTATGTCAATTCTCTAGCAGCGGTACGGTTTGTCGATCGAGTACCGGAACTTGTGATCCCCTGGAGGTCTGCAGCGGTACTAGTGCAAATTGTCCGGCGGATGTCACCGCACCAGATGGTATGTTGCTCAATTTTCATCCAGAAGATGATAAGAATTATGTACTAACAAAATCTAGGTACCGCATGTGGTGGCAATTCCACTGCAAGTCAAGGTACCTTGACTTGCGCCTCAGGACAATGTACTTCGCGTGACACTCAATGCAAGACTCTTATGGGATCTTTCACCACACGAAATGATACCTACGCCTGTTCCTCATCAGGTTGCCAAATATCATGTGCCTCTCCTCAATTCGGTAACAACGTCTGTTATTCCATGCAACAGAATTTCCTTGATGGCACACCATGTCAAGGAGGAGGAAAATGTGCCAACGGTCGATGTACTGGCGCAAGTACAATCAAAGAAATCAAAAGTTGGATCTCCCAAAACAAAACACTAGTCATCGCTCTGGCCTCATCAATTGGAGGTCTCTTCTTACTCGCCATCCTCTCATGCTGCATCGGCCGATGTAGAAGAAGAAACCGCGTTCGACCGACAAAACCTAACCCACCTCAATCAGGGTGGTACCAAGGGGTTCCCGGGGCTGCAAACCAGAGCTCGAGGACCCGAATCCCTAGTCAGGCCGAGGGCGGACATTGGGGGAATGATGGGCGATGGCAACCGGCGCAGACGGGGTGGCAGCCTCAGCCTACGGTTCGATATGCATGATTTTGATTTTTCATCTTTTCTTTTTCATGACAAAGCAGGCCAGCGTGTTTTTTCCTTCTTCTTCTTCTTACTTCTTCGGTTTTTTTACAGACCCCTTTGAAGTCCCGGGGTTTTAGGGACAAGTCACATACATCGGTGGTGTTCTTATTTTTTTCCCTTTGACTTCTTCTTTTATGGTCCGGCGTTTTGCTATGGGGATTTGGGCATTTTACATATAGCATTTTTGGAAAAAGATTTGGATAGATGGATGGGGTGAAGCATGGGGAAGGGGAGAGCGGATGGGATGGTGCATTTGGGATTTTTCCTGGTATAAAATACAATACCCTGAGTTGTTTCTTGTGTTGATGCGAGTTGAGGGGTGGTTGGTGGAGGATGTTGGTCTCCCTTTGAGGAGACGAGAATGTAGATATGGAGTATGGCGTGAAGGGGGGGGATAAAGCGAAAGTGAAGTGAGAGTGTATATTTTAATTCAAAAGAAAATAATACACGATCCTCCTTTGTTGGGGGATATCTAATCAAGTTTTGACCGCTCCCTCTAACTATTTTATGACTGTGAGATGTGATGTTTATCTAGGAGGTCTGTTGTACTGTTGTACTGGGGTTATTTGGTTGGCCGCTGGGAGGCACCATCAGACCCAATCCAATGTCTCCTTGAGTTAAAGTCAAACTAAGGCTAGACTTGATTGATGGATTAACACTCCGAAGTGGGAAATTGTCATTATGGAGGTTACTGTAGCTCTCCGCTACAAGTTAAGTTACGTTTCATGGATATTTGGGATTTCTTTTTTTTATTTTGGTTTTTGTTTTTGAAGGGGTTTGGGGTACTTACTTTACTTGATTTGTGATCTGGGGCACTTACTTACACTTACTTACTCTCTTCATGGTTTTTGCTCTCTGAATGGTTTGCAAGTTCCTTTTTTTAAGTCTAACGATGGAGGGGGATTTGGGTGGGTAAGGGGGTTATTTCTTGGGTTTGAGTTTGTGATTCGTTATCGTTACCTTATTGTTGTTTATTTGGGGGTTCTTGAATCCCCTGCTGTGGATGGGTGGATCTTTGATTAACTTGTGAAAGCTATGAAATTCTGTGAATCCATGATGTTTTGTGGGTTCCGTTTTTCCTCTGTTTTCTTGGGCTTGAGATATTGTGATTTGGATTTTGCGGACTTTGTAAATATTAAGATTAGGTTGGGGAGAGAAGAGGAAAGTTGATAGGTAGGTAGTCTTGTTTTATTTTGTGGTGTTTACCGCGTTTGTGTTTGTTTTGTTACTTTCTTTCTTTCATTCTTTCCTGATCTAATATCATGATCATGATCTCCCACTGCAATTAGGGGCCCTTAATTCAAATAGTCATAACACAAAACTAAGACACACTCCCACTTCTACTCTCATCTCCTCCTCCACTCCCCCCACCCATTTCTCCACCCATTCCCCCTCCCCCACCACCACTTCCACCACTTGAACTCCCACTCCCATCACTCAACCCAACAACCCTCTTCCAGCTAAGTACCTTCCTCCCACTTCCCGCCCCCGTCCTCGCAGCCGCTCGCGCAGCCTCTCTTTCCGCCTGCGCAGCGGTGACTTTCAAGGCTGCGGCGGCGGTTTTCTGTGCTTCGGCCGCTTTCTCGGCGTCGATTTCGAGTTGCGATGTGAAGCCGCAGAGGATCTTTGTTAGGTAGTGGCGGGTTGCTGGGACTGACTGGGGGGAGGGGGGTGTTAGTTGGATGTTGGGAAGAAGGGGATGGGGTGTGGGAGGGGAGAAGGGGGAAAAGGAGGGGGAAATACATCGTTTCGAGATTGAGCTAGCATCATTACTAGTTCCGGGGAGTCGAGCTTTATTGCTGCGTCTCGACGGAGTTGGGTTGCGGCGTAGGTGTCGCTGCCGTAACTTTGGATTTTGTTAGTTTTGTGTTTTGTGTTCTGGTTCTTGGGATAGAGATAGAAGAGGAATGAGATAAGTTTGAGTTTGGTGATTGATATACGGGCTTTGGAGGGATTGGAGATAGGGGGGAGATAGGAATTATGAAGGATCAAGAATTGAATGAGTAAATGAAATGATTAGGAAAATCAAATTCTTGTCTTTCTCTCTCAAGAATCTGGTTTCGTGGAACGTCTAGTATCACACAACCATCATTCCTTCCTACCAACTATAACCCAGAACTACAAGTTGGGTATGGTAAAAGAGATACACTCAAGAAAACAAATTACACCCAGAAATCTCATCCCTCTTTTCCTGTCCCCCATACAAATACACCATACATCATAACATCACAAAAAACGAAAAACTCAATAATCAACAAACACAAAAGAAAACTTCAAAAAACTCACGGATCATAACGTCGTCCCTCGGGATCAAGATCATCCTCCAGATCATTATGACTATCATAAGGATCCTTATTTCTCGCCTGCCGATCCTGCATCCGCGATGTGAAGATGGGCTTTTCATTATCCCGTTCCCGTTCCCGTTCCCGGTCCGAGGCCATGAGTCGAGGACGGGATGAGGGACTGGAGTTTGATGACATCTTGTTGCCCTGGTGGTTGTGAGAGCTCTTGATGGTGGATGAATGGTGTGGGGTATGGGGTTGCTTGGCGGGGTTTGGTGGTTGGTGTGGGAGATGGGTTGTGTTGCTGGGAAATGTTGGGATTTGGAGTTATTTGGGAATGGTTGATTGAAGAGGAATAGGGGGTTTGAGGAGAGTTGTGGGTGTGGTGGTTGTTGGCTGTTTGGTGGTGATATGATGAGTAGTTGCAGGTTGATGGTTGATGGTTGGCACGTGATGAGGGTCACGTTGGTATCTATTACGTGACGCGTCAATAGAAAGGTCTGGATACACTGCACCACTTTGGATACAACTTCAAAGGCGATTTTACTGACTAAAAGACGAAATGAAAGAGGAAAAGAAAGGGTGATTTTGTGAATGGAATTGCTTTGAATTATCATATGATAAAGTATTGGTAGTTTCTTGAGGTTTCCTATAAATCACTGGTGTTGGCTGTTGACAGTGACATGGTGAATGGTATGTTTTGATGCTGCTTTAAGCTATACTGTAGCTTTTGTTCTCACCATTTTTTGTTGACATGGTATGGCTGTGCAGTGGTGGTGCGTTGAGGTGCAACATGTAGAGCGAGAAATAGATATTGAGTTCTGAGATGATGTTATTTATTCTCTATATTTCAAGACCCCCATGATGTCTTTGTGCATCCATTGACTTAGCGATTCCGGCATATCTTCGGCGGCCGGTTGGAGTTGAAGTTTTTGGTAGGGCTGAAGACAATGGTCGCATGGCCAAAATCTGGGGTACTCGCTTAGTCGGCTGATGTTGCCGCTCTAACAAAACCATCCATTGTCAACACCAAAGCATAGAGACTGGCCAGAGATAATGACCGGGGTTGTCCATAGCGTTATCAAAGACCTTCAAGATGGACGCGAAATTTTCACGCTCCACATCCCGTCACCTTCAACTTTTCTTCCTTTCCATCGCACACGCACACAGAGTGCGCTTGGAGAAGTCTCTTTCTTTCCACACCATCTCACATCAACGATCACTCTCACAAGACCAGATTAGCAAAGTAAGCTTTATTCTTGCTTTCTCTCCCTTTCCAGCAACCCTCTTTCTCTTTCCTCTTGCTCTGGCGCTGAATCTCTTGCTTCTAGGTACAAACCAATAGAGTTCTTGGTGGATATCAGTTTACCTTCAGAAGACCTGAGAAGGGTCAAAGGATTGTAAAATAAACCCGGTGAATAGTCCTGAAATGTCAATACTTCAGGGTGGGGCATTAATGACCACTGACAGGGTGCACTAGACAATAGAAAACAAAGCAAAGAGACGCGTCAATAAACAGGACGACTAAGCGAACAGTATTGTACCAATACGATACCCCCAATTACCCACAGGGCCTTGATGAAAAATGAATCTCTCAACGTCCTCTCAACATGGGTCACTTGAGCCCATATCACCCATCCAGAAAGAGCCCATCCAGACAGAGCCCTCCTCTTCAAACTCTGGTAAGGGACTTGGCGCGCAAAAGGTTTACTATGAACCAGGTTTTGTTGACCACAATGGGAATTGGCGAAAGACCTTTGAAGTAGGTTTCTACGACACCAAAGGAGTTTGGATACCCGTGGAACCAAAAGATTCTTTCAGCCATCACCCTCGTATCCCAATTACGCTCGAGACAATCCATGCATATGCCTCTATGCGAGGTACAATCGGAAAGAAAAGTGCCCCAATTTTCTGCGATCGTTTGCATTGCGCTCTCTACCAGAACCCTTCGCGTTTCGTTTATCAGGAGCCTGTACTGGTATCGATTCCATTCTACGGTCAAATCGATAACGATCTGGACGAGTAAGTACCTTGACATGAACCCAATCTATCAAAACGCTTACAATGATTAGAATGGTTGAGTTGGACCCTGAGAAGATCTACTTCTATGATCCTCTTCAACAGCCCGATCCCTTGCCCCCTAAAGAAGTTCTTCCACAGTACCCAGAAACTCCACCGAAAGCCAATCGACGACGCCCACTACACGGCGGCCCTGTTGGCGAGCTACCATATTCAGGGTGGGTTAAGCGATATCCTATTCAAAAGCCTGACCCTTCTCCTGAGGAACCCCTTTCGATGGCCCCAGCAGGCGAAGTACACGGCGGCCCCGTTGGCAAACTGACCTATGATGAGTGGATTAAGCGGTATCCTGTAAAACATACTGTTTGGGACGAATTCAAAGGAGAAAAGCTGTACGAGACCGCCGGATGGGTTGAAATTAACAACAAATGGGTAGATCCAGATGACTGGGGACAAGTCATGGCTGCAAACGTACCAGATAACTGCAATGATCCTTCCATCCCGAAATATGTTCCTCCCATCTTGCCCGATCAGAAACATCCCCGAAATGAGAGAGAACAAGCTTATTTCAACTTCAAAGCTTTCCTGGATGACCCCAACTCAACTGAAGAAGATTTCCGCAAGCATATGGGCAGCTATTGTTACCCTGGTCCAAAACTTACCGAGGAGGAGGAAAAGGAAAAGTATCCCGAGTTTTTCGGTCTTCCAATTCCCAAAGTCAAGGAAGAAGTCGACCAAAAGATAGGTTCCTATTTCACAGAGGAAGAAAAGAAAAAGAAGTATCCCGGTCTCTTCGGTCTCGGTTTCACCAACCTTACAACTAGCGGCCCAACGATTTCTAAGGAGGAAGTCGACAAAAAGATAGGTTCCCATTTCACGGAGGAACAAAAAAAGAAGTATCCCATTCTTTTCGGTCCCAGTTTCCCCGACCCCGTAGCTAGCGACCCAAATCTTTTCAAGGAGGAAGAAACGGGAAGGCAAGCCCCTCTTTTGCCTTGTACTCCCGACCCTAAGAACGATATCTCCTCTGATATCGAGAACGAAGTTTCGAGCAGTCCTCCAGTTGTTGGTGGAAATATTGGTCCAACATTTCCAGAAGAAGAAAGGGAAAAGCCTCCTGCTTTTCCTAGTCTCTCTGACCTAAAAACCATGTCAACTGCACAGGAGCCCAAGGAAAAGTCGAAGCCAACGACCCGCAGTTATATAGCCTGTCTTATCTGCCCAGAGAAACCCCAATGCCGCAGCCTCAAGGGCATGATGTCACACCTTCATTCGGAACCTCACTTGGTTATTCTATCCAGACTCCAAGAGCTCGCTGATTCAGATCCGGCAGCTAAGGAAGAATTGGTGCAATTCACGAGTTGGTTGACCCGTGCACTTCCAGCCATTCACCGAATGGACATTGAGCAAAGAAATGAATCACACCTTTCTTTCTCTACGCCCAACCCCGAAGATGACGTTTTTGTCGATGATCTCCTGGGAGCACCACTGGTTGACGTCCCTGACTACCAACGTAATGTCGCCGACGTATACGGGAGACAGAAGGGAATGGACAGAGGTGAAGAAGTCGAGCCGAATCCAGCGACCCATTTACCCAAGGTAGCTCCTGTACCTCATGGTAAAGCTTTTGAACTCAAGCCTGCTACTTTCGCAAGATGGGCCGAGGATATGGCTGACAACCTGCCACCATATGTCGATGATGTGGAGTCTTCTTCTGAAGGAAAGCTTAAGCCGCAGGTAAGTTGGAACTCGGGAACTTTCCCATACTGCTCCAAGATCAGAAACTGACGTGGATGAAAAACAGGAGAAGTTGCCACCGCAAGATGACGAGGCGCTATTTCGTCCTGGCACAAAGGTGGTAATCAAAGTCGATGAGGATTATCCGGACGAGTACATGTCGGACCAGTACGAGGTAGAACAAGACCCAGTCATGATTCATAGTCCTCCCGGTAGGCCTTCTATTCTTAAGAACAAATGAAGAGTAACCCTAACATATATATGAAGGCATTCTGGACATGGGCAAGATTCCACGGAATTTCGAGCGCAGCTACCCCATGCAGTATCAATATTACCAGGCTATGAGTTTCAGAGTCGAGAAGGACTTCCCACAGTATCCAAATTATTCGTTCGCCACAGCTTCCACACCAGAAACCTTTACCGAGGCGAGTACACTACTCACTTTCTGACTTGGACTTCGCTAACCATCTCACAGGAGGGAATCATCAAATATTTCGCCACGGATGGATTAACAAGAGAGGAGGCAAAGGAGAAGCTATATGAGACCAAGGCATACATGAACTATCTCCGCGAGAGAAACGAAAAGGAAAAGCAAGATAGAAAGGAGAATAACGCCAAAGTAAACGAGGCCCATATACATGAAATCCACGCACGACACGCCTTGGGCCTCGTGGAAGAGAGTCTCAAAAACTTCCTATTCGACAGCGAACGACGAAGAGCCGAAAAGCAAAACTTCGAGGAAGGCATCTACCGAGAGTCCGAAGAAGGATTGACAAGACTCGCAGAGGCTGACCAGATCGCCATGGAAAGATTCGGGGTTGTGTTGCGAGAGGTAGACCGCCTGACACAAGAGATACTAGAGCCCCATCGGATTGAACTAGAAGAGAAGAAAGCAGCAGTGCAAGCCAGAGAAGAGGTAGAGCATGTTTATTCGCTTGCGCAGCTGGATTACATCGCGGCTTATGAGAAACTCCCACCTAGACTCGCACCTCTTCATGTCGCTGATAAATCTGGCTTTTTCAAGTTGGATCATCCGTCGAAGAAGCAGTACAGACGTTACTTGAGAGATGAAGTTGAGCGCAGAGAATTGGAAATTGCTCGTTTTGCGAAAGATAATATTGCAGCTGCCATCGAAGAGTCGCAGTTCCAGCATCAAATGAAGGAGTCTAGAGTTCGGGTTTATTACCTTCAGTTGTTTATCGAGGATATTCAGCTTGAACTACTAGATAACTCCGTTACCGCTGAAATTTGATTATTCGTTCAGACGAGAGAATGTTTGAGGGTGGTCGCAGCTTGAAATCCGTTTTGAGAAGCTACGGGAGTATTTCAATTGCGATTTTTATCTGAGTACGAGTTAGCTCTTGCGCATTTTGTTTGAGTATTTGGTCTAGTCTTCGTCGGCGTGGAGTTGCAGAGTCTGGCGCATTTGTATGTAAGAGTAATGTAAGATAGACTTCAAAATAAATACACATCTTGAAATTGCGAGCATGATCGATCTTTCATTAACTTCGTATTGTATCATCATGAATATCGTACTCAGTTCTACACAATGTGCAAATCCTTTTTGCAACGCCAGTGAGAGGAGCATTGCCAATCCAGCATCCAACGCCTAATATAGTATATCACACTTAATCGTACAATGTACACGGGGCCCACGCCTCCTCCTCTTTATTTGTTATTTCTTACAACACCAACCTTGGCTGGTCTCAATACTCTTCCGTTAAGCTTGAATCCTTTCTGTTGGGTGTGGAAAACGGTGTTCTCTTCCTTTCCTTCCATGGGTGACATGAATGTTGCCTCATGCTCATTTGGATTGAATTTCTCGTTTGCGACGCTGGGGTCGAATCGCTCCAAGCCATGCTTCTTCAAAGTCGACATCAAGATTGATTCCGTCATCTTCAACCCCTCGTGTAATGAGCGCAAATCCTGGAGGTGTTCGTTGTTCTCCCCCGAAATCTCCCCCTTCAACTTCTCTTCCGGAACCATACCCAGGGCGCGATCGAAGTTGTCGACGCTTTCGACCAGATCCTTCGCAAACTTCTGAATGGCAAAGTCCTTTGCGGATTGCATATCACGCTTGGTTCGTTCTTGGAGGTTTCGCATCTCGGCGACTGATCGAACGTATTTATCCTGGGAAGGAAAAGATATTAGTTCATGATGACCCGGTGCCAAAAAGTGGGTGGCGGCAAGCAAACGAACCTTCAAGTCCACTATCAAAGCCTCCATTTCCTTCTTTTTGGGATCCTCAGCCTCTCCATTCTTTGCCTCCGTCTTCACATCCTCTGCTTTACCCTCTGCATTGGTTGCCTCGGTCTTGGTTGCCTCCGGCTCAGTTGCATACCCTCTCCATGCGGGGCGCGCAAAAGAATTGAGTGCTGGTTTTTGGAATTGTGGTCGGGCCAACGATGACCTTGGTGTAGATTTGATACATGAGCCCAGTGCTCTGGATTGACGGAGAAGTGTTCTTTGAATCATGACTAGATTTGTGGTGTGGTAAAGTAAGGAATTCAACAAAATTTCTTGGGGCTTTGAGGAGCTTTTTTGGCGGGTTGCGGAATAAAGATAATCCGATCAAAGTACTGGAGTGATAATCACAGTCAAGTGATTGCTAAGGCCAACTCTTCCCCCCTATTCTTAGATCTAACTACAATATCATCAAGTAGATTTTTCGTTTGGTAACACTGGCGCCATTTGTTTTGTCTGAGTTTTTCCCCCCAGAAAACTATGTTTTTCTCTAGGCTTATGTTTCTATGGGCTAGTGTGATTAATGTGACTATGTTGGGCAACTTTAACCTCAAGGAAAGTACGATTATGAAGGCAGTAAAGTATTTGGATGTTGTGCAAAAACAAAATGCTAAAAGAAAATGGCTTCTTTAACAACAAATACTTCAAAGAGGGCGTCAAAGCTCTTAGAAGACTTCTATTTAGAGATCACATATGAAATACCTAAATCTCATTCTAAAATATGCGCTATAGAGTGCCAGCATAAAACACCTTCACAAGTCTCATCATTTGCTGGGAAACAAAAGAACAAATTGAACCAACAGTGAGTTTCTTTTTGTCAATTGAATATAGAACCTTCAGTGACTAAGAACAAATAGTTTGTCAACACCAGCTTCATATTAGTCAAGACAGTGACTCTTGTCTCTTCAGCTCAAACCAAACCACTGAAAAAAACTCATTACTAGAATTAAGAGAGTTAGAATCCCGTTGAAGCTCTGTCACAGCTGTTAACACAACAGTACTGTACTCTGAGGTTCATCGGCACGACTTTCTCTCACTGGGTATGGCAGAAGCCTTATGGCAAGTGAATCGGTATCTGAAGCTAGATAGCAAAGTTTTTTCTTCAATTTCCGATTATACTCCGTATGGAAGAGGCTTGTCAGCCAATTAGGATACCTGTCTGATGATACGCTAGTGACTGTCACAGACAAAGCCTGGGCACATGGTTCGTGGAGTAGCTGTTGACCTACCTCTCCAATTCTCCTCCTCATCCTCGTTCGAATCCTCATCCTGACTCTCTTTCAGCAGACAGAGAATTCTGTTCCCTCTCAGCTTTCTTCCAGAAGTCCAGTCATACTATTGTCCGTCTCTTGACAAGGCCTACTGTCTTTACTTTACCCACCAACAAACATGCAGTCCAAGAAGCAACGCAAGAGACCTGATCGCAAGAAGAAGGATGGCCAACCAAGCCAAAACAACACACCACCTACTTCTGGAACAGCGGAGAAGAGCTTAGAGGAGAGACGCTTGCATGAAGGTAAAAGCAACTACCTGTCAATTGTCCATTTGGGTCACTGTCGCTAAACTTCACAAGGTGGTGATGCTTTCCATGGCGGTAATGCTTTCCAAGGTGGCAGTACTTTGCAAAGTGGTAATGCTTTCCAAGGCAGTAATGCTTTCCAAGGTGGTAATGCTTTCCAAGGTGGCAGTACTTTGCAAAGTGGTAATGCTTTCCATGGTGGTAATGCTTTCCAAGGTGGTAATGCTTTCCAAGGTGGTAATGCTTTCCATGGTGGTAATGCTTTCCATGGTGGTAATGCTTTCTATGGTGGTAATTCTTTCCAAGGCGGTAATTCTTTCCAAGGCGGTAATGCTTTCCAAGGTGGCAGTACTTTCCAAGGTGGCAGTACTTTGCAAAGTGGCGGTGCTCCCCCTAGAGTCACGCGAGAGAAGACAAGACGAAGACCACCACCATTGAATCTAGCCAATGTTCCAACTTTCGCAGAAGAAGACATAGCACGAAGACAAGCCCCAAACATGGATGAAAACACTCAAAACACGCAGAATACCCGTCAAGGTAAGTTCCACAAGCCCGTCTATCAACTCGCCTTCTAACTTTGATGAGGTTTCGATAGTATCGAACTCCAAAGAGCCATGTCGCGCATGACCTTGGCTTCTCGAGAGACTGCCAGACCAAGACCAGCCCTAGCAGTCAGCACAAACCTTCCCTTCCCCTCGTTCGACTTGAAGGAGATCGATAAACCAAAGAACCTCGAGGAGTTTGGCGTAAGTCGCACGCCCAAATCTCCCATGCAGAACTGACAGTGTGAATAGCCATTCGCCTCGCGATCCGGTCAATTCAAGACCCGATCCATGACCTCTGCCGAACTAATGGGGGGCGTCATCCCAGACGAGCAAATCCAGGCCATGGCCGAAAACCTCAAGACAACTCAAACCATGACCTTGGGTGAAGCCCGTCAACGCCGCGCAACCATCAAGCAGGAGGAGAAGCTCCGGGAGGAGGAGCAAATGAAAGAGAACAAGCGGCTTCGAAGAGAAGCAGTAGAGTTTTTGAGAAAGAGAGCCCTGGAGCGTGCCGAAGCCCAAGGCATCGTTCTCAGTCTTCCCCCAAGCCCGGCAGAGAAGGAGAGAATTAGGGAGAGGGAGAGATTGGAGAGGGAGAAGCAGTTGGAGAAGGATGGCGTTAGCAATGAGGAGCAACCATTTTAAGTCAAAACAATGCTTCAACCAGTGTCTGTATCAGCACTGAGTTATGGTCAGCTTGAAGCGGTATTTAGTTTAGACTCCGAGTTATAATAGAAATTGGTTTTGCTGATGGCTCGTACACAAGTGATGAAGCAACCTTCTCGACTCAGTGTGACTGTGAATCTTTGGCGTATTACTGCTCCATAGCGCAGGAGGAAAGTATCAGCATGCATATACATCCAACTTCCCCAAGTCTGATAATCGTGATTTAGAACACCTTCTAATACCTCCTCACTCTATCTCCACATAAGTGCCGTAACCTTACCACCAGACAGAGTTCCATAAATCCAGTCCCACAAACACCTCAAAACACCATCACCACCACCACCAGCACCACCACCTAAACCTCCCCCTCCCCCTCTTCACCCCCTCATTTCCCCTCCCACCAATCTCCGACCTTATCCCGGCGCTAGCGCACAAGCACGTTACCACACCCACAAAAAACAAAAAATCCAATATTCCCCACAAAATAAGCGAAATTCCTACACATACCCAAATACCACACTCCTCAGCATCAAAACTGGGATTCTGGCGCCTGGCCCAGTCAGGAGGGTGTCTAATAAATATCCGAGCCTGTTTCGAGACAAGTAATATCGAGGGTAGGGGTCCGGCACTGGAGGAAAAAAATCAAAAACTCAGTTCGTCTGGTTATTGAACCTGGCCGGAGGTTTTTTTGCAGTTTTTTTATGAGGTTTCATTTTTTTTTTTTTTTTTTTAGGTGGATGGAGGGGGCTTGTTATAAATAATTTGAGAAGGAGGTGGGTGTTGGGGGGTGAGTTTGGTGAAAGCTGGTGACATTACTTGACTATCGCGACACTTCACTCTGGACGCTTTTACGATTCTTTTGGAACCAACAAGGGGTCTTTTGAATTAATCATTTAGAGCTTCTGAAATCATATCCTTCATTCTATAAACGTAAACTAAACAATAAGAGCCGAAACTTGGAAACTCTCAGCCCTGTTTAATTACAATTCTGGCATCCCTTGGCGTCACTATTCCAGTAGTATACTTTTCTCACTCATTGCTTGATCTGAATATCCTATATCCCTTCTTTTAGTTCAAGAATCCGTACAAAGAAAATAGTCTCTACATTCAGGTCTAGAATCTCTAGGACAACAAGAATCTGAATAGCTGTACGAAGACATCTGGGGCCTTGCCATCAAATATAGTCACAAGCTTAGTATATCAAGGTTATTTTTACAAAGACGATTACATGAAAACCTGGGTACACAGAAATGAGTTTTTAACAGACCCTCGCAATTGACACATCAACAATTCATAGGACAATTTGGTTCATTATCGACTACTTCTAATGAGAAAGCCAAAGAGGCTTGAGATATTCACAATCCCCAAATTGATTATTGATTTGTAGATAGCCGATCAAAACCTTTCACCAATTTGCTATCTACTACCGAGAAATCCCACGCTTCAAGAGATTTATGGCGACGATTCCGAAAACAAGTATATTTTCATTCCCTGCCCCAAATGTCCCTGAACGAGGGGTTTTTGAATAACCACACGGATTCTAGATCAGATTGCGTTATCTTAACATCTCCACCAACGCTCAAGAATAGGATACTTAGACTCGATGTCATCCAGAAGAGGTTGGATACGCCGGCATTCTTCATCGATGCTAAACATCTTTAGATCGTTTTCATAGGGTGAAATATCAAAATTGAACTCTCTAGTGAATTGATACTTGAACTCCTCAAGGACAGTGGCGCTGTCTGCTTCATGTGGAGCCATTTCAAACAATTCCACATCAAGAATAAAGTGACGGATGAAGAGGAAGAGAAACGCCACAACTTCAGGATGGTAGAGGAGGAAGCTAGCATTAAGGCAGCGGCTAAGAATTTTCTTAGCTGGGTCACCCTTGCGCAAAATGACAGTCTGTAATTATGTTAGCGTCCTCCAATACTTCAGGCATGATTAAATTACTTACGAATATAACATCCGCTCCTGGATTACGACGGATACCAACAGCCGTAAGTGCTGATCTGAAAACGTGGTATTCTCCAGTTCGCTTTTGCTGCTCCAGAAGGTCAACACCTTGCAAGCTCGGTTCAGCTGAGTTCCGCTTAGCCCATGCTTGCAGAGTGGTAGGAAACGGCCCAGAATGACAGTACATCATATAGGCTTTCTGACGGAATTGTTCTGGAGATGGTGGAAGACCAGTGAGCGGCATGATTGGATCCTTCTCGTATATAAATTGCTCTGGGAGGTCGTGGAATGCGAGTCTTTGCGAGGCAGGAAAGTTCATACAACAAGTTGAATGGTCGTAAGCATCAGCTAAAAGACACGCTGTTGAGCAGTAACGAATGTTGCAAGTTGGTCCACACCCCGGGCAGAACACAAGGGATTTACCATTATTAGGCGTTCCAGAATCCTGGCAGTATGAGCAGCGGAAGGCGTTATATATGGCTGGTTGAGGCTCAACTGCGACTTTGACTTTGACTTCGCCAGAATTTGTGCCCTCGTTGGTACTCTCGATGATGCTTGGAGCCGGGCTCTCAGATTGAGCTTCAGGTAGACGACTACGCATGGTAACATCCAGACCGGTAACGGGTGCAAAAGTCTTTTGCTGAGAATTTTCATCAGCCACCCCAGGAATATGATTTGTGTACAGGGCTTGTTGGGGGGGATGAAAGTGGGGAAAGGGATTGTAAGGATGAAGAGGAGGTGGTCCTGGCGGAAAAGGACCGACGTATGGAGGAGCATAACCAATAGGAGCACCACCTATGGGGTTGTAGAAAGGTGCTGGTGGTGGATGGTGAAGCGGAACCCAGCCTGGATAGTGATGAAAATTGTAGCTTGGGAGAAAATTGTGGTTGAAAGTACCTATAGGGGCACCACTACTGGGTGGCTGATTCAGAAGGTTGCTCATGTCCATAGTCATTCCTGAGCTAGCATTTTCCTTGAATGACAATGCATCGTCATGAGCTGCACTTAAACGATCGCCAGTGACCCCCTCTGCTTCGACGCTGTCACCGTTACACTCCGACGGCGAAGAATCCTGCTCAAATAGTTGAACGTTGCTAGTCACCTGTGCGGAAACACTAGAACTTGATGGGATAACTTCACTTGAAAACTGCAGAGTATTTTGGTGCTCGTCAATTGACTTGACAGCAACATCCCTTTTTTCATCGTTTTGATCAACCAGTGAAGGCTCTTCAGATTGATCAACAGTCTCGCTGCTGATAGATGTGCCATTGAAGAGTGCATTGACTTGACTGGTAGAAGATGTACCCTGGAAAGCATCAACCGTCTTCTCAGATAAACCAGGAACTGATTGACTGCTACGATCGGGAGTTTCATCAGTATCACTTCCTAAAATTGTTGTTGGAGTGTCGGCAACAAGCTCTTGTTTATCGTCAATACCTCCCATAACCTCAAATGTTGACTTCACTTCAAATCTCTTTTCAGAGTCAATAGAAGGAGTTGTTTCAAGGCCAAGGTTAGAGATGACACCTTTGGCGGTCTCAGTAGTAGCTTGCGGTGGCTCTTTTTCAATATCCTGAATAGCTTCCGATGCTGTGATTGTGTTGATAGCTGGGGTCGTCACGCTTGAGGCTTGAGGCTTTGATGGCATGGCCGGGTATTCGCTTGGGTCAAAGATTCGGGTGCCGGGTTCCAGTGCTTTAGAAGCGACCTTGTTGGTTGAATGTGGAGCTGGTTTATTACTTGTATTAACCTGCTCTAGGACTGGAAGTTGCTTTTTCGTCGTCTTCGAAGAAGCTTGGTCATTGTTTGCGCTTTGTGAAGTTTTCGAGCCCGAGACGGATTGCAGAGTCTGAGTAGTTTTGGGAAGACCTACAACTCTGTTCTAAGGTAACGTTAGCAGGCGAAATAAATGCAAGGCCAACGTAGCTTACTTGAAACGTGCTATTTCCCGCGTGGTTTCTTCTTTCCCCACTAGCAGCTACTCTTTGACCATGGTGGTAGAATTGCGCTGAGAATCCCCGAGAAACCTGTTGTGTGTCGGCTTGTTGAGAGGGACCACCATGTATGGCTTGTTGCAATGGAATACGAGAAGCATAGGATTGGGAATTACCGGAGCGATTGTTTACTTTCACAGTAGCAGCTCGAGGTTTGTTTGGCATTCTTGGCTTCACCGTTTCCCATCCGATATCTCCACTTCCATCTTGAGGATTCGAGGCGCCACCCATCTCGCTTGCAAACGAATTGGTAGAACCTACTTTAACGCTCTTGCCCATCTGCTGTGGGGCACCCTTGAACTCATAAGTAGCTTTGTTGGAGCTGAGCGTAGTTTCTGCAATAAGTGCGTCTGCAAGTGGCTTGTCTTCCTGCTTTGGCGATTGAGCTATCGTAGAGAGATCGCTAGATTGTATCATCTTTTGATGAGCCTGCTTGCTCTTTTTGCCGGCTTTCTTCTTCTTCGGCTTTTTAGACTCTGTGGGTGGTTGTGCAACACTAGCCGCCAGTTGTTTCAGTTCCTCATCGTTTAGGGACGACAGAGGGTCCTGGCTATTTGTAGTCGTATCAATATCTGGCAAACCTAATGGATCTCTTAGCTCTGTGTTGGGATTTAAAACGGCGATGACAGCGTAGCCAGACTCCGCTGGATTACCTGCTACAATATCCTGGTCCTCGTCCAGCTCAAAGAGCTTTGAATACTTCTTGTGCTCGTCATCTCGGTAAACCTTGATAGACCCCTCTGTTGCTTTCAATTCCGCCATAGGCGCTATGCCCTTTTCCTGATATACCAGTTCTAGATGATTTGCCATTGCGCAATCCTGCAGGAAGAAGATCAATATCTTGTCCTCAATGACATTCGAGTTCAATATCTTTGCATGCTCCCCCACTTTATATTCGACAGTGTATGGCTTGGTCTTATTTGACTCGATCGCACGTTCGAGGTCGAATTCCTCAGGTACTTCTCTTCCGCTGAAGAAAGCATCAGCAACTCTTTCGAACTCCGGTGCGAGGGGGCACTCGTAGTTGGCGGGGCTCAAAAAGGCTGTATGATGTTAATACTGAAATTCTCCTCGAGCATATCACTTACAGTTTATAAGTTCTGCATTCGCATTTCGTCTGTTCCACTGGCTTCCACCTCTGAAATAAGCCTCATATTCATGGTACGTACCACGGAGCTTATATGGGCAGTGAATGGGCTTCGAGGAAGGAAATTTACGGACGGAGCGGGCGAAGATTCGTACGTCAAATCCCTGGCATACGTTAGCTTGCTGAGAGGGTTTCAATTGCTGTTGATTGATTCACTTACGACGGGCCATGATCGCGAGTCAGTACCTCTTTGGCCTGACTTCAAGGCCAGAATCTCGGAACGTTCAAGACTGAATGTAGACAGAATACCATAGGCCTTTGGATCGATCAACATAAGGGGATCAAACATTGTTCGAAAGGGCCAGTGGGAACGAAGCAAGTCCGATATTGAAATATCGACTATGTTGCTAAAAATACCAAGCGGGTTACTACTTTGTGATGGAGCTGGTACGACGAGGACATCGGTGTTCTGCTTGTCTTCCAAGTTTTGGGCTGTGACGTTGTCAGCTCCTTGCGTTTGTTGCGATATCTTGATTGGTATGGAGTAGACGGTAGAACCAGCAAGTATGTATAGGTACTTTCTTGCTTGGCGGTGTTCAATATCCAAGGCATGAATGGGCGAGTTCTTACATCTGACGATATTAGCTCTCGATGTATCCTCAGCAGAGCTTTCGAACCTAAAAGAATAAGCCTGGTTAGTCATCCTGTATTTGAAGAATATGCGCCATGGACATGGACGAGAAGAGCGCTGGGTGAGAGGGATTCTGTTCAAGTACTCACGTTGACAAGCGTGCCTCTTGGATATCCCAAGAATCAGAGTCTGAACTTGAAGATGAAGTAGAGCTGATGGACAGAAGACGGGACCGACGCGTGGGACTTGGAGGGGTGAGCAGAGGTGTTGTGTTGTTTGTGTTTGCGGAGGAGGGGGCGGGGGCGAACAAGGGGGCAGGGGCGAACAAGGGGGGTGGAAAGTCTCCACTGTCAATTGAGTTGCTGGTGTCCAGTGGGATAGAGCTTTGGGAAGGAAATGGCCCGCGTTCAAGGCTTTCAAGGCTTTCAAGAAGAAGCTCGTCTCCCTCAGAAAAACTTTGGGAAGGAGCCATAGAGGCGGAGGAGGAGGTCGTGGGATGTTTGGGATGTTTGGGATGTTCGTCCTAACGCGAACTGCAGGTGCCGATTGCCTTGGAGGTTCTAGAGAAGTGGAGAGGTTAGTTTGTGGTTAGTTTGTACCCCGTTTGTACCCTGAGGATAAGAGCGCCCAAAAGAGGCAATCTCAACATGTGTCTTATATCCAAGATCGGGAGGTTGCCAGAGATATAGCACACAGCACCCAGCACCCAGCATCCAGCACCCACCAAGGGACCAGCGTCTGAGACTGAGCTTGAGATGAGAGCCCTCTAACTATAGAGGCGCAACCTCCTAAACCATGAAAGGACGTGTGTATAACTTACCTCGATGGAGATAGAAGCCGTCTGGTGTTTTGCAGCCAGTTGTGACAACTTTGTTTGGGGATGGTCGGAGGTGTGTCGTTTGAGGTGGTTCTCTGTGTCTCCCCTCTGTGCCGACAGAATGTTAAGATCTGGTGGAGGACAACTGATGCCTGACCACTCAACAACTCTACAGTGAATCTGCCTTCCAAACCCTCACCATTAACACGCCCACTAGTCGCTTATACTCACTATCTTGTACGTAATAACAACAAAGAAATACTCTACAACAGATTGAAGACACATGCAGAAAGTAAGACAAAGCCTAAAATGAGGCCTGGGATATAGATGAAATTGTTGTTATTCCAGAAGATAACTAGAACTGAGCGACTTGACCCTCTACTACAAGTAACTTTGCATGTGCTGCAAACGGACAACTGCCCACTCAGACTAAGAATTGTCGTCTTTACTATATCTATTCAGCGCACAGCAATTGAGTAAGGTAGTAATAAAAGAAACAAAGCCTCTACTATTATTGATAGAAAGGGAGGAGATATTGAACACAATCAGTTACAAGGGGTAGCACCAAAACATACTGCCACTATTGTAATTGACCATCTGTTCAATATCATCTTCTAGAAGTGTGGGCCTGTGTCTCCTTAGAAAACAGAAAATGGCCTGCAGCTACTGGAATAATGAACTATCTGGTATGTGCAGAGTATTACATTCAAGAATCCTGTAAGACCCAGACATTGTTGAACTGCCAACAACATCAAAATTATTGATTGATCAGTCAATTAACCTGGAACATGAGAACATGAGCCTTTATAGGGCTCAGCCCAGTTGCAAGCTTTTGGCAGATCCTACATTTGCAAACATTGGAAATGAGGAGCATGATATTGGGGACCTAGCTGGTAGTCAGTTAAGCAACAACCTAAGGTAGATTTGAAAATACCACCTAATAAGAAGCAACGAGTAAAGATGCTCTTTTCCTTGATGAAATAGGCCATATGTAGAAAATGAGATGCGTCATTAGCGAAGAGACTTGACTACTTTGGGTATACTGAGAGCAGACATTTTATCAGAGTACCTGGAGCAATCGATTTAACCGTCCTTGAGGATTTGAAATAAAGACGAGCTTAATTGCCCTAAGCAGATCGCGTAGTTTACCTATATATAGTAGTATTTCTAGGGTAACACTTTTTCTAGTGTAAGCAGAGAAATTACCATATCTCTTACACTGGGAAGCGACGCTTGTTCTGGTGCCTGAATTACAAGATTATCAAACAGAAAGATTCTAATGACCTCGCTGGGTTTTTCAATTCTGGTCTTGAGATTCTAGGACCTCAATTTAATGATAATTTCTGTAACTTCCAGCAAAGATGCCTGGCTTGGAAAGGAACCTCAGTATATTGGGCGCCATGTTGTTTTGAGAATGCTGTGAAGTGGAGTGAAGTTGTTACTGTCGTAGATCAGGCGGTGTCGGTCGGTGTCTTTGTAGTTCATCTGACGGGAAGTCCTGATCCGGCATAACCTTTAGCCGACCTTGGCGTGGCGCATTTTCTTAGCACAAGTTCAAGTTGATCAAAACTGAACTCCAAACAAAGCAAGACCTAGGACGACTTGAATTACAAACGACTCCATCTTGGACTCGGTGCGATCACGAACCTAACATCTCATATCTGCTGCGCCAGACATTTGCGCAACATGGCCGACCAACAAGCAAGCATCAGCTCCATATTGGCTGCACTCGGTAATGACACTTTCAGCGCATCCCTTGGGTTTGAAGCTTACAGGAATATAGCTGCGCAACGTCCAAATACCGTACCTCAGAACCAGCAGGCTTACCAGCAACCTCCGCAACAGCAACAGCCCATCCAACAGCAAAATCCGTATGGTGGTGGTGGCAACTATCAATTACCCCAACCCACGAACTCTGGCAGCGTAGACCTTAGCAACATCAAGCCAGTCAGCTCAGGCACCGTCAGCATTAACGAAGCAATTGCGAAAGCAAAGGCGATCGCGGAAGAGAAAGGTGTATACAATCGACCACCTTCTTACGGCCAAGATACCCGCGGCTCTGGTGGAAGACCATACAGAATTTCACGATCGCGATCACGCTCCCCACCACCTGCGCGACGAGACGCCTTCCGCGACAATGTCAACCCATACCGCGACGAGCGACGGGGCGACCGAGCACCGCCGACTCGAGAGTATCGCGAACGCTCCTTCTCCCCTCCTAGAGGACGAGGTCCTGCTGGTACGTTCTCACCAGCCCAGTCAGGCGCCAACTATCAACGAGAGCGATCTCCTGCACGGGGCGGAGACGACAACGAAGAATCTCTTACGATCGAATCAAATCTAGTTGGCCTGATTATTGGTAGACAGGGCGAAAACCTTCGGCGTGTAGAGTCGGAGACTGGTTGTCGCGTACAGTTCATCACTGGTCCTGATGTGACGGGTCCCTTTAGACAATGCAAAATCATAGGTCCTCGCGCAAGACGTGGCGAAGCTAGAAAGGAAATCCAACGTATCATTGATGATAGTGGCATGGCTGGGAATGCTCGCGCAGCTGTGGATCGTCCTACCCGCGACGCTGGTCCAGCTTCTGGCGCTCGGTCCACCCATCAGCCCGCATTGAGAGACGGCGAGGACAGTATGCAAATTATGGTTCCTGATAGAACGGTCGGTCTCATCATTGGCCGTGGCGGAGAGACTATTCGAGATTTGCAGGGAAGAAGCGGCTGTCATGTCAACATTGTTGGTGAGCAGAAGAGTGTCAACGGTTTAAGACCTGTAAACTTGATAGGAACTCGTGAGCAAGCAGCTCGAGCGAAGGACTTGATCATGGAGATTGTTGAGAGTGACAGTAAGGGGACCACAGACAAAGAACGCGCACCAGCCAAGAGAGAACCTGCTAGAGACTCGAACTTTGGTGGCAACTATGGAAATGCAGCAGGTGGTGACAAGGTCAACGATTCAATTTTCGTACCCTCGGAAGCCGTTGGAATGATTATTGGAAAAGGAGGGGAGACAATAAAAGACATGCAAACAACTACGGGCTGTAAAATCAATGTTTCGCCTTCATCCGGACCTGGAGAGGTAGAGCGCGAGATTGGTCTAGTTGGATCTCGTGATGCTATCAATGCAGCAAAGCGTGCTATTGAGGACAAAGTTGAAGCTGTTGTAAGTTTTCTTTCCCTTCGCAGATCGCGGAATTTGCTAATTGGCTGGTAGGCGCAAAAGAACGGTGGTGGTGGCGGAACTGGACGACCTCGCCCCGCCCAGAATGACCAAGGTGACAGAGGTTATGCTCAACAATCATATGCTCAACCACAATCGCAACCCCAGGCCGGCCCTCCCGCCGCTGGTGAGGATCCTTATGCAGCTTGTAAGAACCGTGTTTGCCAACTTCTTAAGATCGTATTGCTAATCTCTATTAGATGGTGGGTACCAGGCATATGTCGCTCTTTGGTATCAAGCAGTGGCGGCGCAACAAAGTGGACAACCGCAGACCGACGCATCAAAACCCCCCGGGACTTCATAAGTGACGCCTACACATCTTCTGGATCATTCTGGATAGCCGAGATACCCCTTGATCGCATGATTTGCATGACTTGCACATATTTTCGCCTGACTGTATTGAGACCATGAACTTCGACGATGGATCGATATGACATGCTACCATGCACTTGATGACGAATTGCTTGCTTGCTTGCTCATTCATCTCTCATACCTCAAACTTTCTCTCGATATAGGGATTGCTTCTAACTCGATGCTGCCGACCACGATCTGACGTGCATGAACGACACTTACATTTGGGAATTGCTAGGCGATGAACTGCATTGACTTGACCATACTTGACATGACACATCGCATTCAGTAATCATGACTACACATGCGTGCTGCTTCTACCTTCGATTTGTTCATTTCTGGCGAGTTTCTCTACATGGGTTTACTGGTATACGGCTTCAAATGGCTCCGTCTTGCATAAAATTTGATTTGACTGTCGCGCGTCTGAGTCATTAACTACCCCGAGGACTATTTCTAAAGAAGGATCTCTCAGATTCGCGATCGTGTCGCTAGCGCCAGTGGTTTGAACTTGACTTTGCTGCTTTGATATGCTTCACTGATAATTTAACCTTGCACTCACCCGATAGGTTACTTGAGCAGTTCAGGATCATTTGATGCCCCGGGAGCTTACTAGTGTGTATGATAGTAGCGAAAAATAGTAATGAATTGAGTTTTCGTCTTCTATCCTTTCTGTTCCTTGATTGCATTTTGACTTGATGGACCCTGTGGTGACTTGAGTGACGACTGGGAAGCGATTCCAGTTCGTGAGGATGTTGAATTTCCGATTTTGTTCCCTTGAAATGTGGAAGTAACAGGAAACTCTTTTAACACGACATATATTGTTTAACTAAATTATAAGGATCTAATATTTATGGACCACGTTCACGTTATTTGTATCACTCTACCTGATTCCACCAATCCTCGCTTCTCCTTCTGAGCAAGGAATAAAACTTACCTGTGGGAAAATCCTACCTTGTACTCGTACTCATCCAAACTGGCGTGGAAGGGCCTTCTAGTCACTAATCACGGTGGTATACGGTGACTAGAAGGCCCTTACACGAAATCTACCCGAGTACTCATCCAAACTGGCGTGGAAGGGTTACAACAGCACAGCATATGAATGAAATGCTTTCCTCGGTTGCCGCAGTAGGGCGCACCTTTTGTACATAAATACGTAGCTTAGCACGCCCTTATACCCCTAGGGAGGTCACAGGAGATCTGGCGTAATCCGTCCGCGTAAAAATACTACTACTACTACTACTACTACCTACCTACCTACCTATCCTCGCTCGCCTCGCTACCTACCTATACCCGAGCTACCCTTGGTTGGCCTGCCAAGGTTTAGGCGACCGCAGATTTACCGTGTCGCGTCGACTTTTCGCAAGGCGGCAAGGCGAGCTCCATCACGACAGCCTCGACGATATCTTTGTGTCATCTCAAAGCAATTTCTTTGCATTTCCCAGTCTCAAGCCATCAGATCCTTTTAGCGTGATAGTCTCCGTCGAAATAATGGTAAACATCAGCGAGGTCAAGGGCAATGCCCGCGACAATCGAACCGCAGCCCATACACACATTAAAGGCCTAGGTCTCAAGCCAGATGGAACTGCAGAGAGACAGGCTGGCGGATTTGTTGGACAAGTTGCAGCTCGAGAGGTAGGACCTCATTCGAATTCTCTGGTTCTTCACTAATGATCATGGTTCAACAGGCTTGTGGTGTTGTGGTCGACCTAATTAGAGCGCAAAAGATGGCTGGCAGAGCTATATTGATGGCAGGTGGTCCAGGGACTGGAAAAACTGCTCTCGCTCTCGCCATAAGCCAGGAACTCGGAACGAAGGTACCATTTTGCTCAATCGTGGGGAGCGAATTATACTCGACAGAAGTTAAGAAGACCGAAGCGTTGATGGAAAACTTTCGAAGAGCCATTGGACTTAAAGTCAGAGAGACGAAGGAGGTTTACGAAGGAGAGGTGACAGAACTGACACCTGAAGAGGCGGAAAATCCCCTTGGCAGTTATGGCAAAACAATCAGCACGTTATTAATTGGACTCAAGAGCGCAAAGGGCCAGAAGAAGCTTCGGTTAGACCCGAGTATCTATGAAGCCATACAAAAGGAAAGAGTCACGGTTGGGGATGTCATATATATCGAGGCAAATACCGGAGCTTGCAAACGTGTTGGCAGATCTGATGCGTACGCGACGGAATTTGACCTGGAAGCGGAGGAGTATGTTCCAATCCCCAAAGGCGAGGTTCATAAGAAAAAGGAAATAGTTCAGGATGTTACATTACATGACCTCGACGTTGCCAACGCGCGACCACAAGGCGGACAGGATATCATGAGTATGATGGGCCAACTAATGAAACCAAAAATGACGGAAATCACTGAGAAACTGAGGAGTGAAATCAACAAGGTGGTCAACAAATACATTGATCAAGGTGTTGCTGAGCTTGTTCCTGGTGTTCTCTTCATTGACGAGGTATGAACTATGCTGAAATGATTTCGCACTGGAGACTAACTTTTAGCTAGGTTCACATGTTGGATATCGAGTGCTTTACATATCTCAACCGTGCGCTTGAGTCGAGTATCTCTCCCATCGTTATTCTTGCTTCAAACCGGGGCATGTGCACGATCCGTGGAACTGAGGACTTAGTTTCGGCGCACGGTATTCCTCCAGACCTTCTTGCCCGCCTGTTGATAATTCCAACAAACCCATACAAGGCAGATGAAATCAAAAGAATCATCAGGATTCGGGTACAGATTGAAGGCTTAGCGATTACCGAACCTGCGTTGGAAAAGATTGCAGACCATGGTACACGCATAAGCTTGAGGTATGCACTGCAGCTCCTTACGCCCTCTAGCATTCTTGCGCGGGTAAGCGGTCGCAATCAAATAGACGTTGCGGACGTGGGAGAATGCGAGGACTTGTTTATTGACACCCGGAGGAGTGTGGCCATCGTGAATGGCGAAGCTGGAGCTCACTTCATTTCATAGAAGGAACAGAATATGATCAGTTCTCAACCGTGTAATTTTAGGGTTTTACAAAAGCTTTCGTGGTATTCGGGAGGCGTCGAGGTTGGCAGGAATCATAATATGGGAGTTGGAGGTTGAGACAGTCCGTTTGGCTGGGACAAGATTAGAGAGAATAATAAAGTCTGTTTGCGCCGCAGCATTCCAAACGCGTTTATCTCTTTGGGAAGTCAGCCCCAGGCTCCTCTACATATGCTGCCCCTTATTAGCTCCGGAAACGTTTGGTACAAAGAAAGTTGGCGTTGGAGGTCTACGGCTTCCCGAGACAAAGACATCACAGCTGCAATAATGGCTCAACGGACCCCTGACAGTGTGATTGACTGGCAACATCATTGTTTTTCTGCTCTCAATGGGGCCTGCACAAAGAATTGCCTCAACAACAAGAAGGCCATTGATCCTTTCTTCCTGCTACAATTTATTGCCCCCGTTGCCATTACTCCTTATATATATATATTCATACTACGCTAGAGACCCCTCCAACTTCTCTTGCCGGGTCTCCTCAACCAGAGACAGGAGCACAAATCGATAACCATGCAAGAGGCAATGGAAGTGGACCGAGCACCACTAGTTGCTCATCGATCGCCAGTAGACAACTCTACTGAACCAAGTCGACATGGATCTGGGCGAACAGCACTTCCTGCGAGGAGTTCGGACGTCCCCCCCTCTCCTCGAACTCGTTTAGCGAGAAGAAGAGCAGCTTCCCTTGATATTGACAGCGCCAACAAGCTTCACAGCATGGCAGATGTGACTTTGGATAGTGCAATTACTCCTACCCCACAGACAGGAGATCCAACCCAAGTATGCCTTTGTCAACCAGATCCCAAGATTCCGAGGCCACGAAACGGTGCGTCCATACTCAATTCTTTTCTTGCCGAAATTTTGTGCTGTGATTGGCTGCTTTTTGCGCCAGGATACTTTTCTCTTTATATGTCCCAAAGAACCTTTCACCAAATCACAAGCTAATGTTTCTTTGTAGCCTTCATCCTATACCGGCAGCATCATCAAGCTCAAGTCGTGGCTCAAAACCCTAAACTTCCAAACCCTGAAATATCGAAAATAATTGGAGTACAGTGGCGAGAACAGCCCCTCGAAGTGAAAGCTGAATGGAGAAGACTTGCAGAGGTAGGACCAAATCATGTCTCGAGAAAGGATAGACTGACTTTATGGTAAATAGGAAGAAAAGGAACGACATAAGCGACAATATCCAGGTTACCGATATCAACCACGACGTTCTGCTAAAGGTAGTGGCATACGACCCGTATCTGCGTCTTCTTCCGAGGACCAGATCCGCTGCCCGAAGTGTAACGGAAGATATATATCAACACCTGGTACTCCTATGAGTCCATTTCCTAGTGGTATAACGAGTGCACATCCAGACCGCCTTCAGCCCCCCTTCACACCTCCTCGTTCATTGGAAGACTCACGAAATCAATACTCAACGCCGATGCAGAACCAAAGAATGGGAAGCCCCCGGGGGCCACCACAACAAATGCATATTCTGTCTCGCCCTTACGAACGTGAACGTGAACGTCTTCACGCCCACGATGAACTGGATGAGGACGACGTCAGGATGCAGAGTCCCGGTCCTGACCACAAAAGGAGGAGGAGCAATCAGGATTCATTTGGTTATAATGATCATCATCGCAACTATGCTCAATCCCCTGCAACTTATTCTGCTAGTCCACGCTATGTTCGTAATCCTTCGTTGCCGATGTCAGCCTCGTACCGACAACAACGGTTCCCACCCCCCGTTGGAATGTTGGTTCGCCCAGGAACAGGAACAATGGGACCGCCACCCCAACATTCTTCCATGAGCCAAACGCCAAGGGTTCAATACACACCGCAATCGGCGACGTTTGACGAATCTTTACGATTACCACCTTTACAAACACATCTCTCGAATTCTTCGGGGTCATCCCATCGTGCCGATCCCAAAAATGCGATG
This sequence comes from Hymenoscyphus linearis, assembly GCA_900536425.1. Classification (NCBI taxonomy): domain Eukaryota; kingdom Fungi; phylum Ascomycota; class Leotiomycetes; order Helotiales; family Helotiaceae; genus Hymenoscyphus; species Hymenoscyphus linearis. The sequence continues at coordinate 138,942 of UNPR01000078.1, read as the reverse complement.
CGTGAGGAACAAGCGAGGAGCGTCGAGGCCATGGTCATGACAATACCTTTCGCGAACAAAATTAAACTCCTAGCATCAGTTTCTCCGCCATTAGCAGACCCCGGACCTACTAGCCCTGCGGTTGAAACGAGGGGTGCCATGATTGTATTGGAAGGTTCAGATCAAGAATTGCTAACAGAAGTCGGTACATTTATTGAAGAGCATCTCCAACAAGACCAAACATGTGCCGTAAAAACCTGGGAAGGACCAAGCATAGCTTCTACCCGAAGCCCTGCTTCCGATCCAAAAGAGAAGCAAGACGTAGAAATGACCACCAGCGAGGAAGAAAAAGATCCCTATTCCGAATATCTCTCCAACATTTCTAGCTGGCATACCAAATCCCGACAAATAATCAAACATATCACCACTCTTCCCCCAACCAACGAATCAGAATCCTCGGATGTCGTCCGACCAAATATTAAGCCTATTGCGCTCGTTCCAGGGGGGTTTTCCCTTACCACCTCGGACCAATTCGCGCTGAAAATTCCTATCAATGATGCGTATTCTGCCGTTGATCACTGGCAATGGATGGCCACTCTCTGGCGTGGCATCATCGGTCCTGATCTTATTATATACATACAGCGTGTTGGACGAGACGAGATGTTCGGCGTGGAAATCCGTAAGGATTGCGCCGCCATTGTAGTTCGTGTTGCAGAGGGTAAAATGGTCGAAAGAACATCAAGAAGACTAGCCTTTGAAGTGATGGAATTTGTGAGAAATTTCGAGCCTGGAAAGAGCGACATGGCAGCCAGGAACTAGTTATGACCTATAATTTGATGGATGATGTAATTGGGATTTTTATTCTGCGTTTGGGAACTTGATGTATATCCCATTGTATTTAGATCATATACTTTGGCATTTGAGTAAGCGTGGTAAATTGGGCGGGCGTATTTATTGGGTTCCTTGAGATTGGAAGATTCTTTTCTTGTCTTTGTAATTAGAGGCATCTGTTGCTAACCACATACATATTACAATTGGGGGTAGTATATACTACATGGCATCATGCACTCAAGAATATATGGGTTTCTCAGTTTTCATGATCTCTACGTAACTAATATGACATGCATTCCCGGCTTCTGTACATATTTTTAAAGCAAATAGACTGCATGAATAAAGGTGATAATACTATTGAATCAATTCGTTTGTATAACAACGCTGCCTCTCTTCATCCCTTACATGTCCTCAACCAACAAGAGTAATTCTCCGTGGAAAATTGGGAAAGCTTCTTGAAGCGCCGATATCTAAACCAACTCGCCTAGACCCATGTAGTACTAACGCTCGGAAATTGGAATTAAATTGCAACACCTGGAAACGCTCCTTCTAGCGCCGCCCCTACATCAACTCGCATAGACTCAGACTATTAACATTCGGCAGTTGGGATTAAATTCCAAGGCGCCTTTATATGGAATGGAGTTATTTAAGAGGGGGGCACAGGGGATTTCGGAATGGAATAAAATTCCAGATGCGGAGATTTGTATGATTGTATTTCTTATTTATCCGTAGCACTTTACATGTCATTTTGTTGGGTAGACAAAAAGGAGGTACGCAGATTTCCAGACAGCGTAAGAAGCGCTTAAGGTTGGAGTCGTACTTCGCTTAGCAAGGAGAATTCCAAAAAGAAATTCAAAATTGCCACAAAATGTAGCTACCAGAAAGATGTGCTCAAAAAAAGAAAAAAAGGGCAAAAAAATTAAATGATAGATGAGGTCAATCTGGGATTCGAACCCAGGTCCCAGGTAATTTTTGATGTAATCAAAAACCCATGTGCTAACCGACTACACTAATCGACCGTTGTTGATTTGAGATGTCACACTGTGTGCTATTAGAATATATGATGCAATGTTCCGAGGTTGTGCGAGGTGTGGTTGTTTTGAGCCAATCACAGCTGGACTTTAGGCTTGGCACGTGCACTGCGGGTAGAGGCCAAATGGGAACAACAACCAACCAACTTTGGCCAGGGGGAGATACAAATATTCGTGGCTAAGTTCGTTAAAACTTAATCAATGTTTCCGGAAGCTTGAATAGGTAATTGCGCGAGTTATCAGTACATTGAAATCGCTGAAATATATCCACCCTCTGAAAGATCCGACTATGACAAGAAGAAGATCGTGGTTATTAACTTATTCTGGAACTTCCGGCATGTTTGAATTATGCCTGAAGTCTTATTGGGATAGTGCAATCGTGAGGAATTGCTCATATTACTCACGTTGCTCATTTTTCGAGGATGTTAGGTAAGTATGTTGGGTGTGCCAACTCTCAGCCACTCAGGATTCGATTTCGACAGTTGGAAAGTGTATGAATGGGGAGGATACTGGGGAAGAGGGTAATACTTGATTCAGACCTCGTTCTCGCCATGTCAGAGCGAATTGTCAAGGCAGGTCGAGGCGAGACAAGACAGCGGGTTATGGCAGGAGCGATTGCAACGTCTGAGGTCAGCTGTACTCGTACTTGGTTCGAGACCAAGTGGTCTCTTTCAACTTGAAGTTTCCTTGTTCCAGTGCCACTTTGAACTTGAGACGGAGCTCTCGACTTACTCGTGGCTTCCCGGCAAGCGACAGTAAAGGAGTCACCACCTGTTTCGAAACGAGCATGTCTCGGCTCCCTGTCTTAGGCGAGGGCTCTTCCGCCTTATTTGTCTAAGACCCTAGGCGGAATACCCCATCCTATAAGGCGCTTCGTTTGCCATCTAGCTAGCTTCTTATGCATTGTATAGTTCGCTTATAGGCATTCTCGATATTGCCCTTTTTGTCTCTGGTACCAACTCATTTCTTTCTTATGGATCCTATCTTGACCACAGACTTCTACTATGTCTCATCCATTCATCTTTCAATAGTTCTCGTCATTACTCGGTAAACTTCCGTCAATATTCTCCAGATAATCTAGCACTGTCATAATTATCTGAAAGTTTTAGGATTATCTGAATCCCGTTTTCGATTGTACTGAAACTTCTTAGATAACTTCTTGAACGTTAGGCAGGTATACGACACCACATAAGTTGGACTTGTCTCATTATAGCTACCAAGATGGGCCAAGTCAGGACCATTAGGGAAAGAGCGAATCCAGCCTCGATCTCATGATGTGTCACTTTTACTTGGGAGGATGGTCGAGATCAAGGACCCGAATATCTATACCCGAGGTTTAGTTGCCAACATGATTTGCTCTCTCGGCATCTTTACTGGGATCTCATCGGGTTTCATGTGTAACAGCTCCAGTCAGCAACGACGACATCTTACCTAGTTTCTAAAACGTTTGGACTCTTATCTATCCAAAAGTTGGCTAGTATTGACTTCCTAAACTTTTTATTTCCCCCACAACTCCTCGACTAACCCTTTCACACCTCGAATCTCTTAAATGCATATAATTCCCGGGGAAATGGAACGAGACTTGACAACAAACCAACCAGAAACACCAACGATCCAAATGTACTGAAACCCAACCATGCACCCGCAACGATGAAAGCAAAAAGTAATTATATAAGCGTCCCAAACGCCAATTTTATACTAAAGACATTGGTAATACCAAGGCGGCGAGACTCCTTTACACGAAAACCCAGCCTATAGTAAACCGAAATCAGCTCAACGTTTCCGGCCGTTACATGACAACGTGCAAGCTCAGATGAAAAGAGGAAACTTACAGCACAAACAGTACAACCCTTCCAATCATTCCCTCCACACTGATCCCAATGTTTCTGCGTACACCCGTTCCCACCACCCGGTGTCTGTGTCGAAGTAGGTTTACTCGAGGAAGTTTTCGTACTTGTTGTTTTCGTACTCGTCGTTTTCGTACTTGTCGGTTTCGTCGTCGTGGTAAATTTAGTGGATGTAGATGTGGAGGTAGATGTACTCGAATCCGTAGGTTCAGGCGGTTCAGAGGTATCAGTAGAAGAACTATCAATCGTGGTAGTCGCCGTACTCGTCGTCACAGTACCCGTAGTACTGGTCGGATGAGTGGGTGGTTTCCCAGGAATAACACCACCAGGAGAAGTATCCGTTGTCGCCGAACTACCATCACAATATGCCACCCATCCACTCAGAGTCATATTCTTCAACACGGTGCTGAACCCCGCCATCCCGGAGGATTGACAGCCACGTTTTCGCTCGTCGTTGGTGATTGTTGGCGGTTTGGAGATGTATTCGATGTGGTAAACTGGTTTTCCTGCTTTGATGAAGTTGTCGTATTGGTTGCATTCGCCGAACTTTCCGCATTCTTCGTTGACGGCGAACGACATTATGTTTGTTAGAGCGGGGACTATGGAGAGGCTGTTTTTGAGCCCGATTTTGAGGCCTAGGGAGCTGGCGTAGCTGGCTAGGAATTTTAAGTACTCGATTGTGTCTGCTTCTTTTAAGTTAAGTCCATTGGTATTTTGCTAGGAGGAGTTAGCAATTGTGTCCTCAAGCACAAGCAAAGATGTTTGAAAAGTCAAGCATAGTAATGTGAGGAAAAACCCATACATAACCATCTGCGATTGTACTTGTTAGCCTTGAAACATTTCTCGGAATATTTGACAGAAAACCCCAAATAATCTTCGAGGAAATTGAGAGAACTGAGTTGAACATACCAGTATTATCCGGATCAACAGCATCACACCCCTTCTTCTGAGCCTTCTGTATCCGATTCTTCATAATACTCCTAACATTCGAACTCCCCAACCTAAGCCACCTCTCATTCGGCCACTCCTTCAACTGCGTCCCCAGATCCGACGCTGCAAATTTATTAAAATCCGGCCGCCAATTCTCACTCGTCCCCGCGCTGAAATAACATATTACAGTCTTGCCCAGATCCTTCATGGCAGCAATGGTCTCCGCACTGGTATCTTCTAGATCAACATCCCAGACGATGGCATCGGTTGGCACGAGCGTCTTTGAGAGGTTCGGGATCCCGTTTAGTACGATTTGAAATTTCTCGCCGACGATGAAGTTGGCTGCGACATAGGTGGTGAGGATGGTATGTATTAGGAATTGCCATGATAGAAGCATTTTTCAGGACGAGAAACGTAGAATAAGGAATTTTGAAAGCCTTTTATGGCATTTCAAGTAGGACAGTAACAAAAACAGAGGATACTTTTGCAACAGTGAAAAAGCGACGAAGAAAAAAACAAAGTGTTCATTTCCGGAACGTGGTATTCCATAGCATGAGATTCTTAATAATAGATACATTTGGAGAATATTTTCATTGGTCTGCCTGAGACAGGTCTATAGATCTTGCCGCCGGTAAAGATCATCCGCTGCCGTGTTATTCTGGAAGCTTTACCTGTACAGCCTGCGGACTCGCTTATGTAGTTGGTGTTGCTAGACACCAATTTCATCTGATCACGCCAACATGTCTACCAGGTAGTTCATCATAGAGCCAGTAACAATATGTGATACTTCGATAAGACACAGCCAAAGGACAATCACCCGGACATAAATATGGCCAGAAACGGAAGTATTTTCTAAGAAAGTGGTGACAAATAAACTGCCGTTGAATTAGTGTTAGTTGGGCACATCCACCTCCAGAATGAGCAGTGAAAAGGGACCAGGTGTTCAGCAAAGTTGGAAGACCCATTGGTTCAAAAATCAACGTACCTGAACATCTTGAAAATCGTGTTGCCAAGCTTTTGGTGTATTAATTTATATCGCTAGTTAAATTTTTGATTGATGCGGGGAAATCCCAAGAAACTGTTTTTTGGCTTAAGAGTCGCGTGTGCGGGTAAATCGATAATATGGGGTTTACCCTATTGTGGCGAGAGAACTATTGCTGACCCCATGATTGATGAATTATAATGGTTGGAACGCAACTTACAAACCTAGTTAGATACCAAGTCTTCGATATTTTGAATGGGAAGGGAATCATATGTTTGTTGTAACGTTGCACGTGTATCGATTTTGGAGTTGGTGGATGATAAAAGAAATGGTCATCGCTGAGCTCGCAACTTAAGGATTTCGTGTTACAGAGGTTATTGACCGAACTTACATAGTACACGCTTCTTTCTCATACAAAAGCATATAACTTATATCAAATACACTACGTAAGTTCAGTTCTCGTAGCTGGTATCATCAATAAAATCTCCTTCAAAACACTGTCGTCTAGACCCAATACCACCTCAGGCGGATCCCCAAGGATCAATACAGGATCTTCTGATCAACGCCAGGTTTGTGCATACTAGAAGCTTATGTCAACGTGGCTTGGTATTTCAAACTGCCTATCAAGGCTATGTACCAAAGGTTTCGTAATACATACCGGAGGAAAAGAGGCTTGGCATATTATCCATATTTAGCCACTTAAACATGTTTCTGCAGCCATGCAAGTAGCTCTACATGATATTGGTATCACCTCCGTGAATGACAATAGTAAGGAAATGATAATATGAACATGATTGGGATGTCGAAATCTCATTAAACGTGTCCTGGACAGAAAGGCTTCGCAATCCTGCTTTATTAGATGTGGTTTGTAAGTAGACAGCATCAGCATCAGCGAATGTAGAAAAACTCCATTAAATCCACTATGGAATGGCGAAGAGAAGTCTATAAGGCATGTCTTTTTGATTTTAGGCTGCAGATTAGAGCCGAGACTGATCCATGGATGTGTTTAAGTGTCAAGCAAATCGGGATCTATTGTAGACACGCCCAAGTAGTCGAAAGATTGGAAGCTATGGCGCAATTGGCTTCAAGTATGTCTCAACAATATCTGCTATTCGATCCGTTAGCGAATCACATCTTGCAGGGAATACTCTATTGACATGACCTACTAATGTTGACTACCACACTTAAAGCCATGGTAATATCAAGTACTCTCGAGAACTTAGTGGTATTATTAAACAGCAAAAGTGTTCCCAAAGGAGGACTTTTGATGATAGCTGTGCTGCCCCGACATTCGTGTGAGCTGAACACTTACACAATCGAAGAAGGTGTATTGTCTTCTTACAAGACGATACACCCCCAAGAATATGGTAACTACTGTAAATTTGGAAACCCATTGCCAGTAATAGTTCCTCATTGAAAAGCAAATGGTTAAAGGCGACAAATCTCTGCTACTGAAAGGACACCATCAAAAGGGTCTCGTTGCTTAGGCTGCGAAATTGTAGAATGGCAAAGTTAAATATCTGATATTCTTGCTGAGCAATGTGCCACATGGTAAGATATACCCAATGGGTGATGGATATGTATGTACAGGTTCTCCAGTACGAAGTGCGGCACCCTCACTAAGAATATTCTTGATCTACCGACATGTGTCCCCCATCATGACCCTCAGTCCTTCTAACGCTTGTGTGCATTTACGTATCTCCCTTGTATCGAGGAGACGTAAAGCAAATGAGCTAACACTATTTTGTCTCTATGCCCATGGACATGTAGTATCGAAATGTGAATCGACCGTCGTCCATCTCCGGTCTAAACCCTCCCCACAACGAACGAAGCCATTCCCTGCTTCTATTTCCCATTTTCGGTTATCGTCCTCTCCCACTAGCCACCCTACAGCAGCTTCAACTGGCCCGTAACCTGGTCAAGAATACTCTTAGGAGCCGGCCCAACACCAAGAACCGTCGCACTCCCACTGGCAATCTGTGTTCGGCCCGCATCATGGATAACCTCAGCGGTAACCCCCAGACTCTGAGCCATAGCTTGTAACGTTAAGAGCTCCTCCTCGCTCTTAACCTGCACGGCAATCTTCGCCTGTCCTCCATTCTCCCATACTTTCAGAGCGTCAGGATTCTTTCGCAGATTCTTCTTATAGCAGGCCAGAGTCGCATGTCCACATTGAGCAGCGATTTTTCCTAGATTCGAATTAGTATATTGTCTTGTCTTGTCTCAATTTGAAAAAGAAGAGGGGCAAAACATAAACCTACCCTTCGTCATGCCCAAATCCGTCCGCACAACAAGAACCATTTTATATTCCTCCTTACTATTCGCCCACGCAGATTTCTCCTCTTTCTCCTTCGCCTCCTTTTTAATTTTAGCAGCAGCTGCCTCTTTCCGTTCGAATTTCAAGCCATCCCTCTTATCAGCCTCCATCCCATTCGCCCAATTAGGCGCATGATCCAGTAACGACTCCTCAATATCCTCTTCCTCGCTCTCCTCTTCGTCGTCGTAGTTATCTATGCCGCGTTTCTTCGGAGGTGTGTTCTGGAATGGGATTGGGAAGAAGCCCAGCGACGAGGCGATTCCAATCATGTATCCCGTCAGTCCGGCCACGATTGCGGTGCCAATTATCATGGCCACAGGCGTTGGGGCGGCTCGGTCGGCCATGGTGGGCTATTGAGACGGATTGGAGGGCTAGAAGTGCTGGTTTGCGGTCGAGCGAAGTGCTAGAGGTGCTCTAAGGTGGCAGTCCGATACTCGAGTACTCAGTAAGTTTTTCCAGGGCAGACGTCACTGAAATGTGCCTGGGACCGCCTCTTCTGCCTGGACTTCAGGGCTCTGAAAAAGTTCGAACTGCAACAAAAAATAACATTCACCCGCTGTCATCGGATCGGCACTTTGATCGGAGACTTTGCATTTTAGTGGATCGATCACTCTAGATCTGTATTTTAGATATTGTCAAATTGGAGCAAAACTACCTTTTTCTCTCTCTACGTGTACTTTTGTACGAAAACAAATTCTTCTAGCAGCTGGCTATCCGCTCTAGCTGTCCCCAGATCATCAATCATAAGAAACTCCTATCATGAACCAAAGCATACGACTTATCCCAACTCCAAACTCCTCCAATAACCCTCTATCCCATAACCATATCTTCAGCCTCTTGGCTAACATTCGCAAAACTCCAAGGCTCTGCCGATCTTGGCCACACTCTTTTGTATAAACTAACTCCAACCGAATCTTGAGGGTTAATTTTGCCATCAAATGTTGCTTTGAAGTATCCATGCGTTCCCAAACTCTCCTTGATAAATCCACTTCTACCTCGCTTGGTCCACAGCTGCAATGCCTTGAACCACTCTACATCGTCACGATTGAAGAACATGTATCGGATGGTAACAAGCTTCTTATGGATCTTGTAAGGATGTCCTGTGAGAATGATACGCTTCGCAATCACACGGCTTGAGGATGGAGGAAGTGACGTTCCAGTTGCGAGGAGTGTGAGTGGTGTCTCTGAGCCCGTCTCAGTGTTGCGTTTGAAGAAAAGAGCAGGCACGGCACCCCAAGTAAGCGGGGCAACAAAAGTTGCAATCGCTGATCGTCCTGGGTGGAGGAAACGATCAAATTTGTGAACATCATTTGATGTGTTTCCACCCTCAGAAAACATGGGCTTGATCAAGAATCTTCTTGGGCCACATTGCATGATCATTTCCTGTTTGGATTTTATTGGCTCTGTACAATCGGAACTGAGAGTAAAGTTGAAGTTAACCACAGTTCGCTTGTGCTCGTGGCGAAGGAGCGAGAAGAGATTTAGGGGGCGGCTGGAATCGTGTGTGGCCTTTAGCGAGGATGGTACATTGCGAAGGTAAACATGAACACGAGTTCCTGCTGCCGCTCCACCAACCAAAGCTTCCCGGGTAACTTGGCTTCGGGATGCCTTGTAATCTGGAACTTGGAGTAGTCTTCTCCATTCTTCAGGTTCGTGGGCTCTATCTTCGTCCTCTTCCCAACGACTACTTCTCAAACTCTTCAAACCACGGTAACGAGCCAATCGTTCCCGTGCCAATACATGTGGATGCAATTCAATTTCGTCAGGAAACTCTCTATCGTCCTCGGCTTCGTCGCCTTTGCGCTGTCTGAAGGAGGCGAGTTGCTCGGCTTCTGCTTCGTCGTCTGGATTTGGATCTAAGAACATCTCTGATTGTGGATATTCCGAAGGTGCTGCTTCGGTCGGCTCTCTTGGAGCAAAGCCCTCGACACCATCCATTGGAAGTGCTGGCACTTCTGTTGAGGTATTTCCTCGCTCATTGACCTCTTCCCAATCAGACCCAGAATCCGAGAAATCGTCTCCCAAAAACCACGCAGCTTGATACGACGAAGTACCTTTTGGTAATTTCTTTGGTACAGCTGGAAGGTGTGTCTCGTCATCAGAGAAATAATGGTGATCATCCAAAAGCACTCCTCGCTTATCAGTTGTTGCAACTGACATTGTGGCATCATCATCGTTGTCTCTCATCATGATTTCCTCTGGAGCCAGTTCCGCAAGATCATCTTGGTCATCAGTTGGTGTGTCGAGAACCAATTCGGAATCATCCACTGCCATATCATCCGAACGTCGCTTTTTTGGCTCCAAAGGAGCTGCTGTAATCTTCTCAATTTGGAAATCTCCCCAGTCGCCAACTTGGACAAGTCGATCGGCCTTCAGTCCTCTCCCTCGAACAACTCCTGTTACAACAACATTTCCCTCCTCGGTTTCTGGCCATTGAATGCTATCAACAAGCATCCAGCTTCTCTCATCTCTCCAATGAACTCCCTTTGGCGTCGTCGTACATAATGAACGCATCATGTTGGCGCATTCTTGTCGTGAGTCTAGGTTGTGGACCTTATCCTGGTCAGGATGGAAATGAGTGATGTAAGACTTGAGTGATGCCAGAACTTGAGTTTTCCTTTTGGCGGGTTCAATCTTGTCCAGTCCTTGAACTACTGTTAACATTGTGGACAATCCTTGGCTTTCGACGCTTCTTAGAATGAGTTCTCCTAGGGCATCCACTTCTTGATCTGGCGATAAAATGAACACAACGAAATCGGCGACTCTGGCAGCATCTAAACATGCAACCAAATCCCTCTTGACCACCAAATACTGAATCTTCTGCTTGAATCGTTCGATATCTATTCGGACTGAACCCTCCTCGGGTACCTCGACTTCGACATCCAAACTGCTACTCAAAAGGCGTACAGCAGTGGCAGCATTCGTATCCTCGCATAATGGCACAACCGCAACGACTCTAGGCGCTCCATCACGGCCGATAAATACACTGCTCTCTCTAAGATGCTCTCTGTGCTTTACTTGTTGCTTTTGTCGGGCTTGGTTGCGACGCTCGAATTTGTTCATAAGTTGTTGGTGGGGAGATTTTCGATGACTGAGGTCTTGTACCTTGCCTGGTATTGTAGTTAGCATTTTTTTTCCTTTTCCTTTTATGGAATGGATATAGATAAAGCGTGCCTTTCGAGAGTTCTTTCAAATATCCCTTCGTAGACTTGCGAGACTTGAATGGTTTATTCGCGGATTTGGTGGTATTCCGGTGGGAATGGGAAGCAATGGAGGAAGGCATGGTGCCGTTGCCACCGGATTTAAATCGAAAAGGAAGTGACGCCAGATTGGGGAGAGGGACGGCGAGAATTCCAGATCAGTTGTCGAAACGTGAAATTGGCTTGGTTGATCCTAATGACGGATATTGTATTTGTAGATTCCAGTCGCAATGTGGGGTAAATTTTTTTTATTGCGTGGGAGTGGAGGATAAGGATGGATATCGGGGCGGCTTGCGCTTGCGCCCGAAGCTTATCGCTATCGAGGAAAAAAGTTCGCGATGTGGATTTTCTAGCTTCCCTTCCCTGGCCTCTCTGCCATCATACCTGTACACCCCCCCGCCTCCATTCACCATCCTCAGTCCTGCGAATACCCTCAGATCTCACATTGATAATCACTCGTGATGGAAGTTGACCTGGCCGACGAGACTGCCCAGCAGTCCCATTTCAATGGCGCCCTCTCCTTACCAGATGCGCGAACTGATTTGACCAAGACCAGCGCAAATGCTGCTCTATTACGGAAAAGAAAAGAGGCAGAGCTGGCGTATGGTCGAGGTCGAAAAATTCCTGGTAAGTCTTTGGAATGTCCTTCCATCGGGTTGTCTGTTGCCATCAACGAATGCGACAATTGCGCTGCGGCCCAACTCCCGCCTCACTGCAACAACATACTTTAGAAGACTTGGATACTTACGATCAATAGTGAAGGCAATCAAGGATAAAAAGCTCAGGGGAAACATGAAATCTTTGGAGAGCAAATATAAAGAAGCCACTCTCAAGCTAAAAGACTCGGAAATTCTTCATGAGAATACCGGTGGATTCCTCGAACCCGAAACGGAACTCGAACGAACATACAAGGTGCGACAGGAAGATATCGTGGCAGATGTACCAATAGAGACCGCAAAAAAGAGATTTGACCTCAAATTGGACGCACTAGGTCCCTATGTTTGCGACTACACGAGGAATGGCCGGGAGCTTTTGCTTGCCGGTAGGAAGGGTCACGTTGCTACCATGGATTGGCGGGAAGGAAAATTGGGATGCGAACTACAGCTTGGGGAAACTGTGCGAGACGCAAAATGGCTGCATAACAACCAACTATTCGCTGTTGCGCAGAAGAAATATGTCTATATATACGATCGCGCTGGGGTGGAATTACATTGTCTGAAAAAGCATATTGAAGTTACGAATATGGAGTTCCTGCCATATCACTATCTTTTGGCAACTGTGGTAAGTACAATTTCTTTTTTCGAACGAGTAGTTGATGAAGTTCTGACGTTTTCTAGGGGAATCCTGGATACCTCAAATATCAAGATGTTTCAACAGGCCAAATAGTTATCGAAATACCCACCAAACTGGGCTCACCTACATCCCTTACACAAAATCCTCATAATGCGATCCTTCATATGGGCCATCAGAATGGAACTGTAACTCTGTGGTCACCTAATTCCACCACACCATTAGTAAAGCTACTTGCGCATCGTGGTCCTGTACGGGGTTTAGCAGTCGATCGTGAAGGTAGATATATGGTTTCTACAGGTCAGGACTTGAAGATGTCAGTTTGGGACATTCGAATGTTCAAGGAAGTCAACAGCTACTTTACCAGAACACCAGCATCATCTGTGGCAATATCGGATCGCGGGCTCACGGCAGTCGGGTGGGGCACTCAGACTTCTGTATGGAGAGGTCTCTTCACAAAACATGCCCTAGAACAGGAGAAAATCCAAAGCCCTTACATGGGATGGGGTGGAGAAGGAAAGAGGATAGAAAGGGTAAAATGGTGTCCGTTCGAGGATCTGTTGGGCATATCGCACAACGAGGGATTTTCATCGATCATTGTTCCAGGCGCTGGAGAACCAAACTTCGATGCACTCGAGGTTAACCCATATGAAAACACCAAACAACGACAAGAAGCAGAAGTCAAGTCGCTTCTCAACAAGTTGCAACCAGAGATGATTTCTTTGAACCCAGAATACATTGGTAATCTTGATCTTCTCTCTGCCGAGCAAAGACAGGCTGAGAAAGATTTGGACAAGAAGCCTGTGGACCCGATTGCGGATGTCAAGAATCGCGGGCGCGGCAAGAACAGTTCGCTGAGAAAATATCTGAGAAAGAAGGGAACTAGGAATATCATCGATGAGAGGAGACTGAAGATTGAGGAGCTGAGAAAGAACCAAAGTGAGAAGCAGAAGAAGAGATTGAAGGAGACCGAGGAAGAGCTCGGTCCCGCGCTCGGAAGGTTTGCTCGAAAGGGCGCTTAAGCTTGTCGTTTTATGATTCTCTGCAGGCGTTTTTGGGGGGTGCATGTAAAAAGCAAGATACCTGTTGCTGATATTATTAAATATTTTGAACTTTTGGCATTGCTTCTATTTACGAACTGTATAAACCACTATTACATAAGTGTTTATCAAATGATTTTCCTAGTGGACAAAATATTCTAGCTCTAATATTGCGAATTCCAATTTCCCGAAACGTCTGGAACCGTCCATATCGTACTGTCTCAAAAACAGTATCTCTCTCTATCTGAGCTTCTCATACCCCTCGAGTCCTTAACTCCAAAACACCAACCCGCAACCCAAGCCAAAACTCCTTACGACTTAATTTTCAACGCCGGGTCGTCTTCTCGCTTCTTATAACTCCAATGTGCCTCAGGGTCCTTTAACAAAGACCTCATCTGCACTTCGTCATCTGAGACACCAGCAGTGACCATACCAGCCTTGAAAGCCTTCTCAGCATGCTCCACTGCCTTCTTGACATTACCCACGGCATTATACGCCAATGCCGCGTACATGTGACCCGTGCCTAATGCTGCATATAGATGCTCCTCGGCGTATAGTTTTAGGAGTTTTTCTGCCATTTGTGGGGTTGCAGGGGACATCCACGTCCAATCAGACAAGGCTGCGAGGTCCTTGAGGGGTGTTAGGTTGTACTATATGGAGGAGGTGATTTGAGAAAAAGGGGGGTACAGTGGGGGAGAGACGTACGCTTTGCAGTTTTTCAATTTTCTTCATGTTTCGATCGGAGGCTCTTCTTGCGACGTCGCCTTTGTTGCAGTGGTCGCAGGTGCATTTGAATCCCCACATCATTTCTAGCTCTTCATGTCTATCTTTGCGGTTTTGGAGGAGATAGATGTCTGGTTTTTCATGAGTTCCCTATTGCTATACAGGACAAGAGAGAGAGTTATGAAGGATTTCTTACAGGTGATGGTTATCTCCTCTCCTGGCATGATGGTTCGTGCAGCGTGGGTTGAGTGGATGAGAGTAGTTGTGTTGTGATAAAACATAGCACTGTTCCCATTAGTTTATTTCACTCTTCCCAAGGAAACAATAAGAGGTTCTTACTTTGGGCGACAATCATGATTCATAACCTATTCCAACCCCATCATTAGTCCTCTGAATCTAAATCAGTGTAGCGGGACCGATTCAAACTCACAGCTGTCTCAGGGTAGACCAGAAAATGCTTCTCCCCCTCAAACTCCCCGGCAAAACTATTCGTATTGATCCTCTCCATCACCAAATCCCCCTGGGCATGCGTACCAAGCCTGACAAAAATCTCTTTGCTCGCTGCTGGTAACTGATCAAAAGTCTTCCGCAAATACTTATAACCCATCTCATAATCGGTAGGAAACGCATCCACGTTGTAGACTCCCAATGGCGTGTTTGCTATTATCAAATCTCCTCGTTCTAGTTTTCTCGTTGCGAAGAGCCCATTACCTCGTCCGGGAATGTGTCGCACTTCCCAAGGTGGATTAGAGAATTTATTTGCCGTCTCGTGGATCGAGGGGTCTGTGAAGGCGGGGTAAGTGAGGACTTTGGACGCTACTTGGGGACTGGTGAAGAATGAGATTCCGCGGCCGGAGGCGAATTCTGAGTGTGTGTAAACACAGTACTCTCTCTGTTTTGCGTCCTTCAGACATGCGGGTTTGCTTGTCCATTTGATCCTTTTCTTGGGGGTTGGCTTTGGTTTTGCTGCTACTTTTGGGAGGGCTTTATGACAACTTTCGGGATTGTAAAACCCGTCGATGTGAGCGGTATTCAGGAGTGCGTTTTTCTCGTAGGTATTGCAGAGGCCTGGTTTTGAGGGGATTGCTAAGATGCTCTGGCTCGCTTCTGTGCATGCGAGGAGGGCCAGACTAGAGATTACTAGTGAGATCATGGTGGAATCAATAACGCGGAGCAATAATTGGAGAAGTTCAAAAATTGCGATGAGATGAGATGGGATGGGATGAGAATTGATAAACAAAAGATTAACGAAATTCGGTATGAAATGTTGACGTGCAGGTGCTTAAGAAGAAAGGGGGACGTAGCCTTGTTTCAGAGTTCTTCGATGCACCTGGTGGGGGTCTGTCAAACCTTGTTTCTCAAGCTGCCAGCTAGGCTTATTTAGTGGTCGATCTCTTCGCTTTCGCTGTAGAATAAGCTTTCTAAATGTAAGGGATCTACCGAGTCGAACATCAAGGAATATTCCGTTAAAATATTTCCACAAACCTCAAGATCCGAGAAGAGTATGAGTCGGGTAAGGAAGTTCCTGACGATGGTCATTGGTCAGGCTAAGCGAACCCTGGAAGCACTGACAACGGCTGACAACATAACTGACTACCTACCTCCCAGCAGACGAGAAAAGTAGCAGAAAATCATTTTCTACGAGCGGAACTTGTTCCAGACTGTTTCATTATTCTAGTCATATAGATTAACCAAGTTAATGCCCTAAGATACTTGAAGTATTTACATACTGGTAACTGACTTGCGCCAATACGAGTAGAGAGAAAAGCCATCTGTCCTTGTCTTTCAATAGAAGAATATCGAAATTTCAGAAAATCTTTACAGCGAACTCAACATTTGTATTTGAGTCTCTGGAAACTAGCAATCACTCATTTGAAAGCTCCCTTTCTTCAGCTCCAAAGCTCTAAATTACAGTAGTGAACCAACGGTCATATGTCACGTGATAATTAGAGCTTGTGACAACCTAAAACTTGATATTACCTAGGTATGTTACTTCACAGACGATCTAAGATCAAGTAGGCCGATATATATACAAAAGGGAATAGAGCCAGGAAGGGTTCACCAATCCGGGTTTTCAGATCCATCACATGATAATCGAATCACACTAGGTCGTTGCAATTAAGACTGTATCTTTGAACTGGATCCACCACCACTCCACACTTTCACAAATCTTCTAGATGTCTTCTCATTATTGTCCGGAACCTTCATTTCACAACAAGGCAACCGACAACATGTACAGTACACGACAATCTACAATTGGGCCTTAGCGACATGCCCAAATTTTGCAGGGTTGCTAAGCCAGAAAAGAAGGATTGTTAACTTGTTAAAAGAAAATTTCTTATTCGTTGTACTATCAAACACGATAAAAATACCAATGGTTCTAGCTTCGCTGATTTGGAGAAAGATTTCAGTTCCCTTGCCGTTGTAATGACCCCAATTGTCGACGGGTGCCCAGACAGCTCTCATCGAAAGACATTGGGAATTCAGTTGCAGAGAATATCCTGAATCATGTTCTTCCCAAGAAAGTTCGCGGGAAAAGAGCTCCTGAGCTGCTTTCAGATTGCATGGTGGAGACATACAGAAGAGTTTGAGGAAGTAGCTAGGGACCTTGAATGACAATCCTCCGCCCGTTCCGTGGTAGATCTGCATTGGTGCGAGTATAAACCCCCATCTCTTTCGGATTTTGACTTTCTTTCCACCTAGATTTCTCTGCTCGTCTCTTCACATTTTGAAATGAGCCTGCACGTAACTCTGTTTATATATGTGTTTGGTCTTCTCTGAAGAAACCATGCTTTCTTTGAGCGTCCTACAGCTGTGTCCTTCCAGCGCTTGAGCTGTGTGTGCGCCTTGTAAAGCTCTGCTGAAGTCGTTGTCTGGTTCTCCAGTAGTACTGGCGTGGTGGACGATCAAGCAACTACAAAAATCACCAAGACTTCTAACCCAAATCAAGTACTTGAAACCAAGCTACAGAAGTACTGTACACACTGTAGCTTGGTTTCAAGTACTTGATTCGGGTTAGAAGTCTTGGTGATTTTTGTAGTTGCTCGATCCTTTGCATTCCCATAATGGCTCTCCAGTTCTTTCCTCAGACTCATCCCATGAGTCAACACAATTGCGTCGTTTGTCTTCTCGCGCAGTGGTTCCATCATGTGGTTGTATAGAAAACTTCTGTGCCAATGGGTCGGATAGTACACCCAATGTGACATTGCCTCGAATGTATTAGTTGCTGTTGATCGTCGCATTATATCCTCAAGCGGGGTTCTCCCTCGCCTCTTCAGACTCTGGTTTCCGAATCCATCTCCCAAACCAGACGTCTACTTTGGGACCGGAAGTTGAATCATTGAGAGAGGGGAATTTCAGCAATGCGTCTCTAGTTATCGGCTGTTCTGGGCGTATGGTCGTCGTTCTATCGACTTGCAGGAGAGTGGGGCAGGAGTAGGAGCTTTCCGTTGTATGTTTGTTTAAAAGCATCTGTATGTGTTCTGTTATTTTGTTAGTGTGAATAGGGAAAGGATGGTTTGATTAACTTGTCAGATTCACGTGTTCTTGGAGTTCAGGACAGCAACTTGCCTTCATAGTTCCTTGTTATGTGCATTAAACACAACTGAAGTCCACCTTATGTAAATTGATTTGTACTGTACGGTACATTGCAATTTCCTTCAGTTATTTCTGTGTCCCTTTTGCAAGAAACCCAGTCAACTCTCCTCCTTCCATGTCCATATCAGGCTCTTCATGATCCAGTCCAACGGCAAGCTCAACGGTTTGACCTGAAGAAACGGTAGCTGATAAACTCTCGCAATCAAGGTCTGCCTCTTTTGCGTTCATCGTGCGTAAGTAACGCAAGATAATCACAGGGGAGAGTAGCACCAGGCTTATCAAAAATGCCACAGTGTATGAGTAGACATCCGGATGGTCTACAAAGACTACGTTGAGGCCGAACCCGATGAATATAGCAGCTGAAAAAATAACTTCCTTGAACATTTTAGGCAGAGTTCAGGTTAGTATCTCGAATTCGGGGCTGTTTATTGGTATCGTGAAAAATGACGTGAGAATTGGTCGTTGTCGCTCATGTCTGAAGAATGTGGGCAGGGCTTGGCTTTATATACTTGAAGTAAAACCTATGGGAGGTTACCCTGCCGACTTTAACTTTCCAACCAGCACATGCTTCCCAGAGGCTTAGAGGACGGTTTGGGGACATTGATCGGCTTGAAAACCTCAACCAGTCTCAAAATGGATGTTTGGCGTAGCTTACGCATTGACGAGGAGGGACGTTTTACCCATCATGTTTTGCGGCTTTCACGCCTTATTTTGTGGCTTGAGGTGAGTATTACTGTACTCGGGCCGGCATGCGGAGGTGTCAAATGTCAAACTTCAAACATACTTTTAGTTCGTGCTGTTGTCCTGATTAGGCCAATACAATAAAATACCTCTTGCAAAAAAAGACTTAACATAAGGCGGAGGCTGAGTACAAGCAAGGGCTGTGGCAATACTTAGACGCCGTTTTCGTATACATATCAGACTTTTCAACGACAACTTTTACCTCTGATTGGTTCTGTAACCGACCAAGCATTCCAACGAAACGAACGAGGTCTTGTCGGGCAGATTGGCCGAAGCTTTGACAATTATTTAGAATCCGGGGATCCGACGATGTGGCGTCCATCTGGTCCTCTGGTCCTCTGGAATCTAGATCAGCCTTGTGGGTATTGGCGAGTTTGACTTGTATCTTGGGTGTCAAAACACGCTGAATCATCAAGGTGTTGTTTTCTCGGAGGTCTTTGCGTGCATGTACAAAGTAGATGTACTGTGATGCACTTTTGAAAGCCTTTAGAGACGAGCGTGTTGATTGTGCACTATGTGGCATGCTGGCCCCGAAACATTCTGGCAGGATCGTGATAAAGTGGATCACTGGGAAAAAGGTAGGCTTTGCCCATGGGCTTGGAGAGGATTTCTGTGCTGAGTAGAGTTGTCATGGGATCAATTCTCAGTAGGAATTCATACGTGATTTATGCTGTATGTGTATGTAAACTTTGCAGATGGCGTTTTTCTTCTGCAGGACGGAAAAGCTAATTGGTCTACTCGGCAGCTTGTCATCATTTAACCCCGTATTGACGATCACTCAATTAGTCCAGGAATAACTAACTTCGAAACGAATTGGGGCTTAAAAAAATCCCCCCTCGCTTCGAGTCAGCAAAAGCAGAGGAATGTTGTTCCATGCTAAGATCTCTATTTGGACAAGTACGGCAAATTGAGCAGGCATTCTTTATACTCTCTGGACAACAGAATCGTGAGATAAACACTATGAGAGAAGGTTCAAGCCGCCTCACTCCTGGGAAATGACCCAACCAATTTCCATCATTTTGACACCCTAAACTCCCCAAATAAAATATGTAAAAACCTGGGTATCGTACTTCCTGAAAAATAAAACTCTGTACCTATTCTTGAGCTTACCGCGGCTTGTCTCATTTCAGCAAACTTCCAACATCATGCAACATAATATTTTCGACCCTCCCATCCCTTATCGGATTTCTCTGCACCCCCCACCCGGCACTCCATCCTGGGGGCATTCCCCCGGTGCCCACGCTCGTGTACATATCATCTCCATCCCCACTATATCCTCTTCCTTCACTACTACCCGCCCGTCCTCCGTGAACTATACTGTCAAAAGACGACGAGCGAGTATGTTTCTGTCCCTTCTTCGTCTTCCCTGCAGCTTTTGGAAGCATTTCCGGACTTGTCATAATTCCTACCCTCTCTTTCTTCGCTCTCATACCAGGACTTCTCCCCAACAAACTTGGAGACCTCATTGTACTAAACCCCGCTGGTTTTCCACCAGCGAAAGGATTATTTCTTGCCCACCAGCCCTTGAATCCACCACCTGTGTGTTTCGTTTCTTTTATACTACCATCCGTTTCACCAGCGAGATATTCCAATGTCTGGCCTTTAGTTTCCGGGACGAGGAAGGAGACTAAGGTGCCGAGGAACATG
The DNA here is from genome assembly GCA_900536425.1 of Hymenoscyphus linearis. Taxonomy (NCBI): domain Eukaryota; kingdom Fungi; phylum Ascomycota; class Leotiomycetes; order Helotiales; family Helotiaceae; genus Hymenoscyphus; species Hymenoscyphus linearis. Next base: position 118,787 of record UNPR01000078.1, on the reverse strand, counting down.
AATAATGCAAATATTTGCATGAGATGGTTGAGCCATGGTTGACATGCGATGCCTTTGCAATTTGGTTTGGCGTCTTTTGCTAGGAGAGGTCCAGCCATGACTTGGGCTACGATTGCTCCTACTTTGCCGCATGCCGCAGAGAGACCGTGTCCGGTTGAGCGGTAACGAGTGGGGAAACACTCGCCGGGGATGATGAAAGTTGTTGTATTTGGACCGAAATTGAAGAAGAACTGGGCGATTACTGGATATCTTGGTCAATATTACAATTCCCAACATTTAATCAGGTGAGTTTGAGCAAATAAACAAGCAGAAAGAAGAACAAGGTTGGAGATCACCTACCATAAAGACCAAGTAGGGAACTGGATGAAAGTGATTTGAAAGCAAATCCAATAATGACGAAAATGATGGTAAGCATGGTGAACCCTCCAATTTGAATGGGTTTTCGACCGAAGGTGTCAATGGTCAATACAGAGAGCCAGTAACCTGGTATAGATCCTGCACATATGAGAATGAGATTGCCCAGAGCATTGTTCAGAAGCGTATGGTAGATGGTATCGCCCGATGAATATCCGATGGCATTAAGAACGATACTGTTGTTTAACCCAAGGCCACTGCAAATCGAGTCAGTTCCGAGTTTACTCAATACAGGAGCAGTTTCTTACTAGAAGGCTAGATCCAAGAAAAACCAAGATGTAGTTGTACCAAAGAGGACTTTGAAGTTCTTCCACCGGAGAAAATAAGAACATGCATCAGGCCAAGAGGCATTTGGCGCTGACAAATTCTTTCCTTGTCTTAACTTGGTCTTTTGTTGTATGATTGGATCAACCTTTCCTTCTGCTTCATTATTCATGTAGGCCTTGATATCGGCATGTGCCTTTTCGATATCGTGGGCAACGTCAAAGGTATATCGAGGTGTCTCGGGGATTGTCAATCTCCAGTACAACCCAAAAAGTGCTGGAACGGCACCGAAACCAACTATTATACGCCATGCTCGATCTCCAGCAGCCTGGCAATCCGCATGACAACTAGAAAATGAGCTTGTAGTGCCCTCAAAGGATTTCCGAAAGCCAATTGTTGTTAATAAAGCAACTAAGGCGGCTGCAAACTGCCCTGTACCTTGCATCGAGAATACGGCTGCCATCATCGCCCCACGCCACCTCGTTGGTGCAAATCTATGCTCGGTTAGTTTATACTTCGTGAGTACGGAAAGTGGGTGCTTGGCGAACCCCCTTTCGAGGAATTAAGGGGAAGCTTGTAGAAGCGAGCGAAAAAACCACCTACTCTGATGTTATTACTGCGGACAAAGGATAATCTCCTCCGATACCTATCCCCATTATTGCTCTCCAGAAGATCATTAGCCCAGTCATCGACACGGCAAAACTAGGAGCTGCGAGCGATTGAGCAAAAGTTGCAAAAACAATAATCCCCAGTTCAACCCCATACATTCTCCTCCGGCCCACGACATCAGCCAGCCATCCGAAAAATAGTTGACCAACTACTGCTCCTCCTGAGGTCGCTGCTTTCAGGGCCGTGTTGACTGATTGTGGTAACGTTCCATGATTTCCACCTTCTTTTGATCCAGGTATCGGATCACCTTGCCAGAAGACCATTCCCAACAGAGCTGTGACGAGGTTGATGGCGAATATGTTATATGAATCCGTAAAGAATCCAACTCCCGCTACCAATACTGCTCGTACATGGTACCACCCAAAGGGAACCTTCTCAACTTAGTATACTAAAAAGACCCCTCTCGCTATACAACATCTAGAATCACATACCTGGTCAATTTCTGCTAGAGCTAACCTCCGACGAAGATTTGGATCGGTGATATGTGAGTAGTCATTGTTGAAATTATGAAAAGCACCATTCCCCCCATACGTCCGTGAAGAGAGAGCCGGCTCTGGAAGTTCGTTCATAGCGTAACGCTCATCGGCCTAGGCGGTTGGTTACCACAACATGAAAACAACGGACTGGGAAACAGTGAGGTTTTATCGTAGTATTGCCAGTATATAATTGACGATATTGATGTATGGCACTTGAAGTTGACCAGGTGGGGGGTTTCGAGTGGGGTGAGGGTAACGATGTCTTTTGTCTGACAGTTCTGACAGTTTGACGCCTCGCGCTGCTGCTAACGTTTTTAATATCCAGGGGCCAGGCTGACTGTATTTTATTAGTTGGCTCGGCTACACAGCATCGGCGGTCTGGTCTTGGGCAAGAAGATACCGGTAAGCAAAGAGACGCAATGCTGAGGGCATTAAGAATGAACTTTCAATACATTGTCACGTAGACTCAAGGAAGGTTGGTGAGCAACCGTGGAAGAAGTTGGCAATGGAATTGGAGACAGGCTGTGCCCTACGTGTGATACCCCACTCCGCGTACCCCAGGTATCAATCATACCGTCCCATGTTTTTTGATGGATGAGGGACAGCCCGAGAATACGAGCAATGGCCATGTCGGTACGCCAAAGGCGCATGGAAGGCAACGATTGACATGGATTCAGCCCCAGATAATTAGATGATGGGTCTGAACTTCCGGATGAAGGCATTCCGCCTACTCAGTACTACCATACACTACCGGTATCCATCCCCTTCGTCTCTGCAGATCCTAAACAAACAAAATCCGGTGTATAGCCAATACATGCGACGATATCTAAAACCGTAGTTAAAACAGACGAAGCTTTTCATCTAAACTTTCTTCAGTGATCCTCGGATATAAGCTTTTTATTATTATTAAGGTTATTCCTTTACGTCTATATGTGGTTTCAAAAGCTTCTATAATTTTATTCGATCATCTCTAGTATTCCCTAGTAACAATGTCAAATATTTTAGTTCTTAACAATGGGATCTGTATTTCAAAGACATTTTACGATTCTTCTTCACTAAACGTTCTACTACTATTTAGAGGCAACGATTACGTGCCTTTTAATAGCCATCAACGCAAACATAAATTCCAGGGGTTTGGACTAGAAAAACGACATTGGGTATGTATTAGACCAATAATTAAGTCAATTTTAGTGTGAAATCCAGATGTCTCGTTTCTGCGACGCGGTCCAAATTATGTATGGAGCTAGTGGGTACATTTGTAGGTGGCCCAGCCCTGTTCTGTACAACACCACGTGTATTGGAGAACCACACAGATGGATCGACGCCTTGTGGGCACTACGGCATTCTCTTACAATTCCTCCGTGTTTTGTGGTGGGACGAGGCTTTTTCCGTTGCTTTTTCTATCTGAAAATGTCCAATCAAGACTCAAAAATTGCATGAGGCAACAACTTCCTCCTCAAGCCCCATATGTATGAACCTGTAAATGTTTGTCTTTCGTACACGGGGCCAGGTCTTTGTTCTTCTCGATCCGATCCGAAATCCTTCGATCCTGAGCCTGGGGCTAAAAGAGCCAATTCAGGTCTTGGGGTATTAATACAGACAATAATTCATGCTGGTCTTCGGTTCCCTCAACTCTCTCTGCCCCCTATTCGCCGTCTCAAGGCTATGCAGAGCTCGCCGCAATCCTGGAGAAACTACGAGTACCGGCAGCCAGCAGATTTTCCGTATTAATTTGCAGTCCTCAACTCAAAGCAACTCCCTCCCAATTTAGGATCATGGCCGTGTACGAAGAAACGACCTTTCACGCCTTCCACCAACTCTGACGTTGTCCCAACACACGTGGTGGAGAAACGGACCGTGAGTGGGTAGAAATGGCGTCTGGGGGTGCCTGCAGTGGTTTCTTATGGATTCCAAAATAACGCCTTGGCTGACTGGGTATAATCAGGGGTCCAACACGAGCCTCCTTTACCGAGTAAGCAAAGATACTGATTGAGTACGTACGTATTGTTTTCGGTAAAATTCCAATTATTCTTCCTTGCTGAAACGTCGCATGGTTTACCCCATAAAAGACCCCACGTTTTGAGCTCTCGAGGCCTTCTAGAAGTCTTGCGACAAGAAGATCATCAGCTTTTTCTCAAAAGCATTTACGGGATGCGATTTTTCTGAGGGTAGAAGGTCATTAGAAAGTGCTATTGCTATATCTATACCAGTACCAGTGTCGCCAAAAAATAGAGACTAGAGGATACAGTCGAAGATAGATAGATATATGACAATTTATATGAAGTATGATCTATTCTTTCAACTAACTTGTAGGATTGTCAACGCTCCAGTAGATATATAGCTTCCGTTGAAGTGTAACAATAATATTAGAAGGCAAGAACATAAGCGCGCTGAACAGATTGAACCCAAGCTACTAGGTCCAAATATAGACAGGTATATTATTATCAGGATTTGATTGAGACCGCCAAAGCATAAGAAAGAGACAAAAAGACCATAGCGACCGCCACAAAACATGCTTTGAAGAACCCACGCCACGTGCCCGCTCCCGCTTTAGAAAAAAACAAACCTCCCCCTTTTCCTAACCGAGCCTTGGAACCCGAGCCAATTAAAAACTGAGAAAATCCAACTCATGATTCTTCGTACTCCCAATCAACACACCGTCCATCCCAAAATCCCTTTCAGTACCTGAATCACCATTCCCAGCACCAAAAGGACTCAATCCACCTTCCAACCACCCCAAGGGCGCACTGCCCATTCCCCCACCAGTGAATGTCATCGGGTAATCCAGAGAATTCAAATCACTATTCAGCATCGGCCACACTGCCCTTTCGCTCCGCGGTGTACTCATTACAAATTCTTTGTCAGGTTTATCGGGACCTGGAGGCGGAAAGGTGAGTTTGGAGGTTCGCGTTTTAGCAACTTCTGATATAGTAGTTGTTGTTGACATTCTTAAAGGTCTGGTGAAGGATTTTGAGAGTTGTCGTTTTTTAAGGGTTTGGACTTCAGCGACGTCATTCGTGGAAGAGCGACGCGCGGGAATCGAAGTACTTTCTCTTCGTTGGGGCGAGTGTCGGATATCGGGCGGTGGTGGGGTTATCGAGTTTGAGTTTTGGAGCTCGAGCATAACTGCTTGGAGGATGGAAGACATGGAAGCGGCCGGTTGGTAAGTGTAAGACATGTCATCAAGTGCTGAAGCGAGACATTCAAGGTATTGCATATTATCCTTTCGGTCGTTGACATTTTTGATGAACGCGAGTGCTGCTACGAGTGCTGTCGCTGCCGTGCCAGCATGTTGAATCCCAGTAACGAAAATTAGGCGCGTGTCGAACCTTTGGCGGTGATGCCAGAATATTCGGGCTACACGAATTGCCTGGCGGGTACAGATGGAACGAGACATGAAGGAATGATTATCGTCGATATTCATGTATGTATCCTCATCGTTGCCGTCATCAGAATTTGAAGGAGTCGAATCATCGTACCTTGCCCAAGGTCGGTGTAAAAGAATTAGACTGCAATGATATTGTTGATGAAGGAGGAAGAAAGAGAAGGGTGCAGTCTGGATATTCTCAGGTTTCCATACAAGATTATCTGGTAGTCTTCGGTACCATGTTTGAAGCTGTCGGTCCAGGTTCATGACATACAAGTAAGCGCTGTTGGCTTTGTCTACATCTTGTGTTGCTTGAGTACCAGAATCTCGGATCTCAGATATCCTTCCTGCTAATTCCATTAAATCTAAAAGCTCTTCGTATATTTTTGTTTCCAGGCTCTTCTGGGCCCCCGCTGGTTGGCAGGCAGATAGACAAGCAAATTGTTTAGAGAGTCTGTACATCTCTAGATCTTGGCTCTTCATACCGGTTGGTCGTCCAAGAAAGAGAGCCCAATATCTATAACGGTTAACGCAATGCTTCTCAAATGGATCAGAAAGCTTACTTGTCATATATTACACAGGCGAATAAAGTCATATGCCTGATTTGTATCTCCTTTTCGTCGAGTGCATCATCTTGGCAATCTAGATGAAGTCCAAGATCAATGCACAACCTATTGGCGATTCCTTCGCTCGCGTTAGCTTGGATTCTCACAAGTTGCAAACAAACACTTACCAGCGTACATCCATCCAGTGTTGTCTCGACCAACACCACACTCAAGATCACCCAGAAGCAAAAACCCCTGCACGGAAGGTATACCACCAGGTCTCTCCAACTCCATATCCAACATATACTTAGCTTCTCTATGTAACGTGCATTCTCTGATACCCAACGTAATCTTCTTCATATCTTGTCGTTCTAAATCTGCAAATCTATATCCCATAGCTAAAATACAGATATGAAGAAAACCAGAATAGTACTTGCTGTGCGCGTGATACATATCTTCAGTAAACGCCTCCCGATGAACAATATGAAGTACATCGTTGTAATGTTCCCAAAATAAATTCAACAGGTAGTCGTGTGTTTCTATAGTCAAGGATCGAATAATGCGCTCTGTTCGTCGTACCTGTTCTGGTGATTCGCGGATATCGAGGGAGTTGTCGTTCTCCGCATAGATATGGAAATTTGATGCAGGTCCAAAAAATCTCAAACGACCACTCAGCTGATCGAAACTTAAGTGCCCACGAGTTGAAAGAAGCATGTGCACCAAGCCCTCCTTTTTCGAAGCTGGAACTCTAGGTGGAGACTGTCGAGAATCCATGATGCTATTAGAATTGTCTTCAATTTGATATCCGTTATCACCATCGGTAGACTCATCTGGAATACTGCGGGGGGTAGAGTTTTGGGCAGGTTGGGGATCTTGCTGTCGCTGAATTTGAGTTTGTTGATTTTGATATGGACTCTGACTTCGAGTCGCATCGTTTGAATTTATCTGTGATGCTACGGCGTCTGCTTTCGTTTTTGGCGGATAATTTGGCGGAGGTACAGCTGTTCCTGTCTCGGATAACATTTCTTCTAACATCGCAACTCGGTCTGTTAGGGAAGACATATAGGCTTTGGATATGGGTCTAACTCGTTAGTTCTTTCATCTATCCATTTTATAGAATAAACGTGCCTTCGTCTCTCATCATCATTTTTTATTATACATTCTGTTTTTGAGCGTTTGCATTGAGTACAACTTTGTTCACCAGGTGGTACAACGCACTAGACAAGTCAGCCATGAAATTCCAGGTAGACTAAACTCCAGTCCTGGGTGTCTTGGCTTACTCTTATCCTCCGGTCCCGACAAGACGCGCAGGCAATGGAAGCACGATGCCTTTGGGCTGCGGGTTTGGATGAGTTCGAATTTGTATTCGTATTGGGAGTTTGATTTGGTGGCGTTGCCTGTTTTTCTTGTACCACTCCAGCAAATATAGGGGTACTCGTCGATGGTGCCGTAGGAGCAACAGACTTTTCGCTATTCTCAACCTGTCTCTTCATTGAGGCGTCGTGCTCGAAAAGACTATTGATACGCATCGGCATTCAGGCGACACAGACTTGATGGTTGATGAAAAAGAGCTATATGATAGTTACAAGTTTGATAGTAGTACATGGAACACAATGAGGGATATCAGAATAAGAAATAGGATAAGATGTGATAGAAAGTTAGTCTGAGAGAAGAATACCATTAAAAAAGCAGGTCAATCTCCATCTTTGGCAGCCACACACCTCCCCCATCAACAAGCCAAGACTTACCCCGTATTGTGTAAACCCAATCATCAACCCCAGATTTCGGGTGCATGGCTTCTAGCCTAACTTTTGGACTCGCATAATCTCTAGCTCGGAGCTTTCGGGGCATTTCAGCTGCATAAGAGAGCTTAATGAATTGTTGAGGTATGGTCATCGCTGTCTAGGGTACAGCGAATGATAAACAGATTGACTCATTTAGTGGATACTCATTGCAGATGCATGACTAGTTAAGTTAGTACATGCATCAAAGGTAACATTTGGAAATTGGAGTTACAATATAAGAAAGGTCCAAGAACAAAAGACCAAAGGGATCTCTATCTCTTTTTGCCTATGTTGATTTTAACAACCTTTTCAATATTGAGTTTTATGTTTACTACAAATAACTTGATAGGCGTCACATAGAATGACCAAAATACAAAAAGACTGTTGCCCCAATCAAATACGTTTTAGCCCAGAGAGGAAGCTAAAAGACGCGGGGTAGTCTAGATGCCCACATTCCCCACAAAATCTCGATAGGGCTCTTCCCCAGTATTTCACCGCGGATCGGCGGAAACGAAAACTCCCCACTGTTCGCCAGTTTCAAGGTTGGCAGACACGAACGAAGTGGGGAGATGTCACATTTGACTACTGTAAATTTCACTGACACCTTGCTTGAAGCACCTCGACGGGGCCCCATCATTGTGCATCAATACGCAGGTAGCTGGACAAGGGGGTTCGGTAGTTGATTTGGCAGAAAGAATATAAAAACAAGTTATAGAACCAAAGGATTGCGCTGAAAATATTGAACAGCGTGCCTCTTTCAAGAAGGAAAGCTCAAGCTTGATCACCCAATCATCAAGAGCCACCTTTTACCATACTTGATACCAGCTAGGCAAAAACGAAATGAATATTTAGGTCTACTCGATTGACCACTCGTGGTCGCTATTTCGTACATATGGGCTGAGACCCTTATAGTCACCTTTCTTGGTATTGGCCTTGACCTCCCCATTTCCCAAAAAGGCAAACCGATTCTTGTATCGGTAGCGGATATTGTAATCTTCGAAGCGAGGTTCTTTGATGCTCTTGAGGAAGTGAATAGTCTGATGCATGATGTGGTCAGCAGATAAATCAGAGAGTGGGGTTTGTAGACGCTGAGACAACTTACGGATCCTGGCCAGAGATAGATTCTGTTTTTGATCTTGCCATCCTTGAACCAACTGCGGCACTCCTCTTGCCAGACTGTTGTCTTGTGAAACTCGTCAAAATGAGCATATATGTCATCCAAAGCTTCTTGCTTTACATCAACAGATCTTATGTGCTCCTTTTGAATCTTGCGCATCATCTGGACAGCATATTCGACACTGGTCTCTATCGAAGGTAGGAGTGTCCCGTTGGACCATGTTGCCCCCGGCCCCACAATGGTGTAGAAATTGGGGAAACGAGGGGCGGATAATCCAAGATAGAGATTTGGCCCCTTGCCCCAATCATCATCCAACGTTGTTCCACTCCCATTGACAACCTTGAATGCTGGTCTGAAAGCAACATTAAATCCAGTCGCACACACCAAGGCGTCCATTTTGTGGAGAACCCCATCTTCAGTCACTATTCCATCTGCCACAACCTTCTTGATTCCACTGAAAACAGGTTGGACGTTAGGTTGCACCAGAGCCTCCAGATAGCCATCACCGGGGGAGATTCTTCGACATCCTGGGGACCAGTTGGGAATGATAAAATTCTTTAGCTCTTCATGCCCAGGACCTATTCTTTTGTGCATTTCCTTTCTGATGACTTCTCTGAATTGATTTGACGTATCCGATCCTTGTTGGTACATTCCAAATAACGAATTGATCTCAGCTTCTATTTTCTTTCGGAATTGAAGAAGGTAATCTGGATCTTCTGAAAACTTCTTCTTGTCTGCCTCCGTGAAAGTGTATTGTCTTAGCCCTGGATCGTCATCTACTCCTTTCTTCAACTCCTCGTTTAAGACACCTAGTGCAGAATCTCGTTAGCCAATTTACCCGCCACAAGTAATGCATGTACGTACCTCCACCAAAAGGGGGGCTGATCCAAGTCGGACTTCTCATGAAGACATCCATATGCTTGACCTCAGGTTGTAACTCTGGCACAATTTGAACAGATGTTGAACCAGTCCCAATGACTCCAATAGATTTGTCCTTGAAATCAACCGAGTGGTCCCATTTCGCCGAGTGCATTAAAGACCCTTTAAAGTCATGTATCCCTTCGATATCGGGCCATTTCCAGTTATTCAAGAATCCAGAACCATTGACGAGAACGTGACACCAGTCCTTCCACTGCTCCCCCGTCACCGTGTTCTCCAGAGTGATGGTATACTTTCCAGCATCTTCATCCCAAACAGCTTCTACTACCTTTGAGTTTAATTTCATGTATTTTCTGCTGCCATGTCTTTCTGCAAAACCTTCGAAATAAGCCTGGATTTCTGGTCCGTATGCGAAGTAGTGACTCCACTTGGGATTCGGGTCCCAGGAAAAGGTGTAGAGATGTGACGGTATATCGCATGCTACTCCAGGGTAGGTATTTTCATACCACGTGCCTCCAAAATGGGGGTTCTTTTCGAACAGTGTCAATTCCCAAGACCCAGCTTCAAGCATTTTCTCCATCTTATATGCCACACATAACCCTGATGCACCAGCTCCAACACAAGCTACCCGAAGTTTTGTCGCTTGCGAATGATATTGTGGGAGGATCTTGTAAGAGTCGACTTCTGGTCCATCAACTTGAGAATGAGCAGCTCCGTTGATGCCATTCGAAGCTATCTCATCGGGTTCTGGCATTGCTGATGGCGCCATTTTGGAGACAGGTGATTCAGATGTAGTGCCAGTTTCTGAATGAAGGGTTTTCCTTTTCAAGCCTCGGCCAGGCTCAGCAAGAGAAGACATTGGATTTTGTTTAGATGTCAATAGATAGCAATAGATATCAGACAAAACCGGGTCGTGATCAATTGTTTACCTTTTTTAACAATCCGAATCATATTTACCTTTTTCTTTTTTACGGCGCGAGCCTGGACGGGCAAATTTCTCAACAGTGTGACTTACTCGGAAACTCATATCCACGTTATCAGGCTGTACAACGTGAATAGATGCGAATTGATGATCTCGGCCAGTAGTATCCAGGCTTGCATACTCGAGTAGGGAACTTGCATAACAGCATCCAAGAAGATCTTCGTGGGGTACAGAGCGGACCGAGGTGGGTTAAAGCTAGAGCTCGCATGGCAATAGAACTCCACATTTCTACTGGCCGGACTCTTTTTCCCCCGAAGATACGCATTCGTCTGAGGTACTCGAGTACTTGTTGCAGATTGGGTTGAGGCACTGCAGTTGAAGAGTGATGCGGGGAAATCGAATCGGGAAAATATTTCCATGGTACCGTAAGTTATACGGGTGTTACGAGTAATTAAACCACGTGACAGTAAACATTCTGACTCATATACTAGAACAACATAAGTTTAGCCCAAGATGGAAAGAGCCGCAAAAACGGGAAGGACAATTCTTTCCCTTGTAGCAAATAGCTAGGTAGGAAAGAAAGTTTCCACCTACTAACTTAATAACATACCTACGGTGCACCTGACCTCATTATTGACATTCCAATTTTTCTGCATGCTTATTGGCTCCTCTCTGACTTCGGCAAAATTGAGAAGAACCACCAGAAACCATTACCTGGACTTTATACACGATAGTAACCAATGCCATGATAGAACTAAAACGAGTTCTACGAATCTCGACTGTTGAAACTTGAAGAAATAATTTTCACGCAATATTTGAGCAATATTTGAGCAATATTTTACTTAGTGATTTGAGAGAAGTATCGCAAAATACAGCAAACAACTCCTATTGTCAAAACGTGATGCAAACAGGAAGCCGAGAACTCCAACAGTCCTTCGTACCGAATCTTAAGCGAGAGACCACCACCTACAAAAACCACAACAACATCCCCATATAATACTCCATACCACGTACCAAAACTTGTCCTCCACCAATCACCATCCATCCCCCCAGTAGTCCCACTCCCATATAACCCACCAATCGCCCCCCCACCACGCCGTCAGGGCACCGGACAATTCCGCAAATCCCTAGTCCCACCATCCCACCAGCCAACTCACCCGACCCACCCCCTCGGCCTTATGCACGGCACACAAGCAAACCTTTCTTCTTTTTCTCATATTGTCATATTTACAAATAAGACCTTGTACTTCCATCAAAAATCATATCATACCACCCTCGGTCGTCTAGTTGGTTTATGGCGTCCGGCTGTAATTGTTCAGTCTCACCGGAATGGTGAGTTCTTATACCAACATTCATGTTTTCTCTCAGACTCATGCTAACAGGAGATTTAGTCGCGTGTTCGACTCACGCCTGAGGGATTTATTCATTCAATGATTTACTTTTTTTTTGGACTTTTTTTGGGGAGTTTTGGATGGATTGGGATGGTTGGATGGATGGGGCGAGCTAGGTAGGTGTGGGACTGGTGGGGGACTAGTGGTAGCTAGTCTTGGTTGGTTACTTTTACTTTTTTTGGGTGGACTATTTATTTAGTAAGTCGGCTTTGGATATTTTTCTTGGATGTGTTCTATTTATTTTTGTTATTGATAGATACTTGTGGTGAAGATGAAGGCGGGGAGAAAATTGAAATTCACGATGTTGCCTACTCCCACTATCTACTGGGATTAATAGAATGATTGACTTATTATTCATGAGTATTTTAGAAGCTCTAATAATTTTGAGACTACTGTCTGGAGATATATCGAAAAATCCGGTCGTAATCCCCCAAATCCCGAATCTCAGAATATGTGGTAATTATTTGATCATTATTCCGTACCCACATAACTTCGTTTGACTGAACCTTGTTGTAAAGGTGAAGTTACTTTTAATTTTTTAAACAAAACTCAATCCCTATACTAAACTGAGGATTAAGAAAAATAAATATTCATAGCCGACTCACCGCCCATTTTATTCGGGTTATTGCAGTGATATCCTTATCGAGTGCAAATCACCACGTTCACGACTTGAGAGTCAGACTAGAAATATGTAGGTATCCGAGTATTTCAATAATCCATCTCCGTGCTACAAATCCAACCGAGTTGTACAGGCAAATATGACAGTTTTCTGTCTCACATGATCAAAACCTAGATTTAATCTGCTTTTCCAAAATCTTCGCATCGGCTTTCGACCACTCCCTCATAACTTTCCTTTGAATCTTCCCACTCGCCAATTTGGGCACCTCTTTAACAAAAGTGACACCGCCAACTAACCACTTATGTTTTGCAACGCGTGACTTGATCCATTCTTGTATCTCTGCTGGTGTAACTTTACCTTTTGCTTCGTCTTGGATGGCGACGTATGCGCGAGGCCATTCCTCGTTGTGGAGTGTGATTCCTACTACTGCTGCGTCGGCGATGTGTTCGTGGCCTAGGAGAACGGCTTCAAGTTCTGCGGGTGCTACTTGGAGGGCGTTGACTTTGATGAGTTCCTTTTCTTGTCAGCACCGTTTTACTTTCACACAAATTGACAAAAAAACAGAGTGAAGAAAGAATGAAGAGGGGAAAAATACCTTCTTCCGATCCACAATCCAAAAATACCCCCTCCCATCACAAATCGCCACATCCCCCGTCTTCAACCACCGATCCCCACTAATACTATCCCTCGTCGCACCCTCATTCTTCCAATACCTCAGACAAACCTGAGGACCCCTAATATACATCTCCCCCGGCTGTCCAAGTTCAACTTCCCGTCCATCATCGTCGAGAAGTTTACACTCCGTATTAGGAACCAATTGTCCAACACTTCCAGAATCATCATTCACACCACCGGGAACATGGAGAGCTCCACAGGTTACTTCGGTCATTCCCCAACCTTGATTAATCTGCATCCCAAAGCGACGGGAGACGTCATTTTGTAGTTCTTTTGATAAAGGTGCTGCGCCGCAGAGGACGTCTGTTACGGAGCTTAGATCGTAGTTCGCTGTTTCTGGACGTTTGGAAAACATGACTAGGATCGGAGGTGCGATTTGTAAATGAGTTATCCTGTATTCTTGGATGGATTGTAGGAAATCCGTATACACGAATTGTTTCATGATGTACACCGGGACGTTGAGTTTCATCGCCATCAAGATAGTATAAAGTTGTCCGTAAGCATGAAACAATGGTAGGAAACCAATCCATTTTTCTGGTGGTGCTGTTTTGGCTGTAAATGGCTTTCCATGGTATTTTATGAAAGCGGTTTGTTCGACGTTGGCGATTATGTTGTGGTGGCTGACGCAGACTCCTTTGGGGAGTCCGGTGGTTCCTGAGGAGTAGTTTATTGTTGCTACTGTGTTGATGGATTCTTGGGGGGTTAATCGGGGCCAGGTGTATTTCGAGCCTTCGGATGGGGTTCCTAATAAAGCTCGCCAGTCTTGGATTCCTTCTAATGGTGGGTTTTCTGTATCTGAGAATTGAAAGATCCGGCTTGGGGAAAGTCCTACTTTTTTGGCTGCTGCTACGGCGGTTTTTATCATTGTTGGGTGGGCCAAGATTATCTGAGCTCCTGTGTTGTTGATTTGATGTACCATTTCTGTGACTTATTAGAGAGAAGATCAAGTGGTGTATATTTACTGACCTGGTAGTGTATATACTGGATTTGCACCACTAAAAGCATACCCAGCTCCTACAATACCAAGATACGCAGCTGGGACAAATACATGATTTGGCGTGTATATCATCACTACATCCCCCTTCTTCACTCCAGTTCTTTCTAACCCAAAAGCCAGTCTCTTGATCCATTGTAATAATTGAGCTGGCGACAAAGAAATACTCGTATCTTTCGAATCAATCCATAACGGTGTCGTAGATGGGGGTTCACCAGGAGGAAATAAATACGTCAAGATATCAACTTTTGGTATATCCAGATCTGGAAATGGGGAATAGAAAGGCATATTGATGGATTGCTTTACTCGAAGATAGAAGGTTCAAAACTCTAGTTCTAAAATTGATATGAGAGTTGCTAAGATAAAGTTCATGATACCTGTAGGACCGAAAATCCGAGGTTCAACGACGTAATTCCCAAAGTCACCTATGGGAGAGCTTGGAGTTACATGGCAGACTGGGGCTAGACTTGGGGTGATTGCGGGGAACCATGACCGAGAGGCCCGAGGTATCTCTGGGGAAGGTTAGAGACTACTGGTAGTTGAGACAAAGAGTGATGGCTTTGGGGGTGAAATATTCCAGGTTTGTACAAAAAGGTTGAGATTTTCCTGAAATAAAAAGACAGCAGTATTTTGGTATATAATTACACTCGCAATGTCCGAACTTCGAGATTTTGATGGGATGTTCGATCTTTCCGGCAAGGTCGCACTCGTCACGGGAGGTGAGTTTCCAACCCCGCCAATCTCACGCCTGTAAGCGCTGAACACAGCAGGATCACGAGGACTTGGTCTTCACACCGCGACTGGATTCTTACGCGCTGGAGCGAAGAAAGTCATCATCAGCGCGCGAAAAGCCGAGGGAGCAGAGGGAATTGACCAAGCGGTCGAGAAGCTCAATAAGCTCCCTGGCGTCAAGGGCAGCGCGGTGGGAGTTCCAGCAAACGTGTCCAATGAAGCAGAAATCGAGCGGCTCCTGCAGTATGTCAAAGAGACAGAAGGGAAGCTCGATATACTCGTTGCAAATGCCGGAGCCACTTGGGGTTCAAAGTTTGAAGATGCGCCCGATCATTCGAATGCAAAGATCTTGGATTTGAATGTTCGAGGGGTGTTTTTGTTGGCACAGAAGTGAGTTGAGTCGGGATCTGGCGCGAGATCCTTCTTTTCGTTTGTAAGGTTTGGAACAGTGCTGAGAGACACCAGATTTGCGCCACTACTTGAAGCATCAGGGACCCGACAAGATCCCTCTAGAATCATCATCGTGAGTTCAACAGCTGGAAAGAATGTTCCTCATGTTGGTGAGAATGGAACAATTATGTACTCAGTTTCCAAAGCTGCAGCACTTGTCAGTCTCCCTTGCTCTCTTGAGACACACCATTAACCAGAATTAGCATCTTGGGAAGAATTTGGCTGTAGAACTTGGCCCAAAAAACATCACTACGAATACAATTGCTCCGGGATTCTTCCCTAGCAAATTGGCTTCTGGATTAATTGATAGATTGGGAGGGACAGCTGAGTTAGAAGATGCAAACCCACGCAAGCGCTTGGGGGAGCCCGAAGATATTGCAGGTGTTATGATCTTTTTATGTTCACCGGCAGGAAGCTATATGTGTGTTTTTGAATCTCCCTTTGATTCATCTACTGTTTGCTAACTATGAATAGAAATGGTGTTGACATCAGTGTAGATGGTGGGATGGTTCTATCGGCAGGTAGACACTCAAAATTATGAGCAAGTGTTTTTGCACATATCATTATTTATAACACCATATATCCTCTATTCATCACATAAAAAGCATAAGATATATTCTAATCTGAATTCTTCATTCCGCTCAATCTCAAATTCAATGTCACATGCATTGTGTTTTTCAAACCTGCCCTGGTGGAAGGTTGGACATCAGCACGCACACTTGATAGTTTCAGGAATCAGAAAACATGTTCTTGTTCCTCGAGTTTCATGAATTATAGTACCTTCATGTATTTTGCATCCCTAAATTGTTACTCAAGTACTTAGCGGGGAAGTGGGGTTAGAGTAGTATTATGGGAAACCCTTTTCCGATGGCCTTGTAGCTGCAACGCTTCCCCTGACCACAGCAGCAAGAAAGAATGGCTGCTTCAGGATCTTCCCCACCGGGAAGTCCGGCTTGTCTGGATTATGCTTTGAATGGGAGAAACGCAAAAGGTTTATGGGTTTATGAAATACCATAGAAATCAAAACTGTCTTTTGAGTGGAGAACGTTCTCAATATCTCGATTGAAAGAAACTACCCAAGATAATCTAGAATGGAGGCTGCCGCACCACGAAGTCTTCTGGGAGCCATTGGCTTTTTCTTCACACTCACGGTTGTTTCGGTATGTCCAAGTGATAGTCTTCCGGAATAAATACGTACTAATCTTTTGTTCAGGGAATAATTTATACTGTTGGACTTGTAAGTTTTCCTACATGCATTCTGAAAACACCTCTCACAATCCATAAAAGGCAATATACCGAGTGACACTCGATCCCCTAGCAAAATTCCCCGGCCCCAAGATAAATGCCATAAGCCCAATACCTGGAATCAGAGCTCTCCTTCGCGGACGTATCGCCTTCGAAAACAAACTTCTCCACGATAAATATGGACCGGTTGTACGAGTCTCCCCCACTGAACTACACTTCAACTCCGTCCAAGCATGGGAAGATATCTATGGCCACCGTCCAGGCCATCCAAACTTCCACAAGGACCCCGTGCATGTTGGATCAGTTGAGCCATTGAGCGGAGTAACAACCTTGACAATGGCGGATGATGCTAACCATGCTCGCCAACGGAGAGCCCTCGCCCATTCATTCTCTCAAAAAGCCCTTCTCGAACAAGAAGACATCATCCAAGAATACGTAACTCTCTTCATCAAACATCTAGACCGCATGTGTACCACCAACGAAACCTTCAACATGGTAAACTGGCTCAACTTCACAACATTCGACATAATCGGCGACCTCGCATTCGGCGAACCATTCGGATGTCTCGCTTCAGGCGAGTTCCATACTTGGGTCAACCTCATATTCGAGACTGTCAAAGCTGGTGCTTTGGAACAAGCAACACGGAGATTCGCAACAGCAGGTTCCATGGTGCAAAACTTCCTTCTTTGGTGTCTCCCCGCCAAAGCCCGGGAAGATCGAAGAAATCATCTCAAATTCAGCACTGAGAAAGTCATGCGTCGATTGGAGAACTCGGAGATCGATCATAAGGATTTTATATGGTATATTCTTAAGCAGAAGGCGAAATACGATCTGAATCAGGATGAGATTATTGTTAATTCTGCGTTGTTTATTGTTGCGGGGTCGGAGACTACTGCTAATGCTTTGAGTGGAATGTTGGCGCGTCTTATTTATAATCCGCGGGTTTATGAGAAGCTTGTTGGTGAGATTAGAGGTGCGTTTAAGGAGGAGGAGGAGCTTGGATGGGAGGCTTTGAGTGCGTTGATTTATTTGAATGCTGTTATTGAAGAGGGATTGAGGATTCATCCTCCTGTGCCTACGTATGTCACTATCTTTCCTACCTCTGGACATCCCTTAGCGATAATAAAGCATACTAACATTCCGTAGTGGCCTTCTGAGAACAGTACCAAAGGCTGGTGATACGGTAGATGGGTATTGGGTTCCTGGCGGTGTAAGTCTTTCCTCCATATTCAATTTCTAAATTCGATGTCCTTGGACTGATACATTTCCATTGCAGACAGCAGTATCAGTAGGATCCTGGGCAGCCTCTCACAACGAAACCAATTTCCGCAACGCAGACCAATTTATCCCCGAGCGATGGATCGATGAATCCTACGACACGGATTATAAAAAAGCCGCGCAACCGTTCTCTCTTGGTCCGAGAGGTTGTATTGGGAAACAGTATGTCTACCACCCTATATCTCCCATACTTCATAAACTCATTCCTCAATTTACCGTGTCTCCTTCTTTATCCGGGATAATACTGACTGAAATCATGTCAGTCTTTCATACTTAGAGATGCGAATTATCCTCGGTCGTTTACTGTGGAACTTCGATATCGAATCTGCGGATGGAGCACCGAATTGGGATCCTGCTAATGAGATGGGGAGGGCGAGGGCGTTTTTGACGTGGGAGAAACCGGATTTGAATTTGAGGTTGAAAAGGGTTGTTAGGTGATGTTTATGAGTACATAGGTAGTGGAGATGGGTGGTTCTGGATATAAAATTGTATGAGATGAGGATGTAACTTTCGCTTTTGTAGGTGAGAATGCTGAGGCCATTAGGGAGAGGCATACGGCTAAGGACGAGGAAAGGAAGGATGATGAGGGTTGGATGGAGAATTCTGAGGATTTTGCCAATTGTAATTCTTTTGAAAATGGATATGTACAGGATACAGTTTACATAAGGGCTCCTTAAACAAAAGCCACTTCAAGGCGACCTCGTCCCATCACAAAATATCGACGGAGGGTCAAGATCATATCTCTTAATAACCGACGAAATCAAAGCAACCCCATCCGCCGCACAAGACCTCTCAATCTCATCTTCAGGAACTTCAGAAAGATCATAGTTACTCGCATATTCAATATGGAAAACTGGTTTCCGGGCGTTGAGGAAGCGTTGGTAAAGGCGACATTCGTTATTTGCTACACATTGTTCGTTAATTGCGTAGTCCATAAATGACCATACCTCGTCCAAGATGTCTATGGCATTTTTTATGCCGATGGCGAGGCCGCGTTTGTGGGCTTCGTTGGAGAGTTTTCTTAAGTAGGTTACTGCATCTTCTGGGGTGAAGTCCCATCCTGTTGTAGCTCGAGTAGATTCATTTTGTTCGGGGTCTTGGGTGGGTTCATCTGGGTCAGAACTTGGGTCAGAATCTGGCTGAGAATCTTCATCTGGCTGAGGATCTGATTCGGGATCTGAATCAGGATCTGCTTCAGGATCTTCGATCGGCTGATCATCTTGATTGGGCTTAGGATGTTTGGAATGGCGTCCAGAACCAGAGCCTCCAGCAGTAGAGTTATTTGTGTCGGAAGAACCTTTGTACTTTGGGTGCTTCCCTTTGGAGGGTCGATGCTTGCGAAAACGTCCCTTACGTCCATGCTCTCTGGCATCAAGACGAAGATTGAGAGATCTTGTAGTCAATGCCCTGTCAGCATCGAATCCATCGATATTATCTGGATCAACCGCATCACAACCCTTGTCTTTTGCATCTTGCATTCGAGCAATCATGCGGTCCAAAACGTCCGAATTTCTGATATTGAGCCAATACTCTCCTGGCCAGTAACCGTCACTTGTGTATTCTCCCTTCCCAACTGGATTACCGAGATCTTCTTGTTTGAATTTATCTGAGTCTGGTCGATCCTCCTCCCAGGTCCCTGCAGAGAAATAACAGATGACCTTTTTTCCATTCTTCTTGAGAGTTTCCACGTCTTCTTTTGAGGTAGAGTAGAGGTCTACCTCATAAACATCGACGCCGGGAATATTTGGATCGCCGATGTCGAAGGTGGAGACTATTTGCCATTTTAGAGGAGGGTGAGGTTGCCAGTAACCTTGACGTGCTTCAACGGTTTTCTGAATTGTAGGATTTGAAATGGATGCTTGAACAAGCGCAAGTACAATTGTGAGTGAAGAAAAAGAGAGCATTTTGGCAATATTGATACAATAGACGAGAAAGTTGCAACACAAGAGGCAGATTGCAAGCTGAACAAGTGGGATTTGGCTATACATAATACGAGTTCACATAGAGGAAAGAAACTACATGTGACCATATCTAGAAGCTGAAGTTCATCAACCCTGTTTGTACTAGCTCTTGGGTTATGTTATGCAAGGAGCTGACCAAACACCTCACGCTGAAATTGGCAAGAAAGAAACAAAATTGTGAGGCATAGAGAGCGGTTGTTCAATTGAACATTGCATAGTTTATCTGCCACAATCAAGATAGCAAGAAATTAGAATTGTCCTATCCGCATCCATAACCACCAGTAATAAAAGTGTGGCTTCAGGAAATTTTTATTATCAAACTGGATTGTAACGTGGGCCAACATGGCACGAAAGTCTTTGTCAGTAGAAGAGCTGTGAATTGTGATTATGTGATGTGGTGTTGATGACGAAATCAGTGCTGATGGTGTTGAGGAAATTGGGGCCACGAGTGGAGCAATAGCACGCTAGACCAACCTCCCTTCAGGACTAGCCAAACTGTTAACAACAACCATGTGAATGAATCAACTTTGTTTGTTATCATACCTGATTGTTTAGTTCATCTTCACACGGACTGTAAAGGTCTACAGGTCTATGGTGGGATGACTTTTGCTGCCTTCATAAGATCAAACACTCCTCCCCAGGACTGAATGGTACTTCTTTCCTCCTCAAACCCTGTCGCATAAACCTTGGTGAGATCTATCTGCCTGTCAAAATTGAAAGAGCTAAGCAAAAAGTACTCGAACACCTGGAATGTTAGGTCTGAATCTGCTATGCCAGTTTTCAGACCGTACTTGTTTTCCATTTCCTTCCAGACCGCAATATTGTTTTTGATATATGTTCTCACTTCGGTCGGCTCGCCTGAAGCCGGTGGTCCTGTACCGTTAAGCCCAAAGTAAGAGCACACTTCTGGCCATTTGGTTTCCCATGTCGAAAAAGCTTTGGCATCTGCAACATTGAAAGCCTCACCCTTTCGAGAATTTGGCAGAGTTAGAGAAAGGTGCAGTGTCTGTCTTGCGATCATGTAGCTTGAGCTATCGTTCGATTTTGCCATATATCCACCCTTTTCTCCGGGATATGTGCAAGTCGCTCCTTTTCCCTCGATCTCTGCAAACAATGACAGAAAGATCCCGATTGAAGTTGCCAAGGAGAAGAAGTTTTGATTTGGAACGAAACCAACAATGATATCAGGCCTGGTATCACACCAATTCCATGCTTTCTCCTTAGCGAACTTGGTGAGCCAATCCTGTTGCGCGTAGTAGAAGAGTTTGTAGCCATACGGAGCAACAAGGCGGGGATGAGTCTCTTTCAAAGGAAGAGGCATGTAGGCTGTGGATGGTCGTGCTTCGAGGAGATGGCAGCCATAATTCTTTACTCCAGTTTGCAGCACCACAAATTCAAGTTTAGGACAAATTTGATCCGTGGCAGTTACCGCACGTCGCAACATAGCTTCAGCATCCTCATACTCTTGTTCAAGATACACAGAAGCTTTGTATGCTGTTTGTTGTCAACGTCTTGGATCTCTCGAATTGGATTATGAGAGAAACCCACCCAGGTAATATACGTGAGTTACATCCGCTACACCTTCAATTTTTGATATCTTGGTTTCCAGTTCTTCCTGCGTGCCTTCCAACAAGTCGATCCCAGAAACAATATTCAATCTATCATCTTTTGGCCACATGGAATCACTTTGTTTCAAAGGTCGATTCGTGAGGGCATGAACTTTTGACCAGATTCCCTTTTTAGGGTAATCATGCAATATCTCATTGACAAAGGCCCATCCGCTCACGCCACTGGCACCAAATATGAGTGCTGATTTTGACATTTCTCGTGATCTCGGAGAGTTTAATATATTGGTGTAGAACAACTAATAATAGCTTTTCTATGTAGTGCGCAGATGTTACAACTATAAAAGGTCTGGAGAGCTCCCATTTCCCCTCTTTTCTGCTAAAGTGGTATGATCGATAGGGTAAATACGTCAATAAAGAGGTTCGCCACATCAAGTGTGTCCCTGCAAGTCAGCAATACTTGGTGATACGGTTGTAACGGTTCGATCCAGTCTTTTCGCGAAACCAGCGAATCAGAGCCTCGGATTTAGGCGTTACCAACGTTCGGCATTTGGAATTCCATTCTATTCCAGACCCCCCCTCTGGAGGGATTCTATTCTATACCCCCTATTCCATGGAATTTCCATGAAATAAATCATGTAGCGCGAAAAGAAGTCCACCCGGCCCGATAGAATAATACGAAGGCCGCATTTACTATAGTCCTGTTTTAAATAGCTAGAGATTATCTCGCAATTCCTACAAAATTAGCGCTATCTAAACGAGTTTTCTCTAATAGAGGCCGTGTTATTACTAAGGATCGTTATAAGCTTAAGGATATATTAGAGGAATTAAGTAACGAGGAAATTAATACTATTTTAGCGGAATAAATCATTTAGTTGTAGGATAAAAAATCGTATCGTATATAAATAATTGACCACCGTACTTTATATAAAATCCTGCTCTTTGATTGGTCTAATTGCTATTTTCATATCCTTACCGCCTCCTTAGAATTCTATTTTGCCATAGAATTCTAGAGCCTGTTTAATGGAAGGAAGTATTCTATTTTAGTAGTCCTCTAGAAGTATTCTAGGTGGAATGGAATTTTGGAATTCCATGGAAACCTATTCCATTTGCCGAACGTTGGGCGTTACAGACTTTTCTCACATACTATTTGCCCAACATGTAACAGCAGCCTTAGGTAGCTGGCCACCCTTTACGGTCGTTTATTTTGGTGTTTTGAATTGCTAAGTTCAGACAATTGTTACTAATCTTTTGTATTCCCTGGGCTATTCCTGGTGCTTTCTAAACAACTGACATTTTAAAAAGAACCCCTGACTAACCCACATAACAGGTACGAATATGAGAAATAAAGTTTTCGAGGACAAACTTCTCAATTGACTTTGGGCATCAGATTATTCGCCATAATTGCGAATCGCAGGGGGCAGAAACCCACGGTAAACCTCTTCCCGCCAACCCCGCACCCACATTTACCAAGCTCACCACTTGGTATCATTTTCCGCAGGGCTGCCGAGTACTGCCGACTGACAATCCTTTGAGAAAGCTCGAGGTTCGCCAACCTATATTCTGCAACGCTTCACCAATATGAGGGTTTTAATGCTTCCTTTGCCGGTTCTGAGTTACCGGTATAACTCAAATAGCCACCAAAATGTGGATACTGAAGTTAAATCGATCCTATCTTCGAAAACCCAACCCCTCGCATTATCGTATGCAACATCAATTCCACGATAACAACACAAAGACATCCAGTTGATCTTGAAAATATGCCAACTAAAGGACTATTCTGGGTAAATTCCCGTATCACTTCGAGTTCGGTCACGAAACCCACGTTTGAAGAATGGTACAATGAAGAACACATCCCTGATGTCCTTCGTACTAAAGCGATGACCTCAGCTTGTCGATACCATAATATCAACCCCGCTGATTCACATCCATATCTGGCGTTGTATCCCGCGAATGATATCAGCTTTTTTGAAACCAAGGAGTTTAGCGAGATTCCGGTGACGAGTACAAAACATTTTGGTGGTAAAACATGTTTTGATGTCGCGGAGTTTGATTACAGGGTATATGAGTGGCTTGATGGATATGAAAAGCTGGGTGTGAAGAGTGGTATGTAATATTCGAGTTCTACATGGTTCAGTAGTGAGCAGCAGATGGAATACAAGACTGAAATAGAACTGCAGGTCCAGCAAAATTGATAATATCGGCCGCACTTACGCCCGCAAAAGGGACCGATGCCGATTTCCACGCTTGGTACAAAGAGGAACACTTCAGACTTTTGGCAGAATGTACAGGATATATTCGCAGCCGTCGATACAAACTGAAAAATGCTCTCAGTGCGAGGAGTTTAGAGACACCAAGGGATCCGCCGGTATATCTGACATTACATGAGTTTGATGCTGAGAGCTTGCCTACAGCGGAGTTGGATAAGACAGGGGCAACCGAATGGTCAAAACGAGTTATGGGGGGTTTGCAAGGAGCAGAGGTTATGGTTTTCAAATTAGTGAGGGAGTTTGGGGGTGTGAAAGCCAAGTTTTGAAATGGATAAGAAATATTGTGGTTTTATAACGGCTGTCGACAAGGAAGTGTTTTGTGGTTTGGTACGAAAGCCTTCTAAATCAATATACTCACTTCATGAATGTATTGTGGCTTAACCTGAACCCTCTAGTAAGAGCTGATACTGATTGATTAATCGTTTCCATTTACACAAATATTCCTGACAAAACAATACTCTGGATATAAAGATTCGCAAGCGAACGCGCAAGGGAAGGTGTAACCCATTTTCGTATTCATAGTACGATGAAGTGGAAATGATTTGCCAGAACAGAACAACGGTGATCATCCCCAGATGCTAAGGTAGTAGCCCATGTTCTTGCCCCTCCTTCTTCTCCACTCTTTTCTGCTTTCCCCTTATTCAGCTTTTTCTTGGCTTATAATCTTCTGAGTCAAGTCAAGCCGGGAGCCGGGCGAACTTCGATCCTCCATACTAGGTACCACTCTTTCTGAGATGCAGTCAACAGCTAATCAGATGACTTTTGATCCAATGTATTATTATTGGGACATGTATACCGCCGAGTGCCGGTCATAAAGGGTGGCGATACAATTATTCGGCTATATGAGTTAATGCAGTAGTACTCCCTCTCTCCGTTATCTCCGCATCGATTTCTGATGTATGATACAAGAATGGGAGTTGGCCCCTCTTTTGAACTATTAACTTCCCCTCTCACTGAAAAATAACCTCCAAAGATGGCTTTTGAATACAGCAAAGAAAATCTTCCAAAGAATCTCTTCATTAACAACGAGGTAGAGCTGCCTTGAAATCATAAGTTACCAATCTGACAATAATCTCCAGTATGTGAAATCGAAGAATCCCAAGAAGCTCACCCTCTATAACCCAAAAGATGGTACCCTCGTGGCAGACGATGTAGACCTTGCCGATGAGCACGATGTCGATGCCGCAGTTGCAGCCGCCGAAAAGGCCCTGCCCGCATGGAAGAAGCTCTCAAACAACGCTCGACGAGATATCCTTCTTAAATTTGCTTCCTTAATCCAAAAACACAGTGTGGTACTTGCGGAACTCACCCGTGTGAACTTGGGAGCGCCATATGCCTCCATGGGATCTTTCGAGACAGCTATGTGTGCCGAAGCATTCATTTACAATGCAGGATGGATCGATAAGTTCTCGGGCGAGTCATTCCCACAAGAAGATGGCTTCTTAAAGATCGTTCGAAATGAGCCTCTTGGTGTCACGGCTGGAATCGTACCCTGGAATGGTCCAATTGGCACTATCGGTCTGAAAGCTGCACCTGCTCTTGCGACCGGGAACTGCTTCATTCTTAAGCCTTCTGAAAAGACACCCTTTTCCTCACTTGCTCTCGGTAAACTGATTGTAGAAGCTGGATTTCCACCGGGAGTGTTTCAAGTTCTCTCTGGAGATGGATCTACTGGGGCACTTATTGCTAGTCGTGAGTACTTACTTTGTCCCAGAAAACGCCCCCTTTTCAGTCGATGGTGACATTAACTCACCACCCCGAAATGTCATTTTAAAATCTTGAACCCCACAGTCATTCCACATTCTCATCTTCCAAACATCATGCTGACTCTCGTATTTTGTAGACATGAAGATTCGCAAAGTGTCTTTCACCGGATCTTGCCTGACCGGAAAACGAGTCCAAGAAATGGCAGCAAAGTCCAACTTAAAAAGAGTAACCCTAGAGCTCGGTGGAAAATCCCCCGCAGTAGTATTCGACGATGCAAACCTGGAAAACGCAGTTCAATGGCTAGCAAATGCGATAACCACCAACACTGGTCAAGTTTGCTTCGCCGCTTCTCGTGTGTACGTCCAAGAAGGAATTTACGACAAATTTGTAGCTGCCTACAAAGCCGCCCTAGAAGCAAAAGGAAAAACGATTGGTGATCCGGATAAGGAAGGTACCATGATTGGTCCTCTCATTGATAAAGCACAATTTGATCGAGTTTCTGGATTCATTGCGAGAGGAAAGAGTGAGAAGCAGGGGACTTTACTTACTGGTGGATCCAGGGTTGGAGATTCGGGATACTTCATAGAGCCAACTGTTTTTGAGAATGTTGCTGCAGATGCTGAGATCATTAAGGAGGAGATCTTTGGTCCGGTGGCTGTTCTCAATTCATTCAAAACGGAAGAAGAAATTGTGGAGCGTAGTAATGACTCGAGTTTTGGATTGATGGCTGGTGTGTTCACGCAGGATATCAACCGGGCACTACGAATGGCGAGTGCTTTTGATAGTGGTATGGTGGGGGTTAACTGTGTCAGTTTGTTGACGCTGGGTACTCCTTTTGGAGGAACCAAGGAGAGTGGTCTTGGCCGAGAGTGTGGTAGAGATGCACTGTTGGCTTATACCGACCGAAAGACTGTTATGATCAATATGAACTACTAGATCATTGTTAGGAGCTGAGTTGTTAAATCATAAGATCGAAATTTTTACCATTATATTTGGACTTTTTACTTATTGTGTTTGAGGGATATTTCTCAGTGGTCGCTAGCTTGATTTGATAGTCGTGAGGTATTACGGATATCATCATCTTTTGAATTGAGAGGTAGACTTTCACTTACGGAATAGAAGCCTTTCAGGTGGTAATAGAAGACAGATTCGCAAATTCTCGGGTCTAGGTCAGATTTTTATCTGTTACAGCAGGGCATAAGTGGCTCTAAGATAGGCACGTATTTCGTCACAAGGAATTTTAGAACTATTCATGTATGAGAAAATGGAATTCGTGAAGCGAAGAAGTATCTAAGCAGAGCATTCTTTCCGTAACAGATTGCTTGCACAGTCCTGAGATACATCGTGTAGCACACGTACAAATGAAAGAAACGCCCGGTCGGCGATGTCCCTTCGGGAGTTTTTCCTGTTGACAGGTAAGGTAACCATAAATCATTGCCACTTTTCTCCAACCACTGCAGTTCCACCTTACATCGAATCAATCAAATGCCATATTTTACAACTGCGTATTTGACTCTATCACCGGGGATATATTCATTATTCATAAGCCAAAAACTCTTTGGGTCGTAGGCTTTTGGATCAAATGGACATTCCCCACCCTCGTAGAAAAAAGCCGTGATATCATCCTCCACGATTCTGTGTCCGCAATGGCTACTCTGAATGGTGAGTCGTGTGTTTGGCGTCTTCCAGATTCCGTCTTTGACATCGACAAGTTGTTGTTTGAGATTGAGAAGAAGAGTATGGAACCTGCCTGTACGTTTGCACAATTCGAGTCGGTCGAGATCCGCGTACTCAAGCGAAGGCAGGTTCGTGAGGAGAGCGATAAGACTGGGTGTTTTCATGTAGAGACTGGCGAGCTTGAGATGGCGTAGCTTTGGGAAGTGGACCTTGTACGGG
The DNA here is from genome assembly GCA_900536425.1 of Hymenoscyphus linearis. Lineage (NCBI taxonomy): Eukaryota > Fungi > Ascomycota > Leotiomycetes > Helotiales > Helotiaceae > Hymenoscyphus > Hymenoscyphus linearis. The sequence continues at coordinate 91,567 of UNPR01000078.1, read as the reverse complement.
GTGGGAAAGATGTCTTCAATGGTATTCCACATAGACAAAAGTCCAAGATCATCGGGTGACATACCGTAATCAGTTTCCATATTTGCATAGAGGCCGAGGTGTTCCAATGAAGACAATGTGGACAGCAATTCTTTCAAATGACCATTCTTGAGACATGGAACCTCATTGCTGCTGTTTATAGTGGAGTTTAGAGCTAGGTCAAGTCGTGTGAGGTTGTTGGAGTTCATACAAATCGCTTTGATAGCCAGTGTAGCAGGGCATAATTCCCAGAAAAGGTTCCCGTCGATGTATGCACGTTCTCGCGTAACTTCAACCGCAAGCTCCTTCAGATTTAGTTGGACGCCATGGAGTTCGGAGAGCAGTCGATCGTAATTGGAAAAGGGGCGTGGATCAATGACAAATTCGTCATATAGTTCTCGAAATATCGGAAGGTCATAACGTGGTTCATTAGCCGCGATGCTTGCCCAAATATGGCTTGTGATAGTGATCCGCTTCAGATTGGGTAGCCTGAGTGCTTCACGAAGGATTGCAAGATCTATACCGCTCTGCATGATTTTTCTTTGCGTTCTGGCCTGTTCTCGAGTTTCGTATAGCCCATCGAGCATGAGTTCTTTATTCACTGTATTTAGCTGCCAACCTGCCAAAGCCTCGTATTCAGTTATGTTCTTTGGGAAGCAATGTTGGGTGTTATCCCAGACAATCTCTTCAATCTGCTTGGAAAACTCATCGTCAGTGACAATCTCCAAGGCGATATAGAGAACAGCACTGTGACGTGAGATGAAGACGCGTGGAATTTGTAGCTTTGCTCTGTCCTTCACCCCTCTGCATACAAGGCGCAATTGTTTGATATCCTTCTGATCTAGTTGAGAGTTTATGAGACCAGATATCTCAGCGGGAACAGTATGGAGATTCAGCATAGCTGTTGTTTGGTGAAGGCGAAGTCTGGATTGCGCGAATGCTGAGCCAAGATCGAGGAACTTGGGGTTGAGACACGTTTGGTTGCTGGCATATATCAGTCGAGGGATTAGACGCTAGCGCGTTGTTGGAGGAACCTGGAGCACCTTTTTGAGTGAATACTTGAGCATGTCTCGTGATATCGACCTCACTAGAAGCTTTAGCCGGAAGCCTACAGTCTGGAGTCTGTATGATAGTTAGCTGCATTGAGCTGCTGCTGCGTTGAACCTCGCTTACGGTAATTTTAGATCAACAATCTTTTGTCCATTCAACCACCCACGCCAAGAAAAACATCGTAAAATTACAAAATTGTAGTAGATCACCAGGAGTAGTTTAGACCTCAAGATTTTCTTGATGATATATCAGCAGTATCTCGACGAGCAGATGATTTAGGGGGTGCAGATAACTAGCGAAGGCGCGACGCGTCCCAGCCACTACTCATTCACTATTCCCCTTCCGCGTCTTCGATGATTGGCATGCTTCACATTTCGTGATATTTAATCCTCCCTATTTATTGAAGCATATTAAGAAAGAATTATTAGAAATCCTTGTTCGCAGAGGCTGTTCAAAAGCCGAGAGTTTATGGTTGAGATTTGACTCCTGAGATCGCGTAATGTGAACCAGACGACCGCCTAACGACTTAGGCGGGGGTGCCACATTTTTTCTCGAAGTTTAAACAAAAGATAGAGGGGAGGAGACTGCATGCGCTCTTCAAGTATTACTGGCCAATTTTGCAGCTTCCCAAGAGAGACATACCAGAAAATCATAAAGTTACCGTATATTTCGCTTAAATGAGATTTACCAAAATGTCTATGCCATGCCTCCAATCAATCATCAACCATCAATCGTAAATCGTAAATCATGAACCTCCACTTCCACCTTCATCATGCTGACAACGAGCAATATGAATCGCAACCAGATGATCGTCGCCAACGTATTTAATGAGCTGGTAAAATGAAAGAAAGATCATGAAAAGCCATCATCCCAATCATAAACTCTGCTATCCCTCTTCGAACTGACCGCCCTTTCCTTCTTGACCTTGCTCTCTTCTAAATGCTCTACAACCGCATTAACCGCCAACCCACCAACAGCAGCGCCTAACAGAGTCAGGACCTTGTCCTCCTCTTGCGCACTGCTGTTTCTTCTCGATCGGCGACCATCTCTCCTACTCCCACTCCCACTTCTTTGCACTCTTTTGGCTGCCCAACCACCTAACACTGCACCGAGTGCACCCCCGACCAAACCTTCTTTACTATTGGTGAAAAGCAGTCCGTCCCCTCGGTCGTTCTCCATCCTATCTCGTCCATCATAACGTGGAACTGCGGATAGGGATGATTCCCGACGATGCTTCCGATAGGCATCAGACGCGGAAGGGGGATAATAGCGATCTGAATCTCGGTCTCTTGGTGGGTTATGTGAAGAGCTTCTTTGTGATGTATATTTGGGTCTGCGAATGCGAGAAATATATACATCGTCCATCTCATCATATGGCTTCACTGAATTTTCTCCCGGGCTGGTCTTTTGTCTTCGTAAGCCCGAGAGAGTGGAAAGATCATCGATATCAGCGGGAGTGGAGATGAGTGCACCATTTCGAGATGGCTGATGGGAACTGCTCCGTCGAGTTGTATGTTTGGGTCTGCGAGTGGATCTAGAGTATGTTGAGCGTTCGTCTAGGTCTTCTTTGCTGTCGTTATATGCTACCAAATCGCCGCCTCTGATTCGTGTCGGTTGCTGGGAACTGCTCCTCCTTGTGTAATCCGGCCTTCTTCCTCTTCTGTCGTCATCGTAGTCTCGATCCCGCTCTCTGTCCCTCTCATCCGACCTTCGTCTTGTGGCAGTTGAGGTTCCTTGCAAAGGATCAAGTGGCACTTGTAAATCGTCGGGGTATCGGTCGCCTCTCGGCGCAGAAGAAAACTGATTAGATGGAGCTTTTGAGAAAGTGGCCCCAATAGGTGGAGGGGGCATATATTCGGGTCGGGTTTGTGGAGGTCGTCGACTATATTGTTGAGGCATCTTGTCTCCCAGCGGACTTGTCAGAGTATCTGGTGATGCGTACCCCGAATGCTTTGGGATATCTGCCGGCTCTTCTGTGCCGTCCACATATTCGTAATCATCGTAATCATCGTAAGGATCTGGAGAAGGCGATCGGCTTCGATTTTCGTTCTTCTGTCGCTTTCGAGACCCTGTCCGAATTCTCTTCAGCGGTTTGGGAAGACGCATGTATTTGTCAGGGATTTTATGGAAGTGCTTCTCAATGATTTTATCAGCACCCAACAGACCCAAAGCAATGATGGGCTCCATGGTTTGTTCGGTTCTGTTAGAGACTTAGAGTACTGAAATTGTTCTCTGAGTGCTCCGTTGAAGTGCTAAAAAGGGTTTGTGAGATTTATTCGAGGATGTAGAGGATGTCGGAGAAAAGCGCTCGGAGGCGGTCTGGCCCGTCGATGGTGAGATTTATCGTCGTTCGCTTGAAGCTTCGTGCGGCAAAAGGGATACAGGGGACACAGCGGTACTTAAGCTCCAAACTCGTGGGGGGGATGACGGTACTGATGATACCTAGCTAAGATTCACCCTAAAAGAAAAGAGACCTTCACAATGAAGATGAAGATGGGAAAGTATCAAAAGAGAGTAGTATTGTTATTCAGGTGCTTGGAAATACCTCCGTAACTCGGTAGTCATACTCTGACCCCTCATTGAGGCGTTAAATGGTGCCCAGGTCTCCGGGTGGCAGATGGCAGATGGCAGATGGCGGAGTAGACTGCCCGCACGGGATGAAGTCATTGTACATACAAATGCAGTTACACAGTTACACAGTTGCCAATGCGATCCAGGCTCAACTGAAAAAGCCGCCCTACCACCCTGCAGTGTCGATCATGTGGGGGTACCGGGTACACGTGATACGCCCTCATCAGGTCGTCGAGGTCGAGTAGGAAACTTCACCATGTCGGCTTCACATCCTCCAAAAAGCAGTTACGAAAAGGGTTTAATTTGGAATTCAGACCACTCATTAAGTGACATTCTTCAAGAATTGGTTGCTTTATAAAATAGTATCTTTACAGGTTTTTCTATTGTAGGACAACGAGTGAAATCCGGTGAAATCCCATCACGAGTGACGTCGGTGACTCGGGGAATGTGAAATAACTTGGCGATTCCCGTCTGATGGGGCGAGGCGGGCACCTGATCGAGCACCACTGCACCAGTGACCAGACCCGTCCTATTTATGGAGCAAAATCTATACACAATTTTACCATTGCCGAGCCATTCATACCGGGAATTTTGTCTGACCAATCTACACGCCGAAATCCGTAATGTGCCTGATGCAGGGCAGGAGCGGTGAAGCTGACCATGTACGAGTAATATGTCAAACATATTACTGGGTAGATTTCTATTGCTCCGTACTCTCGCTGACGGACATCCTTCGTCCTTGAGGAAAGAAAATTCCCAGGTTCTAGACCTCCCAATACAATTTTCGCTTAATCGATCCCGTCTTATACCCCACCAATTCCTACCTAAATTCAACTGATATCTTCAGTTATACGAAAACCCCTATTTCAACAGCAGAAGCAAGACTTAAATACTGCTTAAAGAAACAGCATTTTTCAGCCCTGCTGTAAAAAGAAGTACGGTAGATATAAATGAAGCTTGGTAGAGCGAGGTAAGAAATCAGTGGCAAACACGAGAAAACACATTTGACATATTTAGTCGCTTAATATACGATTGTTTGCGTAGTACCGGTACTCTAGGCTACTCACATCGATTAATTTCTCGATCGCCATCCAGTAAGTTACGTATCCACATAGCCATCCACATAACCGGGTTCAAGCGAGACCACATATCCCTTACCTCTCTCACTCCATATCTCGTTCAATACTGCTCCTTTAAGTTCAACTGTAGTTCTTCTGCGAAGTGATTTGTAAGATTGCACAGACTATCTGCGGATGCTGAAGCACGTGACACCTCGCTTAACCTGCATACAAGCGAATTCCTCCAGTGTGCTACTACTTACTCGACTCCCGGTGGACAAGATAAGGTAAGTGGCAGACTTGGCGCTGGTATTTTTGGGTGCATCTCACTATTATACCAACGCCAAGACTGCCATTTATCTTGTCCACCAGGAGCTCGAGTACAGCCCTTTAATAATGGTCCAGCCCAATCATACAAGGGAGCTCCTCCAATCATATGCTTCTAATGCTACAGATTTCCAGAGAAGACAGGAAAACACATCACAGTCCCCCCAATTCAGGGCCACAGAGACTGATGCACGCCAATATGCAGCTGACCGTCAGCCTGTACTCCGTACCACGTACCAACCTTGCTGAGAATAACTAATCAACGAGACTGGGTAAATCTACTCCAATCATCACCGTCTCTAATATGCAATCTTCTCCGGAGGAACAGGAAAAGTCCGTGACGGATAATCATCTAACAGGGCCACACCATATTTACAGTATTCGAGTAATCAAGAAACCAGCAACTTCTCAACCCTCCTCTCCAAGCTCTCCTCAAACTCCCCCACTCCCCTCGTCAAACCCCTCATCCCACCCCCTTTCAACAAATACACCACCCTCCTCCTCTTCAACTCCACCTCCTCATCCCCACTCTCGCTCTCACTATCCTCCTCCCCTCTCTCCTGATCCTTGATTCCCTCTACGACCCTCCGAACCAAAAACCGATCATGACTAACCACCACAACCGCCCCGTTCCACCCACTCAACGCCTCCGCCAGAGCAGTCACAGTATGAAAATCTAGATGTGTAGTAATCTCATCTAGAACGAGTAACTGCGGACTCTTCCATACCAATCTCGCGATGGCAAGTCGAACAAGCTGGCCTCCACTCAATTTCCGCAAGGGGACGTCACTTGCTGTTCGACCTGGGAGGCCTAGACTACCCAGTAATCCGCGTATTTCACCCTCGTCCAGTTTTTCGTCGGTTTCGGTTTCGGTGGTAATATCATTTGTGAGGAGGGCGAGAGCTGTGAGGTCTTGGTCTGCGATTCCTAGTTGTTGAAGAGATTCAACGGCGTGTTGGGAATAGTATCCTAAGCGGAGACGAGGATGACGGGTTATGGTCCCCTTGGTAGGTTTCGTGGTTTCGGTGAGGAGTTTTATCAGAGTTGATTTTCCCGCACCATTAAGACCGATGAACCCCATCCGGTCACCCATATGGATTGTTAGGTTGATATCAGAAAGTACTGCCGGTGCTGGCGTTGAAGTTTTCTATGATGGGAACGTCAGTAATTTGGTCTCTAATACTTCCTACAAAAACCGGTGGTTTACCTTCGCTGTTGGGTATCGAAAAGTAACTCCCTCCAGTGAAACCAACGGCCCAGGAAATCTCAAATCAGGGGCCATGGGGAGCACTATAGAAACACCCTTCTCATCAGTCGGAATATCAATCTCAGCTCTCGAGCTCAAATGATAGCCTGCCAAATCGCGATTCAACTTGAACCGTCCTCCACTGGCACTTTTCTGCATACCCATCCTATCATCCAATTTCTTTTGTCTCGACTTCGCTTGTCGCAACTTATTATCATCGCCAGCCGCTTTACCTTGCTTGATATTCTGCTGAATGGTGTTTTGGATGTGGGACTTCTGCTTTTCTTGGGCATCCCGCATTCGTGTTAGGTATTTCTGTTTGTCGCGAATTGATTTATCAAATGCGGTCAAAGAACCACGGAAGTAGGTTAGAGTCTGATCACGGAGAATAATCAGTTCCTGGCAGATCGCATTGATGAAATCGCGGTCATGGGACACTATAACTACAGTGGGTGGATTAGGCGAGTCACAGAGTTGGTTCAAGTGTTTCTCTAGCCAGATAATACCCAGGAGATCGAGGAAGTTTGTTGGCTCGTCGAGAATTAGGATATCGGTTGGCTGAAGGAGAACGCTTGCTAAGTTAGTTCGCATTCGCCATCCTCCTGAGAGGGTGGCAATCGGTTTGTCGAAATTGGTCTTTGGGAAACCCAAACCTGTGAGAATACCTTTTGCCTTGCTTTCAATATCGGCTATTCTTGACGGCTCGACTTGTGATTGGAGGTCAGCTAGAACATCACTTGCTTCGGCGGTCTCTTCTTGTATAGTTATCTCCAAGATGTCTTCATCCTTTTGTGCAAGCCTAAATTCTGAAGTTATTATTGTTTCCTGTAATAACATGGACCGCCTAGATCTACCTTTCAGCAGACTCGGCAACTTTCTTCTCAAAAGCTGTTAGAACTTTTCGAGCAGCCATTCCACGGGTACCACTTCGTAGACGAGCATCTTTATCAAGCTCAAATAGCTCTTTCTTCAGACGATCGTGATTAACCTGTCTTAAAGCTCTGAGAGGGGCTAAAGGAGAAGCTTGCCCTTCGATTGCTTTCAAAAGCACTGATCGATAATCAGTATCAACCAAGTTTGAAGATGAGAATAATATGCTGCTTACCATCAATTTCTTGTTGAATTTCATTCCTTAACGTAGCCTTGTCAATCACTTCTTCCAAGACAGAGAGTTGACGCTTCGATAACAATGCTCCTGATGGACCCTCAGAAGTGTCACCTGACGATGCTTTGTCGGCATCTGTTTGCTGAAGGATAGATATTCTGGTTTTTATAGGAATCCCCGGAATCAATTTCTGGGCTATTGCTTTGAGTAATGCTAATATCTAACTGTCAATTGTCTTTTTTCAAAACCTTCAACTATATACAAGAGATCACGTACTCGATTTTCCGGTCCCATTCCGACCAATTAGAGCATAATGTATCCCGGCCTTAAGTTTTAGATTTGCATTTGACAAAATTTCCAGTCCTTCAGCTCTTGCTTTGCCTTTGGGTTTTGGTGCATTCTTTCCAGGAGCTGACGTCACGGTGATGTTTAAGCCTTCAATATCGAGCTTCAATAATGTCAAAATACTTAATCTTTGTCTAAGTATAGGTTACTTACTTCTTGATAAACTGGGTTCTTTATATCAAACCTCGTCTGCTTGCTCGAACAAAGAATTGTAGTTTCGGACTCATCCATGGTAGTGTAGTGTAGTAGTGGATCGAGAATAATGTCCTTTCAAAAGCCAATAATGAAAGGTTAGAAATCTTGAAGCGCAATCAAATCTCTCAGTGTCGATGGGAGTGTGGAATTTTCTTGATGCACACAAAGGTGGATGCTGTCGGGCTACGAGTACAGAATAATTAGGAAGTCGCGTGTCCGATCGGAGGATACCACCCGAACTTCACTATTTCACCACTTCGCCGTCTGAGTCACTAGATGCCTCACACATTGGATAGATGCAGCCTCGACTCATCAAACATGCCGCAAATTCTTGGCCATATTCTTCGAGAGATTTACTCATCGTAGAGGCGTTGTTCTTTTCAGGGAATCATCATATACTGTTCAATAGAGCATTATGATACACGCCATGCACCTGCAGTGAGTGACTCCGATCGTATCACGTGCAACTCGTTCTAGGTTCTATAGGTACCTACCTAGTGGATCACGCTAGCATAGTCATATGACCAGATAGGGGATTAGTGAGGTAGTCTATTCACCTACAACTCGATGCCAAGCAAAAGACTAGTCCTAATCTAAAAAGTCAGAATGTATACCAAAAAAAAAAATGCAAAAACTTAATTACCTACTGTACAACAACTGTACAAGGACCTTAAGGAAACCAGACACCATTTCTGGGCGGTTTATTACTTCTCCGATAGGCCGACGGCTTGCTTTTTAAATGTCTTGCAAGTGACGATTTTTGCCCATGCGCCAGAGCACCCTGCAGAGACTACTAGGTTGAATAGCGAGAGCTGGATGTCTTATTAGGAATTATAAAGGGAAAACCTCGGAAGTGGTTGTATACTGAGGCAAATAAGCCCAGATCCCGCAATGACTTAAAACTTCGTACCAGCGCCCCAGCGCCCACGTTTCGCGAGTCCAGCGCCCACATGTTTTAACCCTATATCTCTACAACAGTTTAATAAAAATAGATATTAAATTTTAAACTTCAAATATCAATTGCCTAATCGTAAAAGTACTTAAATCAAGCCTTACATATTTTCTTTTTATTAAAATATTTTTGAGGTGGTAACATCGGACAAGTTCCCCTCATGACCAAGCATATGACTAAGCATATGACTAAGGGTATGACTAAGAATAATCATGTGACTACGAACATGTGATATCAATTTTAAAATCTGACCTCGGGAGCTATATTGTGTGTAACCCGCTTAAATTTCAATTACATACGAACTTAATTTTAGATGTTATTTCCAGGCCTAGCTTGTTATTTGAAGAACAAATAGCGGGGTGTGAAAATATATACCAGTAAGCATTTTGTGGTGTTCGTGCTTAGTTATATGCTTAGTTATATGCTTAGTCATGAGGGGAACTTGTCCGATGTTACCACCTCAAAAATATTTTAATAAAAAGAAAATATGTAAGGCTTGATTTAAGTTCTTTTACGATTAGACAATTGATATATGAAGTTTAAAATTTAATATCTATTTTTGTTAAACTGTTATAGAGGTATAGGGTTAAAACATGTGGGCGCTAGACTCGCGAAACGTGGGCGCTGGGGCGCTGATACGAAAACTTAAGTCATTGCGGGATCTGGGCTTAATCGCTTCAGTAGGTTGTACCTTAGGTAAGGTTACACAAAATGGTCCCTCCGTCCTTTTTCCAGACGAGAAATTGTGTAGATGAAGAGGACGAGGGTGGGGCATATTCTGGGCGAGAACAGAGTCATCCCTTCCCTTCTTCGTCAGGTCGAAATCAGTCGACCGGGCCCTAGATGCATCCACTTAGTCGTCACCATAGCTAAGCGAAAGGGGTTGAGAGAAAGAATAACCTAACACGAGAAACCTACTATTATACTAAAGACAGTCTAAGCAACTTGAAACAAGTTCGATTCTCCCTTTTCCTACGGTAATTGACTGAGATACCTCTTTAATAACCTCAACCTTTCAACTCATGTAAAATCTCAGAAGGATCATTAAATTCTTTTGAGCGTCTACACACGAAACCAAGGTATCTATGCCCTCTTTCGAGAGAAATGATCGCAAAGTCATGTCCCTCAACCTTGATTATCTCACAATGAGTACCTTTTAAGTTAGATGTTGGATCTCCAATTCCACCAAACCACTCTTACCAAAACCTGCTCCTCGCCGAAAGGAAGCCACCCAAATCTGAATACTTCTGTACTTTATTCCTGTCTGTGCAGGAAAATCACTTCGTTTATGGATCTAATAGATGATTAGATTACAGGAAGGGAGATAGTACCTACTGTATGTAGTATGTACATATATATACCACGTAGGCACTTTACTGTCGATAGGGGTTTTGCTGTCGAAGACTTCAGAACAGCCTGCTCTTTTGAATTTCCTTTCTGAGTTGTCTGTCCTTTTGTATTGCATTAGACAGATCGGGATATTGTACTGTAGGTTTATTATTTCCTTTCTGAAGTGTCCTTTTGCATTAAACAGATCAGGATATTTGATTGCAAGTTGATTCTTGCCTTTCCCCGCTTTCATTTTCGTGATCGCGTCAGGTGTCGCCTGTTCCGCAATGAAATCTCTATGATCTAGGAAGAACTTTTGGTAGGGGTTACATTTGACTTGTAGATTCGAACGCTCATCTAAGGTAGGAATTAGAGGAACAAACTGACATTCATCGTAAAAGCTTCAGTCACTCTATGAAGCAAATAATCCTCAAAACCTAAACTCTCTTAGCTCATCAGCCACCACACCAGAACATACCACAACTACCTCCCCCTCCTCCAGGCCAGTAGTGAGCTCGTCACACAAACCCACAGAAAGTTTCTCCTCCTTGATCTTGCACAAAGCGACTGAAGTGCCTTCTCAATCTACTTCTGTCATTCCAAGTGGACCAGCTGCTTCTCTTCGTCGCAAGTAATATCTAATACAAGATATCCTAATCCACTTCAGCTGCCAAGTCCAAACTTTCGGAATACGAGCAGTATAGTCTTTATTTATAAAACGGCGCGAACGAGTTGGAAACTCCTGGCAGATACGAACAACACCTTATACCGGACCGTGAGAGAGCGTCCTAGTGTAAGTCAATGCATATTCAAGCTAAACTACTCAGTACTGATCGTAGCTTGGCAAAGCATAACTAGACCTTTCTCTCCAAAGCAATACAGGAGAATAAAACCACCCCGAGAAAGTCAACAAACAACCAACTTGCTGTCGAAAACGAACTACCACCGAAAGCCTTTTTACAGTCGACCCCACAATTGAGATGTTCCTGTGGAAATAAGTGGGTTAAGAAGAAAGAAAATTCGGGGGAAGGGTTTTGCTGCTTTGCAAGTTACTCGCGGTTACTTCGTAGCACCGAAGGCTGACGCAGACATCAGAGATCAGCAGAATCCTGCTATTCCGATGATAGTTAATGTCGTGGGAGAGGATTGGAAATATCTTTTGACCTGTTTGCAGTGCTGTTGGATCGCAAAACCTGATAGACTAATTTGTGAAGGAACAATCTAGGATTCTTTACAATCCATTTACTGGGCTAGAAACAAGCGACAGAAAGGTTTCGTACTGTAGTATACTTCGAAGACATAAAAGCTGTACGACAGAAGATCTCTCTCTAGCATTAATGGCATTTTCTTATCTTCTTTGAATGTATCCTGATCCATACCATCGACCGCCTTGCTCCACACCCAAGTCATTCCCAAATCCACAAATCCTTCAAGCGTTCAACTCCTCATCCACACTATCATCCCTACCTTCTCTAAACCCCACAGGTCTAACCCACTGCCAAGCAAGCATCGTCCAATTCAACTCCTTCCTCCACCAAAGTCCATGACCCAGTCCCCCCTCGTCTGCACATAGACCCCCCGTATCACGCATCCTCTTCTCAAAAACGGCTCTTCCAAACCTGGAATGTACAATAGCCATGGAACACATAACACACGGTTCATGCGTACAGTATATCTCGAGATCATGGCATAAATAGCCACCAACATCGATTTCCTTCTCTGGAAGTGTCTTTTCTTCTTCAAGCAATGGGTAATTTCGGAAAATACTGCCCCCGTTATCAGAAGAGAAAGGAGGGATAGTCGAAGGAGATGTATGATCTCTTGCAAGTCCCTCAGACACCATCCCAATTCCCCTCATCACAGCATGAGCCGTCGCATTTCCCTCACCACCCTCTTCCCTATTCCATTGACACCACCTTCCATCCCCAGCCGCAACAACCACCTTGGCCTCACCCCCCTTCCTCTCAACAATAACAACTCCCACGCTCTCACCAACCCCCTTCTCCCTCGCCTCATCCGCCAGCCTCCAAGCGCTATCCATCCACCTCCTCACATCCCGTTGCACCTCCTCCTGCGCCCGCGAAACAATCGCAACATGCGGTCCAAAAGGATTACTCTTCTTATAAACACAGGGCCAGTATTTCTCGCTCCACCCTTTCGCTTGTTCTGCAGAGGTAGGCGCGAGAAGCGGGATATCGGTCGTAGATAGCTTCACGTTTCCGGGACCGAGGATGCTTTCGAGAGAGGGGAGGAGAGAGGAGGGAGAGATTATGCTTGTTGCTGCGATGATGAGGAAGATTTTTGTTTCTTTCTCTTTTTCTTTCTCGGGCTCTTTCTCCTTCGAATCTTCAATCTCGTTTTCATTCTCGTCTAAAGAGAGCTTCGAGGACTCGAAAACAGGTTCCTCCCCACAATCCTCAAAATACCCCCTCTTCACACCCTCAGGAAGAACCTCCGGCTTCGCAAACCTTCGTAAATGTTGAAAATCAAACCCCCCATCTCGAGGAACAAGCGTACGAATCAATCTTTCCCCCCCCCAAAAATCAGCAATTGGCTTTTTCCCCTCATTCCCCTCTATCAATCGATGAAAGAAAGAAAAAACTTGACTCACCCCAAAGTACTGCTAGCTTTCTGGATAGGTACCGCAGTAATATACACATTGAGAACTCGAACCGCAGCTCTCGTCTCCAATGTCGTCTTCAGCGGAACCAACTGACCTCCATCTTCAGAATGAGCTGGAGCTGGAGCTGGAATGCGGTGGCTTTCCGCCGACTCGTTGTTCATTTCATGCAGGTTTTGTCAGCCTTGTCAATTTTTAGGATGGTGGGGGCGGGGTAGCTTGTTGTGAGAGATCATCACGTGTGAACTATCCAGATTGAATCAAAGGAGAGAAGTCGTTAAAATCGACGTTTTGATCTAGGTACTCCAACTTACTAAATTTTGTAGCAGATATTAAAGCCTGTTTGAATCACAATCTTCACGCACTGCACCGATGATCTTTGATTTACTCCGCTTTTCATTCAGTTTCTAGTTACATGTTTGGTTCTTCGAGAGATCCGCCCAACAACCAGATCCCCCGAGAAAAGAAGGATAAGGAAAAATAATAATATCGTCATAACCGCTGCTCCAGATGCTAGAGTAATGCATCAACAAGAAGCTGTAAACTCTCTTAAATGACGCCCAAGTCACACGAGAGATCAAATGTGACTTCGCTCTGCCAAGTAAAAGGGGAGATACAAAGTGAACCGCTTATTAGCAAATCTCATGCCCAAAGTTTTCTGTTTTTCAAACCACGAGAATGAGTCGCAAGTTACACCGGTGGTAGAATAGAATCGCAGGTATGTGTAAACACAAGATAACTGCCCCAGAGCTATCGAAAAAAGAACTGATCCAGTGACATGCCGAGAAAAAAAAGGAAATGAGGAAACGAAAGCAAAATCCACGGAAAAGGAAGAACAGGCAAGGAAAATGGAGGTCTATGCGGATAGATTCCGGTACAGATACAAGTTGAGCTGCGCAGTCGCTCCTATTGTACCCTGCGCTGAGAGAATTGATGTTGAAAAGCATGCCCGATCTTTTGTGATCGTGCGTTTTTTATGGTACAAAGTGCCGCTGAAAAATATGCTGAAGACCGTCTTTGAGAGGACCGCATTGACGCTGCGCTGCGAAAGGGAAGCAAGCCTGTGGATGCTATTGTAACATAAGGGCCGTGAATATCGTATGTGAAAACAGTGTTCAAAATTACTGAATCGCCGAAGTGGACAGTAATGAGACTGCAGAAAAGAAGTTTTGCATCCAAGGCGAGAATAAAGAATTATCGTTCCTCGTACCGTTACAAGCGTGAGATCGTGTCGTCATAACCAAAGTGTGAACGAATTTGCATGTTTTACAACCAGCCACCAGCACCTCCTTGGCCGACATTTCCTGGAGCAGTACCTCTGTAAGGAGGGGAGAAGTACTGTTGAGGAGGAGAGGCAATATCGCCATTGACGGGGAAGGAGTTATTGCTTTGGACTGGGGTGAGAGCTCCAAGACCATTTGCAATGCCATTGGTAGGAGTTTGAGGAAAGCCATTGGCATAGCCATTACCGTTGCTGACAGGGCTGGTAAATGGACTGGCAATAGCAGGGGTCGAAGCGTTCGAAAGACCGCGGGTGTGACGGGCAACGGCTTGAACGGAATCAATAGCACTCTCGGTAGCAGGGGTTTGTTGGCCACTTGATGGACCACTGCGAGGATTTTGAACCTGAGTAGCCAGAGTGGGAGCAGCCTGCTGAGGTTGGGTCTGGTTCTCACTGCCTTGAATCTTTGCTTGAATTCGACGACCGTATGGTGTGGTGCGGATGGCAGGGAGGTGAGGGCGGATAGCCTCAATCAAACGAGCCTTCATGGCGGGATTTGCATAATCGAGGGCGGTTTGGATAACATAGTTGGCAAAAGAGTCTCGGAGTAAACGATCAAGCTCGGTGGGTTGAAGCATTTCGTTGATCAGCATGTCCTTGGATTCTTCTTGGGAGCAGCGAAGACATTTTTCGATGACGTTGGAGCTGAACTTTTGCTTAGAGAGCTGACCGACCTTGCCTTCGAACATTCTGACGAGAGGCTCAGTGAAGAGTGGCTCATTCAGATCGAGAATGTACTGAACCACGTAATTTCCGAAAGGATCTTGAACGAGAATATAAGCATTGTTGGAGATTTGTTGAATCAACCAAGCCTTTTGATCGCCTGAGGCATGATCAATGCATCGTTGAAGAACACAGCATCCATGGCGATGGGTTCCCACATCAACACAGTTATTTCCAACAGCGGTGAAAATGAATTGTGCATCAGCCGGAGACAACTTGTTGAGACACTTTTGGATAACATGATTGCCGTTGAGATCCTGAATAAGCTCAACAACACGATATTGAAGAGCGCCGATGATCGTCTGGACTTGGCCGGGGGTAGAGATAAACTCAATCATCTTTTGCAAGGCTCGGGTTCCATGTTGATTCAAGGCGATGCGTACGAGTTCGTGCGATGCATTCTCAATAAGAACGGTGCGCTCATCATCGTTGCAGTACTCGAGCAACTTCTGACAGAGGTAATTGCCAAATGGATCGGTCATGAGTTCAATAACATGTTGGTTTGTCTCTAGCCAAATCATATGGACTTGGTTGGGGTCACGATCCTCGAGCTTCTTTTGCAAATAGCGGCATCCATGTTGGTCCTTGCAGAGGGTGTAAATCTCACCTCCCAACTGCTCCAAGGCCACGTTTGCAAATCGGTTCATAGCTAAATACAACGTTAGTTAAAACATTTACAGGGGATAAGAGAAAAACTTACCTTCGCCATCATTTTGACGACGTTGTTGGATCACACGAGCTTGGCTGTCACGAGGAGTTGCCTGAGGGGTGTACATGCCAGGAGCGCCAATGGTAGTACCTTGGGAACCATATGCATAAGGGTTGTGAGGAGAATACATTGGTTGCGCCAATTGCATGTTCTGCATACCCATGTTCAACATCTGCATGTTGTAATTGGGGTAGTAACCTGGAGGAGATGGGTAGTGTTGACTGGGAGCTGGCGACATCATATTTGCAGGAGTTTGTGGTTGTGACATGCCTTGGGTAAGGGAAGGTCCAAAAGGCGGAGCGTTAGCTTGGAGAGCCGATTGGATGGATTGATAGCCACCATTTTGAGCCTCGCGAAGGGTTGCAGTCTCAGATGCGTTCAACTCACGGCTGAGTCTGTTCATTGCATTTGGCGGAATACGACCCAAGCTTGCGTTGTGGTTATGAAGATGTTGTTGTGCATGCGAGTTGGGAGTTGTATTGACAGCTGGAGCTCCGTTGGCGCCTGATCTCATTGTGGGGACGTCATTGGCAGAGTATGATGATTGAAGCTTTGGTGGGGTTTGAGCCATACTTGGTGGGGAAGAAATTTGAGGCTCTTTACCCTCAAAGAAATTCATATCAATCGAGTGACGATAAGTTGGGCGAACATTGATAGGAGATTGAGGGTCGTTAGCTTGAGCAGCCGTAGCACCGTTTGTTTGGCTTTGAGAGACCATTGGGAGACTCTGTTGAGATTGAGATGCCCGATGGTGAGGACGAGCAAACATACTCCAGCCGTTTGGATTTGACTCAGGAGCGGGTGACGAGGACGAGGTAGCCAAGTCGAGTGCAGCAGATGAAGCGGATAGCTGCATTAAGTGGTCAGCAATAAAGTTTTAGATGAGCCAAAGATAATACTTACCATTCCTGGGTAACCGTCACCACGGACAAGAATTGGGAAGTTGTCTTTGGTAGTGGATGCATTCATGTAGTTCTTGATATCCGGAGATGTCGCACTGTCCTCTTCACCAAAGAGGAAGCGGGTGGTGTTGCTGGGATCAAGGAGGTCGTGCATACCGTTGCGAGATCTGGTAACTGGCATAGAGTATCTGTTGAGCCTGGGTAATTATCAGCAACAGGAAAGTGAGGCTTTCAAAGTTGTGTCCTGGCTATTGCGACCGGCGTTGAGTTATGAGGTGAAGGTGGAGGGTAGTGGATTTTTGGATGACAATAAATCAATTGATGAATCGAATAAGGCAGAGCGAACAGCAGAACGGCTCTGTGATAATGGATAACAGAAGACGAGTATGTGGTTGAGGAGTTTTGTGTAAGAAGGATGGAGGAGCAAGAAGATCGCAAGGTTATGGGGAAGACTTTGAAGGGCAAAAAAAGAAGAGGCTGGTATTGAGAGCTTGAAGGTCAAGTTTGCGCTCGGAAAGCGCTGCAAACCAAAGGCGCAAAAGGTGAATCCAACCGAGTTTTCAGCCAAATTGAAGGTGAGTGAGTAACTATTCCCATCACCTTTGCGCATGACACGATGCTGCCTTGGACCACCAGCCCCGTGATTTTTGATAGTCGGGCAACTGTTGCCGAAACTCTGAATGCGTAGGCGAATTTTGACCTCAACGACAGAAGAGACAAAATTCGGACTCAATTATAGAATCTCGATAGGCAGGGAGCAAGAGAGAGAGAGCAAATTGATCTCCTGAAGTTGTGTAGAAGAAAAAAGAAATGTAGTAGAGGCCAAGAGAAATTTGAAGTACTCACGCATTTGTGGAGCGATGGCTGGTGGGATCTTGTCGAACAGCTTCTTCCTTCTCATCTTCGTCGCTATTGCGTCGAGAGGCAGAAACCGATTGGGAGGTCAAGTTGTCATCCATCATGCGAGATTGCAAGGTGCCTGAGTGGGGAGAAGTGAGTTGGGATCCAGATCTTCCTGGGCGATTATAAAGACCTGGGGGGGAGGTAAGACTGGAGGTGGAATAACGATTTGGTCGAGAGAAGACGGAAGGAAAGCCAGAGCTAGTCTCGCGAAGTTCGGGAGGAGTTGTAGGTTCAGATTGGTGTCCTGTGTGCTTGGTTCGACCGAGGTCTTCCGTCATTTGGGCAAGTTCCTGTTCTTCTCGGCGTTGTTGTAGATCGAGAAGTTGCATCTCAGCCTCGAAGCGTCGCTTTTGTTCCCGCAGTTTCTCGTACTCGAGCTTCTTTTTCTCTAGCTGGTTCATTGGTTAGCTAAAGTTGCAGGGGTGGGCGTTTGAGCAATATGCGAAAAGAATTGGTATTGTTGATCTTGGTATTGTCTGAGGAGGGGGAGAAAATTGAGTTTGCAGCGATAGCGGGGGAGGGTATCAGTGAATTTACGGGCAAGTAGGGCGGCTTACAAGTTGGACCTTGTGGAAATTCTGGGTTATTTGATGTTAGCAAAAGTATTGGTTTACAACAATCCGAAATTGGGATTAAAAGTTGAAGTTGAGGTCGATAGCCATGCGCAAGTTTTCGGTTGCGGGGGGAAGACAATAGAGAGTCGGACGGTATTGTGGACGGGGGGGGGAGGGGACAATAGCTTACCGAGGGACCGTACTCCTGCTGCTGGGTCTCTGCACCACCACCACCACTACCACCACCACGGTGATTCGCTAGTATATTCATGGTAGGAACTCTGCCAGAGTCTGTAGTGAACCGGCGCATTAACCCCCCTCGAGTATCTCGACTATCTTGTGAGTGGAGGGGCTGGGAGACTCGATTGCCGTTGTTGTTGTTTCGCGGAGGAGAGACGAGGCCGCCCAACAAGGATGAATCATTGCGCGAGGCCTGTTGGTTGCGAAAGCGCATCTCGTCCATGCGATCGCTGGTGCTATTGGGATATGCCATGTTCTAAGAAATAATCTACTATGAGGGCGTCAGTTACAAGCCATTGTCGTCGACCTCGCGCTGGACGAGTGCCCAAGGTGGGGTTTCTTGGTCGGTGAGTTCCAGGAACACACACGGCTGAGCCTCCAGACCACCACCACCACCGCGATTACCAGCGCTGGGAGGGAGAAGACGATGGAGGGGTTTCTGCGTACTGGAATGATAACCAACTTGGAAGCGAAAGTAAGCGAGCGTCCTAGGCGGACGGGCGCGGAGCTAGAAATTGTGATATATCCAAGAAGAAGTGAGACGATAGTTTGGGGGGGTGGAGGTTGAATCTGGAGTCTGAGTCTGGCTGTCGAAAGTGAAAGTGAAGGGTTGCGCCCCTACCCGACCTTTTTAGCGTCCAACGGGGGAACCACCAAGGAGGGATGCCATCCATTTAAAGTGGGGCACCTGATGGCATCCATTTCGTGGTTCTCTGGAGACTGACCTCGATGACTGGAGACTGGACTGACTGGTTCTTATGTTGCAGCGCATTCATTTGAAGTGTTTTGGAATCCTCAAGATCTTGGTACCAGAATCGCTAGAGGGAGGTTTACGATTTTGGTCTAAGCTTTAGAAAATTATTACCTTCATTAATTGTGCTCCATTTTTGAAGACATAAACTACGTGGTAAGTGCCGCTTTTACGGTGTCCCGAGGCGGTGTGGTTAACAGCATTTGACTTTGTGACCGTAAATAGACAACATTTATAAGCGTACAAAGTAGATGTGGATTTTGATCCTTCTCTGCTCTGGTATGAAAGAGAGTTTCTGGGGTTTGTTTACAATGTTTCCAAGTACGGAGTAGCGATAGTTGTTGATCGTCTTACTTTTGGTAGGTAGCTAGGCGTGCTAGGTACCGTAGCCGTAGGTAAGTTCTTAGGTGCGGGTTAGCTACCGGTTTTCCTGCATAGCGAAAGCGAATCATAGGCGACGGGTACGGAGTAGACGAGAGTCGGGAGCTGAGGCGAATTCATTAAGCCAGCTCATGTACTGGTAGCGGTACTGGTGGTACTCGAGTACTGAGACCGAGTCCTCGTATGTACGGAGTAGTAGTAACTACCTAGGTAGGTAATCTAATCGCTCGTCTAATTGCTCGTCTAATTTCTCTGGGCTAGGGCCTATACAGCCTTGCAGATTGCCGAATACGCTAATTGCCATATATGCTCTCTCTCTCTCTCTCTCTCTCTCTCTCTCTCTCTCTCTCTACTCATATATACCTTCCTAGGTACCTATCATTTAGCATTCAGGTTGACCTCATACGAGTTAGTCTTTGCTGCCCGCGCACTTTTGACCTTCGACCTTGAAGCGGGGTGGTCTGTGGGTGGGCACGGCCGACTGAGAAGCTGGGGAACCGGAACTTCGACCACATGCGCCTTCTGCTGGGCCGTGAAGGCCGTGAAGGCCGTGAAGCAATTACTCCTTCCATTGCGTTGAGAGCTTCCCACTGCCTGCACCTCCTCGGCATCCAGCATCCAGCATCCAGCATCCCATATTCCACCTCGACTTTGGTTGCTGAGCTCGATTATCAGCTTGATAATCAACCTTCAGTGTTGTCAATTCTTGTCAATTCTTTGTGTCCTTCGAGCTTTACAAAGTTCATAATTCCTTGCGCGTTTGAGCCACTAGCCTGCAACCTACGAGTATAACCCAGGTAATGATCGTCGCCAGAAACATCTACTGCTACCAGAAACAACAGCGACGCCTGCCGCATCAGAACACCCCAGGCACGAATCCTCCCACCCACGACCGCTACAGCTAAAGCTACAGCAAGATATCGACATCGCGGATCGAAGCTGTCTTGTCTTGCGCCTTTCTGCAGCCAGGCCGCGAGCCTCGTTCGGCATCAACATTACCGGCGAACCCGAGAAATCATCCTTCATGGCTCGGTAGGACGATGAACTCTCTGAATATCCTCTCGGCGCGAGTTTCGCCGCCGCAGACGCCATCACCCTCGCGAAACGCCTCGTATGCAAATCTCTCCTCGTCAGTTGCAACATCAGGGTCCAGAAGGAACTCGCGGGCGGCGCTGGAAGAAAAGGGAGAAAGGGAGGGTAGTGCCCACGACGCCGATTTCGACGACGAGAATACGATACATGAAGATACCCCTCTATTAAATAAGGAAGCTGATGGATATCCTGGGATAACGCAGTCTAATTGGCATATGTTCCCCAAGAGAATATCGGCTGCAGTGATAGAGTCAATACGATGGGTTCTTTCCACATTCGCGGCGCCAGGTGTATACCTCATCGCATGTCTGTATGATGATAAGGGAATCTTTGCGCCATTTTCACAGCTCAGGAAACTAGGTGCAGCATTTTATGGGAATGGGAGAAGGGGGTCCGTCAGTCAACTTGGAATGTCATCACCGGATATGCGCATGCGGGACTCCAATAAAGGGAAAGCATCACATCGTCGAGCTTCCATCAAAGGCCACAGGAAAATGTCATCAAATTCGTCTTCGTCGGGGCTCTCATCTGAATCAGAATCAGACAGAGAACGTTCCGTTGACGAAGCTAGGTTATCTCCCTCCAGTAGGTTGGGCCATCAAAGTCGCTCAAAATCGGTAGAACCTGCAGATGAGACCACTCCAACGAGACGCTCAATTCGAATAAGACTACACAATGAGGATAGCTTGCGCCAGAGGAACCCCGGCCGTACACGATCCGCAAGTACCCAAAGTAACGGTTCTGGTGGTGCCATGTCATCGACAGACGTATCCCCTGCTTCTATCAAGTCACCAACTTCTCCCGCTTCGTCACTTCTCATGACCAAATACCCCCGCGCCCCTGCAGCACCTCGGCCGCTCATTCCACAGCGGCAGCCTTCGTATGTGCTTCCAGATGTACCAAACGGAAAATTGACACAAAAGACCTTGATCCTTGATTTAGATGAAACATTAATACACAGCATGGCCAAAGGCGGTCGCATGAGTACAGGTCATATGGTTGAAGTAAAACTCAATACGGTTGTTGGTGCTGGTGGGACTGCAACACTGGGACCGCAGCATCCTATTTTGTATTATGTTCACAAACGACCACATTGTGACGAATTTTTACGAAAGGTATGTGGATATATATCATTTCTAACGTTGAATATCTACTAAGTAAATTCAGGTTTGTAAGTGGTACAACCTAGTCATTTTCACGGCTTCTGTCCAAGAGTATGCAGATCCAGTGATCGACTGGCTGGAGCAGGAGCGCAAATTCTTTTCTGGTAGATACTACCGTCAACATTGTACCTTTCGACACGGCGCTTTTATCAAGGATTTGAGCTCTGTGGAGCCTGATCTCAGCAAAGTCATGATTCTTGATAATAGTCCCCTGAGTTATATGTTCCATCGAGGCAGGTCTACCCTTTCTTTTCGTGGCGTGTCAAAGACTAATCTTGCCACAGACAACGCTATTCCAATAGAAGGATGGATAAATGATCCAACCGATAATGATTTACTGCATTTGGTGCCTCTATTAGAAGGATTGCAGTGGGTTACCGATGTGAGGGCCCTACTTGGTTTGCGAGGAGGAGAGGATGGCAAGCAATAGCATAGTAAGATTAAAGTTGTAATTGATTGATTTTTTGAGACTGCAGTAGCACGTCTCTCTTTGCATTGTATATTATCTCACTGGACTATCTAACTCTACCTTAGCTTGCATAGCTTAGGTAGGTATGCTGCAGTGAAAGTTTTCCCTTGTTCTTCTACATTTTTAGGATAGTTAGTATGATCATTCCAAAAGTTTGGCGCAATTGATAGAGTATCGGCGGAGATCTGGAGAACAATGGGCTCAAGAATTGTAATATTAAAACCAATTTCAATTTTAAAAATAGAAAGTAGAAGGCTCAAGGAAGGGTACTCGAGTAGAACAGAAATCTACTGAGTATTCACTGGCGCTTACGAGTAGCTCCCATTCGGTTTTGCCGAGGTCCATTCTGCCGCTTTAGCGGTGAGTCTATAAGGTCTTGGCATTCGTACCCCACCATTTTTTTCTACTCGCTGCAGAGCTCCGCGACGTGAGTCTGACTGATACTTAAAATCCAATTCAATCCTCCACGCTTCGCTGTCTCAAACCCATCCCCACGATGCGGTAGCATTTCCACGATACACCTCATCTAACCACGGCAATCGCAGATAGCGGAAAGCCAAAATGCTGCTCGATTCGACTAAACTCCAGGTCGTGGACCGCCCACCCAAGCGGTTCAAGGAGTTGCAGTTTGGTATTCAGTGCGTAACCTCCCCTCACCTTCAATTCTTGTGCTAATCTAGTGTATTTTAGGTCGAACCAAGATATCGCAAACCAAGCCGTTGTCGAGGTGTCGGATAATATGCTATACGATGTCGAGAAGAATCGAAGACCCACCCAACATGGAGCTCTAGACGCTAGACTGGTAAGACCATATCGAGATGTACGATGAAAGTTTATACACTGATAGAAAGTTTTTGCGCAGGGTATATCTAGTAAGACAGGCGCCTGCGACACGTGCGGAGAAGGGCTACAGAATTGTAATGGTCATTTCGGGCAGATCAAACTCGCGCTCCCCGCCTTCCACATCGGATACTTGAGCCTTACTCAGAAGATCTTGCAGCAAATATGCAAGGTAGGAAAGATTTAATCTTGTGCTATATGATTATCGACTAATAATTCCTATAGGATTGTTCGAAGGTATTGCTTACCGAACCCCAACGACGGTCTTTTCTCAAGGAACTTCGACGGCCTGGAATTGATAACCTTAAACGAACTCAAATTTGCAAACGAATCAACGAACAATGTCGCAAGACTAAGGCTTGTCAATATTGCGGCACAATTAATGGCCAGATCCGAAAGGTTGCAGCTCTGAAATTGGCACATGATAAATACACAACTTTCAACAAGTCGACTGCTAAGTCCAAAGTTGCACCACCAGGATATGAGGACTTTAATGCTTCCTTTAATGAGGCGAAAAAGCATAATCCGGAATTGGAAAAGCATACTAAAAAAGCGATAGAAGACTTAAGTCCATTGCGCGTATTGAAACTTTTTCAATTAATTTCGCCTAGCGACTGCGAGCTTTTGAATATGAATCCTGCTGAGGGAAGACCAGAGATGTTCTTGTGGCAGTTTGTACCAGCCCCTCCAATCTGTATACGACCTTCTGTGGCGCAAGACGGTGCCAGTACTGAGGATGACCTGACTACGAAGCTATCTGATATTGTTCATATTAGTTCATTGATTCGTGCAGCCCTTCTCAAAGGACAATCCCTTCAGACCATCATGGAGCAGTGGGACTTTCTCCAGTTGCAACTTGCACTCTATGTCAACAGTGATGTTCCGGGTCTCCAACAAGCGGGATTCAAGCCCATACGAGGATTCTGTCAGCGATTGAAGGGAAAGCAGGGTCGTTTCAGAGGAAATTTGTCCGGAAAGCGTGTCGACTTTTCTGGACGTACCGTCATTTCGCCCGATCCGAATCTTGGGGTTGAGGAGGTTGCCATACCAATACTTGTTGCGAAGAACCTCACTTATCCTGAGCGAGTGCAGCGATACAATATCGAAAAACTGAGACAATGTGTGAGAAACGGGGCCGCTAAACATCCTGGTGCTCAGCAAATTATTAAGAAAGGCTCCGACCACAAGATTTCGCTAAAGTTTGCACGCTTGGAAAATGAGGCAAAACACCTGCAGATTGGTGATGTGGTTGAAAGGCATCTTGAGGATGGCGATATTGTGCTGTTCAACAGGCAGCCCTCCTTGCACAAGCTCAGTATCATGAGTCATTACGTCAAAGTTCGGCCTTGGAGAACTTTCCGCCTTAACGAGTGTGTATGCAATCCTTATAACGCAGATTTTGACGGTGACGAAATGAACTTGCATGTTCCACAAACCGAAGAAGCAAGAACAGAAGCCATAAATCTCATGGGAGTCAAGAACAATCTTTCCACCCCCAAGAATGGAGAGCCTATTATTTCTGCCACCCAAGATTTCATTACGGCTGCTTATCTTCTGAGTAGCAAGGAAAACTTTTTCGACCGAAAGACATTCACCAATCTCTGTATGTACATGGTAGATGGTAATCTTCATCTTGATTTACCACCTCCAGCAATCTTGAAACCAGAAGCACTTTGGACTGGAAAACAAGTTTTCAGCGTGCTCATGAGACCGAACAAAGACTCACCCGTGAAAGTCAACTTGGACGCCAAGTGTCGTGATTACACATTTAAGGAGGGCCAATGTCCAGATCTTTGCGAAAACGACGGATGGCTTGTGGTGCGTAATTCCGAGGTCATGTGTGGTAGGATGGACAAGACAACTGTTGGATCAGGCAAAAAGGACTCGATCTTCTATATTATCCTCAGAGATTTTGGTCCCGATGAAGCCGTGACAGCTATGAACCGACTCGCCAAAATAGCTGCAAGATATCTCACAAACCAAGGGTTTTCAATTGGTATTAATGATGTCTATCCATCGGCGGCCCTTAGCGTGGAGAAGCAAAAATTGGTAGATGTTGCATACTCAGAGGCTGAGGAACTGATCAAGAAATTCCAAGCAGGCAAGCTCGAGAAATCTACAGGATGTGACATGGAACAGACCCTTGAAAATTCCATCTCTGGTATTCTAAGTAAGGTCAGAGGTGCTGCCGGAGATTACTGTATCAGCTCCTTAAGCAAATGGAACTCGCCATTGATCATGGCAAAGTCTGGCTCCAAGGGATCCTCGATTAACGTTGCTCAGATGGTAGCTCTCGTAGGGCAGCAGATTATTGGCGGGAACCGAGTGTCAGACGGCTTCCAAGACCGTACTCTACCCCATTTTATCAAAAACGACCGTGGGCCTTTGCCAAAGGGATTTGTGTTTGATAGCTTCTTCACAGGTCTGACGCCTTCCGAATTTTTGTTTCACGCTATTTCAGGACGTGAAGGTTTGATTGATACCGCTGTCAAGACTGCCGAGACAGGATATATGTCACGAAGACTTATGAAATCGCTCGAAGATCTTTCTACAAGATATGACGACACCGTACGAAACTCTTCTGGTGGGATCGTCCAATTTCAATTTGGAGCAGACAAGCTCGATCCCGTGGATATGGAAGGCTCAGCTGTACCTGTTCACTTTCAAAGAACTTGGAGACATGCCGAAGCTATAACCTTCAGAAACGATGATCCTTGCCTGTTACCCTACCAGATCACCGCGTTGTGCGAAACGCTCTTGGTCAAAGAGAAGGCAAAGTATCTCAGAAAGGGTTTATTGAGAGGTGAATTATTAGCGTACCGAGATGAGAGTGATTATGGCGTTGATGAACATGAAAGTGCCCGGGACTTTGTTGACACGGTATCGAAATTCGTTGGCGGCTTAGCTTCAACCATGGCGAAGGCACGAGAAAAGGCTGGCCTCGAGGTAATGGAAGACGACCCAAAAGAGACTCACGCGCAGTATGATATATCAAAAGAAGACCCATGGAAACAAGCTTGGGTGGAACGAGTGACCAAAGTTTCGAGGGCTGCCTTGCAGGAATTCATCAAATTGTGTTTGAGCAAGTACGCAAAAGCCCATGTCGAGCCGGGGCACGCTGTTGGCGCTGTTGGTGCTCAATCGATTGGAGAACCGGGAACTCAAATGACTTTGAAGACTTTCCATTTTGCTGGTGTCGCTGGTATGAGTATTACACAGGGTGTACCACGTATCAAGGAAATCATCAACGCTTCGAAAACCATCAGCACGCCTGTCATTACTTGCCCTCTTGCAAACCCCGAATCGATGGCAGCAGCACGTCTCGTGAAAGGTTATGTGGAGAAGGCATATATTCGTGACGTTATTGACTACATTGAGGATATGTGGTCATCACAGAAGGCATCTATATGCCTCAAAGTTAACAACGGATCGATTCAAAAGATGATGCTCGAGGTTACCCCTCTAAGCATTGCTCACGCGATAGCAAAACAAAAGAAACTGAAGATCTTGCCTAACGATATCACAGTCAAGGGGGATATGGTTTTTGTCACGATGGGAGAGAACACTGGTGGAAACATGGGGGCTCGTGGGGTTGGCGCCGCAGCGAAGGCTAGAAAAGCAGCAGGGTTAGATGAAGACAGAAACGACATACTTCTCCGTGTCAACTATCTCAAACGAGCTCTGCCTGAAATTATCATCTCGGGTTATCCAGATGCCACTCGAGCGATTATCAACACCTCCGACACGACACCAGCAACCCACAAGGTCATGGTCGAGGGATACGGACTCCGAGCTTGCATGAACACCGAAGGAGTCAAGGGAACAGAAGTCTACTCCAACAACGTCATGGAAGCCCGTGAGATCTTGGGTATTGAAGCAGCACGATCCACCATCGCTAAGGAAATCGGAGTCGTTATGGGAGACATGGACATTGATCCTCGTCACATGCAGCTTCTCGCCGATGTCATGACTTACAAGGGAGAAGTCCTTGGTATCACTCGTTTCGGTCTGTCGAAGATGAGAGATAGTGTCTTGCAACTTGCGTCCTTCGAAAAGACCCCGGACCATCTTTTCGATGCAGCTGCAGGCATGAAATCCGATCAGATTGAGGGCGTGAGTGAGTGTATTATCATGGGTCAGACGATGAGTGTGGGAACTGGTGCGTTCCAAGTCGTAAGATTACTGGGACTTGGGGAAAAAGATACGAAGCCGAAACCAACCCTTTTCGAGGATGCGTGGAAGTGGGATCAAGAGGAGAGAAAGAGGGGATGAGGTGCTGGTTGGTAATGGGGGGGGTATTAGTACGCATGCATTGGTGTTTGGCTGTTTTAGCGGGGATGGATCTTTTGAAGGAACCTGAGGTGTTTTTGGGCGTTCTTATTTCGAATATTCAGGGAGTGAAAATTTGGTGGTTGGCTTTTTTCTTTTTTTTCTTTTTTTTTTTTCTTTTTTTTCTTTTGCTTGAGAATTTGATATCCATGGAGGAGATGTTTTTCTTTCGCAGTGATGGTCTGCAAATTGCAATTTTTCCATTGCTACCCCAAGGGAAATCTGGGTGGGAGGGTGTAAGTTAGATGAGATGAGATGTAGTAAAATGAATCAAAGATGGACATGAATAATTTTGATATTCCCCTGTTATATATATTGAGCGTGTTATCGTATTTTTTTCTATTGTCTACTATTGTAATTCTTCATCCTCCGTATCGCTTTCTTTAACTCTTCAATTACTTCTCGAATTCCTGGCATCTTCTCAGGAAATAAAATTACCATTGTAAGAATCGAATGAAAAGTTTATATATCAAATCTGGGGTTTTGATATGAGCATCTTTTTATTTCTATTACACAAAAGATTTTCAAGAAATTGAGAGGGAAGAATTTTATTGGGTAAAGGTTTTAAAGAGAGCTGATGATCTTTGATGCTTTGTTATTTATTGGATTTATTGGTTGAAGTTGATTATTTGTGGTTCGATGAATGAAATGTTTTATATTGTATATGTATACTAAAGATAACAATTTACCATACCACTCATTCATTTAATTTCAATTTACCACTCTCCACATCTCCACATCCCTAAACAACAACAAACTCTCCACTCCTCCCCTCAAACCCCACAATCTCACCACCCAGTTTCTTATAATCCCCAAAATACCGAACCCTATACCTTCCCCCCTCAACCCTACCCATCTCCCCCTCTTCCCCAGTGTACCAAACAACATCCACCTCGCTAAAGCCGAGAAGCTCACTAGTCCGTCGCCAGTTAAATACAAGGGACCAATCACTATCATCCCTAACCCTTTCCCAAACCCCAGTTTTTTCATCGAGTTTCTCGATACTGACATATGTTTTTTCGAGTTTCAAGTGATTCCTAGGATTGGCACCTTGGAAGGTGACGGTGATTGTGTCGCCGAGATGGTATGCGGGTCGAACATCCTTCACGACGTCGCCGAATCTTTTGAAGAAAGGTGTAGCGTCGAAGACAACGCCTGTGATGAAGGAGAGGGAGACGTTGACGTTATTCGGTGGGAGGGGTCCAGGTTTAGGTCTCGTGATGGAGGATGGGGAGAGGTATGGGAGGTGTGAGAGTGTGAGGTTGATATATGCATTTAACGTCCATTGTCCGTAGAGTGTTGATGCTCCCTCGTATCTTTGGATCGAGTATTCCTCTGGTGTGGAGATGTAGTGTGTATATGAGTTTGCTGGTCCACCTAGGACGACTATCGGTTCCACTTCTGCGTCTCCGGATAGAACGAGGGATTTGGCGTGTGCGTGGATGGAGGATTTCCAGCGGCGACCGGACATGGTTGTTGCTTCGCCGGGGGAGACTATGATTATGAATTGACCTACGCGGAGAACTTGGACGTCGACGATGTTGGGTGTCCAGAGGTAGGGTGATGTTACTTCTCCGACGTCGAGAAGGATGGGCTTAGGGTAGTGACAGCGTTGTTGGGATTTACTTGGTGCTTTGATGAAACCTGATACCACTTTCCAGATTGGAGAAGCATTTGGTGCTCCTGGGTCGTTTTGGGTGAAATCGAAAGCTCCAGGGCCGTCTGAGGTACCAGCTGCGAAAGAGTATCCTAGGGCCGCTGGACAAGTGGTGACTTGTGTTCCATTCTCGAGAGGAAAGCTGAAATTCGACATATCCTGGAAAACATGGAAGGATTTTACAGATGAGCCGGTGATTGGTGTTCCTTGCTCATCTATGGAGTTGTAAAGTGCTTTTGCTGGTTCGAATTGTCGCTTGCCAATCTCATAACAAGAAGAGGCTCCGTTGTCTGGCTTTCTGAAGAATGGTCCACGGGCATGGCAATGTTGACTTTTCCCATCGCTGCAGGTACTGTTTCTGAAACTGCATTCTTTCCCAGATCCATCTTCACACCACGCCCCAAGGACATTGGGACTAGTATCTCCCACACTCGCTTGTGAGAATCCAGCCACGAAGCCTTCTGCGACATTTTGATCATCTGCTGAAAAACTCTTCTCAAAGAGATCGGCTGCCACCCCTTTATTATCGCCAGAAATCAAGGTATTGTTCCCCAACATCGATGTCCCATGGGTAGGAAACCAGGTCAACACTCCCGTATTCTTCCCATCTGAAGCTCTTTGAAACCTCAATAACGTTAAAGTCTTCTCCACAGATCCATCATCCTCAGTACTCTCATTGTACCCTGCTCTCTCAGCCCCAGGATTCGCAAGATACGCATAGAGACTCCGATTGATATTTGCTCCAAAGACCTTCGTAGACCCAGCCGTCAAATAGCCCGGCTGTAGACTTTGATGGGCTCGTTTGATAGAAAGTACAGCACCATCGACAATAGCCCGGTAACTCTGTTTATCAAATCCCTTACTTGTGATTTGAGGAAGTAAATAATTCAACCAAGCTCCAGGACCAGAATGAGAATGCGTGCCAGTGACAGCAACATTGTGTTGTCCGTAAACCGAGTAGTCACTTCCTAACTCAGCAATTCCTTGGAGAATTCCATATCTAACAGCTGTATCTCCGGATTGTGTGTCCAGAACCAGATACACGAATCGATCATCCGGTTTCTCAAGATCTCCAATGATGAAAGCGCGGGAGTAGAGACGTTGACGTAGACCCGAACCTACTTGTTTCGTATCCGCGTACCCCATCATATTTATCTCTACAACCGGACTGAATATAAATCAGCATAATACTTATAATATGTTTGAGCTGCGGGAGATTTTACCCTGTAATATCAGCCTTCCCAACTCCTAACAAGTACTTACTCCCACCACTTCCATCTTTCCCACCGTCTTCCTCATGTCCCCCATCATGAGCCATCCAAGTCCACAAATTTCCCGTTCTGTATCCGAAGAACAAGGAGTAAACCCCATAGACAAAAACCAGGATCACAAAAACCGACAGAACTTTGGCGACTCGCAGGAATGGAGAACAGCGTCTCTCGGTGCGCGTGGGGTGATCTCGTGGACTGGAACCCGAAGGTCCCGCCTTCAAGATTTTGTACTCTGATGTTTCCATTTTGGAAGATGTGGTTTGATGATCAAGTATAGGTATTTTTATATATTCCCTCTTGAGGGAAATTCGGATTCTCAAATCATCATTTGATATGTTGTGAGGAAGAGAGATGAGTGAAGAGCTTCTACCAGGAGTGAAGCAACAACAAGACAGGAGTCCACTCCATCAACGCCACCGACCCACCCAAGCTCCAGCCACATCCCTGCTCACCTACAGATCCCAATCCCGATATCAAATGCGACGCGGTCAAAAAAGTCCCAAACCAAACCAAACCATCTCCTCCAACTCTCAACTCCAACACGCACCAATTCAATTCAACCTCTCACCCACTAAATCCCAACCTCCAAAATGGTCCTCATAAACACAATCCACGAATCCCTCCCCTACATAGACACCGCCCCGACAGCCTCAGAATACGCCTCAGCCCTCTCCCTCATAACCGCCGAACTGCCCCCAAACCACCTCACAGTCCCCCATCCATCCCTCCCTCCCCTCCGCCCCTCAAATTTCTCCCCCGCAATCGAAGAAGAATTCCAGCGTCACTCCACCGGAAAACCACTAACAGCAATCG
Source organism: Hymenoscyphus linearis (assembly GCA_900536425.1). Classification (NCBI taxonomy): domain Eukaryota; kingdom Fungi; phylum Ascomycota; class Leotiomycetes; order Helotiales; family Helotiaceae; genus Hymenoscyphus; species Hymenoscyphus linearis. The sequence goes on along the minus strand of UNPR01000078.1, from coordinate 60,671 downwards.
ACCTCACGCGCTATGAATCCCTCGATGCCCCTTCGACATCGAAGTCTCCCGAAACACTAGAACTATGGCGCGCAGCCCTCCAAAAGGCACAGACATCATCTACTTATCTCTCCTCGAGACGTACGAATTTAGCGTTATTGGAGCAATACGGGAAGAACGCTTGGTTGATTTCGAATTCGCAACTTGAGGATATTCTACGGGGATTGGAGAAAGAACTTGCGGATAAGAAAGCGGAGATTGATACTGTAGTTATTGAGAGGAAGGGTGCGCAGGAGGGAGTAAGTGCTGAGATGAAGGGACTGGAGGAGGGGTGGAAGAGAGGTGTTGGTAGGGTTTTGGAGACGGAGGTTGCGTGTGAGCAGGTTCGACGGGAGATCTTGGAGAGGAGGAGGGGAGGTGCTGTTTAGGTTGGGGTTGGGGCAGGCAATTGAGGGGTTTTGAGTGAGGGGATGGATGGCTTGGATTTGGCTGAATGTAGGAAGGGGAGGAGAGGATCCTAGGCTAGGGGCTAGGTCTTGGGTGGAAGTGGAAATCTAAAAAAATACTCTGCGTTAGGAAGAATTGAGAAGATCCGTCTGGTAAAAGAGAGATCCAGAACACCTGAGAGGAAACAGAGCTAGTAGGCAGGAAGAAGCTCTTGTAAGATATAGCAAAGTCAATCAAGAAAGATACCATTAGGAGTTGTAGAATTAATTCAAGGCTTTTTTTTAATAGTATGGCCAATCTATAAAATATTCAATCCCAAACCAGAAACAAAAAAAAAACATCATTACAAAAAGATATGCTGGATAAGGAACTTTCAAATTTGGTAGCCTCAATTGTGCTCTCTGCAACATAGGTATCTGAGCCGCCCAAAAAAAAGAAAACTTCTCTTGTTTCTCACGAACAAACGAATTAAACCCATGTCTAACGCCGAACCAACACATCCCCTCCATCCATCCATCCATCCATCCATCCCTACATATGTATCTCCCCCTCCCAAAAAAAAAGAATGTTCACCTTATTTATGGTGAAGTGGATCAATCTCTTCAACCCCCTCATACTTGGTTCTTCTCATGATACTCGCAACCGGACCCAACAGTCTTTGGAATCCATCCTTTCCAAGTGTGGCAACCTTGACCTCCGTCTTGCTGATAACACTAGCCTGTCTTGGCTTGTCATCAAGAAGAGCCAGCTCACCAAAGTAGTCGCCCTTCCGGTAATGCTTGACGGGATTGCTTACGCCATTCTTGAAAGCCTCTGCCTCACCACCCTCGAGAAGGTAGAAAGCTTCGCCGACATCCCCCTCTTGGATGATTGTCGTTCCTGGGGGGAACTTTTGTGTCTCCAAAGCATCTGCAATCTTTGATCTCTCGTATTTGGTGAGGGTAGAAAGAAGAGGTACTTCTTCCAAGAATTTTTCGTACAAACGACGGCGCTGGAATGTTGAGTCCATGAGAATACGACGGAAGGTGACTCGGTCTAGAGCCCAGAGTGTGCATGATGGCTCTGCAGAGATGACGGTGGCCGCACGAGGAGCATTGTACATCAAAGCCAGCTCTCCAAAAGAGCCACCAGGCTCGATGCTTGCTACCTTGGCTCCGAGACCATCGCGTCCTGGTTGTATTTCGCCCGTGGCGTTGACATAGACGTCAAATATTCCCTTCTCAACTACGTAAAAGAAATCGCCTTGATCGCCCTGCGTAATCACCTGAAGTAAAGGTCAGCTATGGTGAAGATGTTATTCTTGACTGGGTAATATTTACCTTGATATCTTTCGCAGGGATAGGCTTTTCGACCAACGCACCCAAAATTTGAGCATGTTGCTCATCGTCCAAGTGGCAGAACAAGAAATTTCCCTCGATTGACTTCGTCAGCCTCGAAACCTGATCCGGAGTTTTTGGGTGGAATGGAGGAGTCCAGTTGTCGTTGGATGATGCAGTTGGGTTCAATGACTCCGCAGATACTGATGTTCGTCTACCCATGCCGTAATCTGCTGGAAAGCCCTCTGAATTTGTTGGTTTGAATGAGTTTGGTGGTCCTGAAGCATCGCCACCGAAACCTCCGCCGAAACCACCGAAAGAAGAACTAAATGTAGGTGCTCCTCCACCGAAGCTAAAGTTTGAGGTTGCAGGAGAAGCAACTGAATCGGTTTCGTCTTCTTCCATGACCTTCATAATGCCACTCGTCTTCCTTTCCTTGTCGGAACCGCCGAAAGGGTTGGAGTTTGCTCCCATCCGTCCGGGGAATGTGCTTCCAGACATTTTGCGGTCGATGGAATGTGTGTAGAGGAATTCTGTACGTTCCAACTCTAAACGCCTCGCGAAAAAGTTGGCGCAGAACTGAACAATGTCTTTGGGTTGTGTATCAAGAATTTCTCGGTTTAGAATTTCAATCTCGTGCAGATAGGCGTTTGGGTATGGCACTCGATTTCCGAAGCCAGCCTGCGTGCGCAGCGTATCGTAGGATTTCGCTTTGTGAATATTCGATAGAGGGGTGAGGGACGGAGGGTGGAGCCCGTTTCGGTTTATCGCGGAGTTCTGCATTTTGAGGTTGTTGATCAGTAACCGGTCTGAAGGGTATTGGGGATAATAATGAATGGATGAATGGGAATGGTACAGCGAGGTGAAGTGGGTTGCAGAGATGCTTTATGGGGTATTCAAATAGGGGCAAGTGGTCTGTTCACTCGGTACCTTGACCAGCAATAGAGATTGAGGGTCGCTTGTGGGAATGGATGCACGGGCAACTGATGGGGTTGAACTGGGGGGTGGTGTGGGTGAGAACTTACAATTATCTTGGGAAACCCGCACAAAGAGGACGCAGAGAGATGTTTGGAAGAGAGACCCCACGGGCTGCGCTGGTCTGAAGCGACTGGATTCGTCTCGGCGAGCAAGAAAGTTGAAAGGATGTGGTGGTGGCAGAATATCCACGAGCGATGAGTTGAGGCCCACGGAGTCTTGGGGGGGAGATTGAATTGGAGAGGAAGGTTTCTCGCTAAGGTGGCAGTGGCAGTGGCAGTGATGCTGTTGAGGGGCCGGATTGTGGGGAGCTCCAACTGATATCATGCGATGAGAGGGGGGGGCAGAAGGGGGGCAGAGGGGGGCAGATAGGTATTTGATGCAAGTCTTATTGCAGTACTGATAAATTGATGGAGGAGGCTCTTGGGGTCTTTTCCAATCTGAGCAATCAAACAGTCACAGAGGAGGGGAAACGATGAGACCGGGCACTGTGCAGGTGAACTCTTGGGAGTAGGACAGATTTGGTCAGTGCTTCATTCGCAATGGCCAGTGCACGCAGGGTAGGGGGGCACACACACAGCGCAGGGGCCATCGAAGGCCGTTGCTGCTTCTACTCGTCCTTCTAGAGGTTTTCTAGAAGTCTGTAACAACGTCAGAGCTCGATTCACCCCTGAAGCACCCGTGGACACTCGCCAATCGATTTTTGGTGGGAATAGAGGCGTGGTGAGAGCGTGGTGAGAGCGTGGTGAGCTGATCTCGGAGCCACACGAACCATTGAACTACACTCACTATACGCAGATGGCCTGTCGGTACCCCATATATCAGCTTGAAGCAGCGGACTCGAACGAAACCTCAAACAAAGACTCCATCGTACAGTGCACCTCGTGGAGTGGGAGTGGGTGGCAGAGGGGACCCCGCGGTCGCGGCAACATCTCTCAAAGTCGACGCATGGCCGACCGGTAACGCCGATTGCGACTTGGGAGAATCCGGCGGTTCAACCGTTGAAAGAACAGTAGATAAATGCTCAACACAAGTCTTGGTAATGGTTTCCAGACAGGCCATCCCACGGTCCAACGAGTTGTTCGGCTTTCGAGGAACCGAAGAGATTGGGAATTCAGCTACAGCCAGCCTACAGCAAAAGCACTACTCCGTACATTTGAATCAAATTCAAAGCTAGTACCGCTACTTGGTACAAGCAGCATGTCTATTCTACGCGAACGGAGGCTTATCTTTTTTTATTCCATCCCCTGTTTCTTTCTATCGAATTCTCGGCCTTGAGCAAGTCGGAGCCTAGCCTAGCAAGTCATTCAAGAGCTCAGTTCACCCATGGGCAGGGTCCGACACTTTCATTCGCCAATGTGGATGCTGCCATTCAGTTCCCGGTCTCAGTGTTACATGGGGTTGGCGTCAACGGTTCCTCAAATTTCTCCAAACTCCTCTTTCAAAATTCAACTTGGAGGAGAACGAATTCGGAGAGGTCAAGCTACAGCAATCTCTCGGGTTGATATCACGAATAAAATCTTGGCGAAAATCCTCAATTGAAAATTCAAAATCTCGATCAGGAAAAATTGATGGTCGTTGCTCCGTATCTGTTTCACCGGGAATTAACCATAAGCATAACATCGCCAACAAGGCAGATTGGATTATTTCCAAGCTGGGCATGAGGGGTTCTGGGGACTCCAAGCCGAGGCCTGGCACAACACAGCGCAGCGCAGCGCAGCATAGCACATACGGAGAAAGGTAGTAGTGGACTGGATAACCTTAACTCCCCGCATAATACTGTAGCTTGTATGAACCGAAAACTACTCGTACTCCGTACTGGCAAGTTGCAACATCTCAGAAGGCGGTACGGAGTAGAACCAGCTTGCTGTAGTAGGACGTGCCTACGCGAGGGAGCTGCGTTATCGTTCTCCAGCCATCTTTTTCGGCGGCGGTTGGCTGTTGACCGCTTCCATGGCGACGGTAGCTTGTCACTATTCCATGCCGCTAATGATAACAATGCTAATACTGATAGTCTGATACTAATAACAAGCAAACCCAAGCAAACTGGACATGGGTGGCAAAGGTGGTGAGTCAATCTGTAGAAATGGGGTGGTCAGTGGTTGATGGAGAGTGGTCAGTGATCACAATGGCATTTCCCATTCCTTTCACCGTCTTCGTTTCCTCGCCTCAAATACGTCATTTCTGATGGGGCTTGGTTGGCCTCGCCTCGTCAGCGAGCTTTCGGACGAGAGCAAAGACCGGATTGAGCTCCGGAAAAGGGTCGAGTGAGATGGAAGTGGAGGTGGAGGTGTCGGAAGTTTGTAGTGTCTGAACTGTTCTTGCTAGATAGCTATCTTCCGTTGGCTGTCTTTTCGTCTTTTCACCAAAATGGGCTTGGAAGCGATGGAGCATACTCCGTACTCTGTCAAGATTTGATGTGCTGAATAGTTTCTCACCCCGCGCCCGCGGTTGATAAATTGAAGAGGTCGGGCTGCTGCTGTGGGTGTGGCTGGAAGCTTGGATGATGCCCAGACGTCAAGGTCAAGGGGGTATGCAACCACACCAGTGAAATGGCCATAGCAACCGGGATAAGCTCATCAAGAAAGATAGTCGAGATGCACCCATATCAAGTTGTTTTGGGCTATCATTATTCCACTATAATCGTTGACTGTTTTTTGAGGACAAATTAAGCTCGACCAGCTCGTTCTTCAGCTCAACAGGTGGGTGACCTTTCAGGTGGAAATTACCTAGGTACCTATCCAAATTAGCAGTGGAAGGCTACCTAGAACTGGTGCCATTTTCAGGGCGGCAAGACCTGGCGATCGTAGCTGTAGCGCAAGAGCTCTGGCCAAGGTTGCAGCTGTGCTTTGCAGCGCAGCTCTCTACCCACCACCAAAAGCCAAAACCCGCCGCGCCGTGCAGCAGCACCCTCCACCAGCACCCAGCACCAGTAACAGCACCTCATTTCCTGCTCTGCTCACCTCCATCTCGTCCTCTTCCAACTTCTCTCACAATTTCACCCATCGTCTTTGCCTCAAAGAAAATCACTAATACTTCGGGAACTGGGATTTCTCCTCGTCCACTACTTCGTGCGCTTCTCATACGGTCATACCTTACCGTCGCATTTTCATCCTCACGCAGGTTCGCCTCGCCCTCGCCTCCACCTACCACCAAACTCGCTCGCTATCAAAGGGCCTGCACTCTCCAACACTCCACAGCCACAGCCATCCAGCAGACCGACTGTTGTTATTGTAGTATCCACTCGTGATCTCTTCATTTCTTCCGCATCGCATTCATAACTTCTCGACTGTTTCCTCTTCATCTGGGAACCTTCTGCCTTCGCCTGCCTCCTCGAATTTCTCGCCGCGACCCCGAGACCTCCGACCCATCTAGCTAGCCACTGACGCCTTTTGGAATCAGTTACCTCAGCACCTTGATACCAAACTCCAAACATCCTCCGCCTCACCGACAGACACCATGGGAAGTTTTGTGTTTTCGTGGTAAGTGGGCGCATTCTCTCCATGACTACCTTATCTTTCGGTTTTGCTGCAGCAATCCCACAAGTGTGTTTGCTGTTTTGCGACAGCTGTGCGCTCGTGGCGATCAAGACTTGATCTTTCATCACAGTTCCTCTAAACCTTTTCTTGTTACCCCCACACATTCCTGAAAGCTTCTTGCTGACGTTTCTTTTCTTCCAGGGAACATCCCGCATCCGAGGTTTACGTTACAGGAACATTTGACGACTGGTCAAAGAGCGAGAAGCTGGTCAAGAGTGGTGACGTTTTCAGCAAAGACGTCACGCTCAAGAGCGCAAATGAAAAGATTTACTACAAGGTGCGTTGGAATACATTTGTTCTCGTCATTCATAGATCGAAAATTTGCAAAGAGTGGGAGAGGAGGTGAATCCTGGAGACTGCCAACTGCAGAAGTTCCGTTCAATTCAGTCCACGAGAAACTCCGTCAAGTGGTGTCGTTTGCTCAGGTTGATTTCCTCGAGATATATCTTGAGCGTACGCCGAATTCACACTCGGATTCAAGGCATATCACCAAAGGTACCTTGCATGGGCCAAGGGGTTGAGTTTTCCTTGAGGATGACTGCCCGGGTATGACGCGTTCGTAATGCTGCATTGTGGTTTCCCTGGAGCGGGCGGTGAAGCATTTCGACTTGGAAACCATCAATTGCTGGGGTCGGGCGCTAACCCGCGGCGGGCCCCCCCATTCAAGTGACGCTTTTCCAGGTTTGCGTGCTTGGGATCGTCAGCTGTCGCCTGTTCCCAACCCCGCGATATAAGCCGTGTTGGATTTTTTAATAAAGGAACCTTATTCCCGCGAACTTCGGATGAAGTCCCCTCTCCTCAAGATTTAACCTTTTCCACGCATTTTCTAACTCGCTCTATCTTCTACAGTTTGTTGTTGATGGAAATTGGGTCACCGATCATACAGCACCTCAAGAAAAGGACGCTTCGGGAAACTTGAACAACGTTCTCACCACCGATCGAATTATCAAGCATAAACCCGAGACTGCCGCAATCATGTCAGGAGTTGCCCCAACCTCTACTACGGCCGCATTGGCCAAGGATGTGCCTCTTGAAAACGAAAAGAAGGCGCCTCTGGAGCCCTCTGGATCATCAGGTCTACCCGGTGCATTTCCCGAGACGCCAGCAGCTATAGAGAAGGATGAGTTTTCTGTCAATCCTCTGCCTGCTGCAGATGGCGCCGTCAACCCCATTAAACTTGCCCCAGGAGAGAAAATCCCAGATACAGCCTCTTTCAACAAAAACTCCATTAACTCCGGTGTCCATGACGACCCTGAACTTGTAGCAGCAGACAAGGCAAAGAGTGAAGCCGGGCCTACTTTGAGCGTATCGCCACTACCAGCATTCGACGGTGCCGTCAACCCCATTAAGGTCGCCCCTGGAGAGAAGCTTCCCGAGTCGAGTACCATTACCGCCAACACCTTGACTTCTGGTGTCCACGAGGATCCGGAATTAGTCGCTGCAGATAAAGCAAAGGGTGAGTCTGAGCAAACCTTTAGCGTGTCACCACTTCCTGCATTTCCTGGAGCCGTAAACCCGGTTAAAGTTGCCCCTGGGGAGAAGCTTCCCGAAGTCAGCACTTTGACAGGAAATACGACTACGTCGGCCGTTCATACGGACAAGGAATCCTATGAGAAGGGTGATTCACTTCCCCCAGTGCTTCCTCCGGTCGTTACGCCTCAAAACGAGCGGGATTCAAAAGGCACTGGAATTCTTGACCTCTCACAGGACCTCCCACCAATCTCCAATAATTTAATTCCCGAGTCAAGCTTACCAATTGGAGCCGCAGGTGTCGGATCATTCGATGCCGCCCCAACGATTAAGTCTGCTGCACCGGGAAGCACAACAGCTCAGCTCGCTGGAAGTGTACCACTCGAAGCCAAGGTTCCCGAAATTGTCAAGGAAAGCCAAGAAAAGGCAGGAGTCCCAGCGGAGGCTAGTGCTATTCCCGAGGAAGTGAAGGAGAAGAGTGCCGTTGAGAAGGAACTTCTAAGCGAGGTCCCCGTTGCTCCATCTACTGCTGAGGGCACAAGTGGAAAGGGCACAGAAAAGACCGAGAAGGGACTTACAGGTGAGGCAGCTGCCGCCATTTCTGGTGCTGCTGTTGCTGCTGGGGGTGCCGCTGTTGCTGGAGCTGCTTTTGTAGCCGGAAAGCTTCCAGAATCTGTTTCAAGCAAGTTGCCCGAGCCTGTTCAGAAATCGGCTGAATCAACAAACCCCACCAAAGAGGCACCGCTTGCCAAGGATACACCACAAATTGTAAAGGAATCTATTGCTGAATCCGGAAAGGCACCGGAAGCTGCTAGCAATGAGGAGGCTGTTTTGGAGAAGAAGGCCGTTGAGCAGGAACTGTTGAAGGAAGTTCAGCCTGAGACTTCGACTGGTGAACCAGCACCTAAGATCACGTCAGACAATCTTGAACCTCCAGCAACACCCAAAAAGCCAATCGAGTCCCGTGACGTATCGCCTAGAACAGTTCCAGGTACCCACACCCAGACTCAGCCAATTGTCACCACTGGTGTCGAATCTTCCAATGCTGCCGAGACCTCATCAGCAGCACCTGCAACACCTGCAAAGGACGGAGTCAAGGTTCCTGACTCCCCGGGCAGTGCTGCCGACAAGAAGAAGAAGCGTACCAGCATCTTTGGCAGAATCAAGGCCAAGTTCTCTGATAAGCACAAGGATTAAAAAAGTCAAGAAAATTGTGAAAAGGGACGGAAGTTGAGCGGAGGGATGGAGGCATTAATGGTTGGGTAAATCGGACTTGAGTCTGAAATCGGGGGATCGTCTGAATGTACGATATTGACTGGTGGCTGCCTTGTCTATCTCCCCTTTTGATATCCGAAGTCGCTTAATGGTTGTGGAGGGAGGGGGGAAGGAAGGGGATGGACGGTATGGGATGGATGGGAAAGGAACATATTGCGGGAGTACACCCTTGATATCCGATTGTTTGCTTTTTTTTCTCCTTTTTTTAAGGGAGAGGGTATTTTGCTTTTCATTGCCGTTTTTTTCTCTCTCCAATACCATGCGTGCATTTTATTTCATTTTTTTCCTTTTCTCATCGAGTTGTTTTTGTTGGTTCCACTTTGGACAGAGAATGTAGATAGGGCAGGCGGACATTTTTGTAGCTGTGAAGCCAATGAAGTTGTTTAAAATATACTGTGGTGACTCGCAAGTGAGGATGTGAGTGAGGGTAACGCTCTTGTGAACTTGACCCGCTAGTGAGCACACTTTGAAGCAAAAGGCAAAAGAATCTCTTGTCACGGAGTACATGGGTAGATGGATGAAGAATACTGTATTTTTATTGATCCTCCTAACACCCTTCTCATCCTTTCTTCTAATGATCGATAATTGAGAAGTAGGTACTGTAAGTCACCGAGATCCAATATCCCGCTTCCAACCCCAATAATCCAAGTCTCCTTCCTACTTAGGTATTAATACTCTTAACGACTTTATCCCTTCTTCTAATGATCGATCGGGGATATTGAAATACCTAAATCGCTGAGACGTGATATACAAAAATGGATCACTAATTACTATTCACTGTTTTCTATATATCATTCACTATCTGCTATAACCATTCACTATTTACCAATCACAATTTCTAATTCACTGCTTTAAAAGTACCATTCACTACTTATCATTTGCTATTCACTATTATTCTTTACCATTGGCTATTATCATTTACCCTATTATTTGTACTTTTCACTCTTATCTTATCTATTCACTTTTACCTTTCTATTCACTATTTATTTATACTATTCACTCTATATACTATTCACTCTATATACTATTAACTTTATATATTATACTTATTCACTACTCTTCACGATTGTTGTTCACTATTCACTCATGTTGATTATATATATTCACTCTAAAAACTACTCCTATATATTCACTCTATATACTATTCACTCCTATACCATCCTATTCACTATTATTATATTTTATTCACTCTTGTTATATATTATTCACTACTACCTTTACTATTCACCTTAGATATATACTATTCACTCTAAAAACTACTCCTATATATTCACTCTATAAACTATTCACTCCTATACTATCCTATTCACTATTATTATATTTTATTCACTCTTGTTATATACTATTCACTTTTACCTAAATCATTCACTGTTACGTTATTACATTTACTCTAATTATATACTATTTACTACTGTCTTTACTGTTTACCTTAGATATATATTATTTGCTCTACGTACTATTCCTATTCACTTTCTTCCTAAAGTATTTACTTTCATTCTATAATATTCACTAATATAATATAATGGTATTCCCTGCAAGGGCCTTGGAGAAGTACGTAAGTAATAGAGGGAAAAAATGAGGGAAAGACGAAGTGACAGATAGAAGGGGTGAGGAAGTACTTAAGTGAGGGAAAGACGAAGTGACAGACAGAAGGGGTGAGTAAATCGATAATAGAACTAGTAATTAATTAGTTAAGCAATTAAATAATTTTACCAAGTTAATAAGTGAGTAGCGGAATAAGTAAATAACCATAGAAGTGAGGAAGAAAAGGAGTGAAACATCAGGGAAGTAAGGAATTAACCAAGTGAAGAAGTGTCAGGGTATCACTAGGAGCGTACAAAAGACTATTCCAGAATAAGGTTGAGATTGATCGCGAGCCTTCTAAGAAAGTCCTAGAGCTAGCTATTATTTATAGTCAACAAGAATCCACGCTAAGCCCCACTGGGCAGCTCCACGCTAGCCTCGATTAGGCAACTCCATCCTGCTCCATCCCTTAATTGCATTCACTAAGCGAAGTAAACAAACTCTACACCAACCCATATTCACCCACATATGAGCCCTCACAAGAAGTAGGGAAGTAAAGAGGTGGCTGGCTAAGTAACTAAAGGATTAGGTGAATAACTATAGAAGTAAGGAAGAAAGGTAGAGGATAGGGGAAAGAGGGGATATAGTAAATGACTTCTTCTTACTTCTCGTCATTCTTTACTTTGATTAAGTACTCACTTCCAGGAATGCTTGTCTTCATTTACTATATATCCTCACTTATATCAAGCATTCACTTCTCGCCAGCCTCACTTCTTATAAGTCTTCACTTCCTGCTTATCTTCACTTCTCGCAATTACTCACTTCTCGATTCCCCTCACCTCTAGCAAGTCTCACTTCTTGCTTAACTTCACTTACCACATATTGTCAGGGAATCACTAGGAGCGTACAAAAGACTACTCTAGAATAAGGTTGAGATTGATCGCGAGCCTTCTAAGAAAGTCTTAGAGCTAGCTATTACTTATAGTCTACAATAAAGAATCCACGCTATACCCCATTAGGCCAATTGGGGCAGCTCTATCTATAACAACATTCACTAAGCGAATCAACAAACCTACACGTAACTACATTCAATCTACAAATCTATACGTAACCACATTCAATCAATAAACCTACACGTGACCACATTCACTTAAGCCTCGAGCCCTTATATATAGTCCCCCCTTACTCTATTAAATATACTGTAAATCAGCGTCTTAAGGCTAAACACAGTCCTAAAGAGCCTGTGTAATCTCTACACGAGTAGGCTTAACCTTACAGGGAAACCGCGTCTTAAATATAGTAATAGACAAAGTAGCCGAAGATACAACGTTATATAAAGGTTTCTAAGTGTTAGAGTTAGGATTATAACCTCTCTATCGAACTAAGTACTAGAATTCGCCCTCGACTCTCCGAGAGTCTAAAATCTTATTAACAGCCTATAAAAAGTTACCGTCAACGTTAATAGTAACGGGTAGAGCGAGTAGGTTAACCTATCTAGGTAGTAGAATACCCGCGGTAGGTCGTAATAGGTTAATATAAAACACTAGATAAATTTCTTCTAACTCGAAGGGTAATTCTAGCTTATACGAGTAAGAATTAACTACTTAGAGTACTCGGAATAGGCTAATAAACTTAGAGTCGAACTTTAGTATAGGGCGTATAGAAGTGAGATTCTTTATACTTAGTAGTACTATGTTACTAACTCGGTACGCTAGCGTAGGAGCTCGAGTCTTATTAGCGAACTGTTCTATCTTATCCCGAGCAGCTAACAAATTAGTATATAGATAGCCTAGAATATCCTCTATTTTATAAATAAAACTAGAGCCTTGTTTTATACTTAGTTTGACAGGCCAAGAAGCTATAGCTAGTACTAAATTAGGTAGTCTAAAGCTTATCCGAGGGTAGTAGCTATAGTTAGCGAAAAATAGTAACATACTAGTAGAACTATTAACTACGTTCTATATAGAAAATTCCGCCATAGGTAGTAGTTCTACCTAATTGTCTTATATAAAATCGACATACTAACGAAGGAACTAATTAAGAGCCTTATTAACGATCTCGGTCTGCCTATCTGTTTCTAGGTAATAAGTAGTAGAGAGTTAAATATTAATCTAAAGCTTAGTATAGACAGCTTTCTAAAACGTAGCTATAAATATTAAACTACGATCGGAGACAATAGAATCTAGTAGACTATAGAGTTTCTAAATATAAAGAAATAACTACGCTAAGTCTTTGGCTATTATAGTACTATAATAAGGAAATAGGTAACAATCCTTTATAAGTCTATTATAAACTACTATAATAGAATTAGCGCCGTCTACCTCTTTAAGCGGCCCGACAAAGTCTATAGAGAGATCCTTCTACCGCTAAATCGGTATAGGTAAAGGTTTTAAAGCTCCTTAGTACTTAAGCTAAGAGAGCTTGTTCCGAGTATAATTCTCGTAAGCCTTATAAAACTGTTCGATATTCGAAGAGACGTAAGGCTACTAATAAAACCGAGAGACTAACTTAAGTAACCTATTTTTTCTAGGGTAACTACTTTCGACAAAATCGTAAGCTCTCTATAGAAGCCATACTCGAAGTTCTATATTAGGGACATAAAGACGGTCCTAAAAGTAAAGTCTATTATCCTTAATTGTACATTTAGATAAGGAGACTTCCTTCGAGTAAGGTATATAATTATATTAATTAAGTTCGGTCTTAATTCGTCTCTAAAAGGGGTCTAACTCGGTTCTAGACTCGTCTATACTATACTTATCTTTAAAGAGTCTTATAACTTTATGATTATCTGTCTTATTATTATCTAACTTAGTAGGGGACAGAAGAAGAAGGTTCCGAGGCTTTAAAAGTACTTGTTTTTAGTACTATAGACGGGGATCGGTGCTATCCTTAGGGAGGTCCTAAGAAAGTCGAGTAAGAGCGTCTGGCTTCCGATGCTTCGCTCCTTTCCGAGGGCTAACAATAAAGTTAAATTCCGAGAGAAACTCGCTCTAGCGAACCTGTCGCTAAGATAAGTCCTTTATTGTTATAAAGTACTTTAAATTAGAGTGGTCGGTTATTACTATAATAGGATAAGCTGTACTATATAATTTAGACTTCTAGCTTTCGAAGGTACAAACAATAGCTAACAATTCCTTATTATAAATCTTATAATTGTATTCCGCCGGGTTAAAGGTTTTAGACATAAATACTATAGGATAAAGAACGCCGTCGTACTACTAGGACAAGACTATAGCTATAATATAATCTAAAGTATTATATTCTATAACGATCTCTTTCTTAGGGTTAAAATAGACTAGAATAGGTACTAAAATAAAAGCGTCCTTTAAAGTCTAAAACGCTATATTATATACCTTATTCTAATCCTACTAGACACCTTAAATAGAGAGAAGATTAAGTGGTTTAACTATCTTACTAAATCCCTTAATAAAGCGCTAGTAAAAGTTTATAAAGCCGATAAAAGCTTGAAGGTCCTTAAGGTAGGACGGGGTAGACTAATTAACAATAGTAGAGACTTTCTCGGGGTCTATTTATACGCTGTCTATTATAATAATTATACCGAGGAACTTAACACTAGTAACTTCGAATTTATACTTCCTAATATCGTACTATAACCCCGCTTCTTAAAGGGCAGCAAGGACCTGTTTTACGTAGGAGCGATAGGAGAGTAAATCGTCTAAGAATATAAGAATATTATCTAGGTAGGCGGTATAAAAGATATCTAAGAAGGGGCGTAAAACTTCGTTAATCTAGGCCTAAAAGACTACGGGCGCGTTAGTCAGCCTAAAGGGTATAACGAGAGACTTGAATAAGCCGTAACAAGTGTTAAATACTATAAGCTACTCGTCGCCCTTCTTAACTTAGATACGGTTAAAAGCCGTAATAACATTAAGTTTAGTAAAGTACTTAGCTCTACTTAAACGTTATAAAGTTTCCTAGATCTGTAGAATAGGGTACCGGTTTTTAATAAAGAGGTTGTTAAGCCGTCGGTAGTCTACGTAAAACTAGAGGCCGCTACTAGGTTTTTTAATAAATAGGATAGAAGAAGTAGTAGGTAAAACACTAGTATAAATAAATCCCTTATCGAGCTACTCTTTAAGGTATTTATAGAGTACTAGAAGCTCGTCGGCTAATATATTATATAGGGGTCTATAAGGAGGTTTTACTCCTTCTTTAAGTTCGATGTAGATATCGTAGTCTCGGTAAGGTAGTAAGGAGTTAGTATCCGCCTAGCTAAAAACAGGGAGGAATGGCTTTAAATATCCTAGTAGAAGTGGTTCTAGGTCGACAACCTTCTATAGGTAGAGGGCTTTCTAAATATCGTCTATACTAACCCCGGCGAGGTATATAGAAGTAGCGCGTTATTTAATAAATCGAGTAGTAGAGTCTGTAGGAACGTCTTTGTCCTCGACGTAGGTAAAAGGGGTTTAGCGAGAGCTTTCGCTTAAATATTAGTCTATAAACTTTAAGGTACGTTTATAGCCTAATATACCGTCGTCTATTCGAGCTAAATAGAGACAAGCGTCGACGTCTTTAAGTTTAGGTTTATAGCCTAAGACTTTAAGACGCTAATCGATTTTATAAATCGAGAGGCTAAAAACTTTAGAATCGTCTATCTTTATAAGAGTCTAGAATACAGTAGTACTAACTCGGCGAGGGACATAGGTATATAAGTCTTATATAGGTACAACTAACTTAGTTAAGCCTTTAGGGAGGTAGGATTTAGTATAAAAGGTTAATGTAAAAGTAATCTTATTAGCTTTCTAATCTACTACTAGATTATGTTTTAAAAGCTAGGGTTTATTAAAAATAACCTTATAAGAGGCTAATTTAGTAATATAGAATTGTTAATCCTAGTTGATATACTTACTAACTTAAAGGTCTAGGACAGCGACGTAAGTAATATCTCTAGTAGACGAGGGGGTACTATTAACAGTTTATAATCGGCGAGGTCGGGAGAGGGGGTATAATAAGAATCTTTGTTTTTACGTAAAATTAGAATTAATAAAACATTCGATAGAAGCGCTAGAGTTAAGTAGAGAGTATATAGATAAAGTTAGGTTCTTATTCTTATTTAATAACCTATATAGAATCTCTATTACATTTTTCTATCTTTCCTCTAGCGATAATAATACTAGGTTTATCTTCTTCTTTCGTTGTCTCTAAGGGCGACTATTACTAGAGACTAGGCTTTTCCCTCGTTTAACTTCTTCTCTTCCTCCTTCTTCTTATCTTCCTTTACTTTTAAAGCTAGATAGGCGGTCTTTATGTACTTGTCGCTAGAGTAGTAGAAGTATAAATTGTTCTTAAGCTAGAACTCTCGGCGAGCGTCGCGTTCGTCCTAGTTACATAGAATTCGTCTCTTATTAACAAACTTTTAAGTCTAAACAGGCTTAGTAGTACTAATCTTAGTAGCGTCGATTTATATAGGGTTACTATTAGTAGTAGTAGTAGCGGCGGGAATAGACCGAGTAGATTATAGGACTACCGTAATAGCAGTACCTCGCTTAGTGTAACCAGGTCCTAAAGCGACTAAGTAGGTGTTGTAAGTACTCTTAATTAACTTAATTATATCGTCTAACTCGATGTTTTATAAATAACTACCTCCGCTTAAAACTTAATAGTATACTTTAGGGTAAAGGGCGGCCTTTAAAATACCTATTATAGTAAATCCCTCCGCCTAAGCCTCTAATACTAAACCGACCTACTTAAGTAGGAACTCGACAGTGTCGCGTTGTCCTTATTTCTCGTTTAAGAGTAACTTTAACGTAGTTTCTCGGCTAAACTTATTACTATAAGTAGATGTTAAGTACTCGAACATCTATAAGATAGAATTTATAGGTGTCTTAAAAACGGTATTAAGCGTGAGATATCTATTAAAGTGTCGGCGTACGTTTCCTTCTAAACAACCGAGTATAAACTTTATATACTCGGGTTTAGAGGACTACTAATTAGCATTTATACTTAGCTTAATCTTAATATCTTAAATAAAGCTTTATAGATCGTAAGGCTTATGTCGGTCTTTGCTACTAAAAGGGAGAGGGTCTCGGTAGCGCTTCGAGGAACCACCACCACTACTAGTATAACTAACTATATTCAACTTCTAGAGGTAAAGCTAGAGAGCGACGACGTTATTTTATAGGCTTGTAAGGGCGGCCGGGGGCCTAGTGGTAGAGAGTAGTTAATTGTTTTAGTAATTCCTAATTTAGTCTTAAAGACCTATAACCTAGTTCTAAAGATACGTAACCTAATCGGTCTAATCGATACGCGACTAAAGTTAGCTTTAAAGGCCTATAATCTAGTTCTAAAGACTTATAATTTCGTTCTAAAGACTTATAACCTAATCGGTCTAATTGGTATACGACTAAAGTTAGCTTTAAAGGCCTATAACTTAATCTTAGAGGTCTACAACTTAATTAGATTTGTTAATAAATCCCTAGATCTATACCTAAAGTGTACTAATCTTATTAAGGTAAAGTTAGCTCTAAACGTCAAGGTTCTAAGCGTTAGTTTATAATTGTCGAAGGTTAGTTTACACTTGTCGAAGGGAGGTAGTAAGGTCGGTAAACACTTAAATAAACTAATCGTTATTAAAGTTGTAGAGTATAACGAGGTCGGAATACTTAGAAGCCGAAGCTAATAGAGCACCGAACTCGTCGTAAGTTATATTTAGAGAAATAGACATAGCGAGTACGACGACTAGGTTAGGTCGAACTCGATTCGGAAGAAGGCGATTAATATGTTAGGGAATCACTAGAAGCGTATAAAAGACTACTCTAGAATAATGTTAAGATTGATCGCGAGCCTTCTAAGAAAGTCCTAGAGCTAGCTAATATTTATAGTCTATAACAATAAATCTACGCTATACCCGATTAGGCCAATTGGGGAAGCTCTATATTTAAAACAACATTCACTAAGCGAGTCAACAAACCCACACGTGACCACATTCTATCTACAACCACAAACTTATACGTAACCACATTCAATCGATAACCCAAATCTACACGTGACTACATTCACTTAAGCTTCGTACCCTCACAGCTATCTAACCATCTAAAAGGGACACCAATCATCCTCTTCCTTTCCAAAGCAATTCTCGTCCCCACCGCCTTACAAACCAATCAAGTATAGTTGTTATTAATAAAATAAAAACATATCATCATATAAACATATAACAAGCGAAACAAGTTTATTACATAAAGCACTACATGGTCTATTTACAAGATAAGTAAATAGAAGGAACAATTTTCTTTAGTAAACACAAATATCGCAATCAACAAAAAAAAAATAAGACCAAGAAATCTTTCTACAGACTATTCTTTAGATCCGAAAAAAGATTGTACTAGATTCATGTGAGCTTAGCGAGTAGGGGAACTTTGGAGTAGAAAGAAAGGGGGTCGCTTAATTGATTAGCGAGGACCAACTAACCTACGAACCCAACCCTATGTTTTGAAGTATGGAAATAATTCTGCATTCTGTTGATAATTGTTATGTGTTTAGAAGGTGTTATGTAGCGAGTCGTGTAGCTTTTGAGATGTGTCTTTTATTAGGTCTCAAATAGCGGGGTTCAGGCCAAGGTTTCAATTATAGAAGGAAAATGATAATAGACTTCTTTGAAGATTTAGCACTTCACCAGATACTGGGTACAAAAGGCAGACGCAGACTAGGATGTGCTGTGTACCATCTACCAGCCGGCAAACCCTCGTAACGTACCACCATCTCCTCTTTCAAAATCACCAATCTCACAAGAAAAAGGAAAGAACCGACAAATCTCAGACAACCTCCGTAGCTTCAAAACATTAAATCCATTTAAAACTATTTTTATATATCTAGCTACCAGTTTCCGTTTTATGTGCGTACATATACTAATTCTATCTTCGTACCTTCTATATTCGCCTCCACCAACCCCCAAAAAGAAAACTGTCGGTTTATCTCGTCTAAGATAAGGTACGATACAAGGTAGATGGTTATACCTTAGTATTAACTATCTACTTATAATGTTGCACACCGAGTCTAAGTTGTAGAAGCGATGCTAGAACAGTATAGGCAGGACTAGGTAGTCCGTGCAGGACCAGCCCAGTCATGTGATCTGCCCCCTCGAGTGAATATACTAAAGTATATTCACTCGAATACTATAACAACACTAGGCTTACTTTAAAAAGAAGCAAGAGACTCGGTGCTAATAGCTAACTAACTAAAACGCTCAACCAATCTTTTCACTCTCCTAATATCAATACCTTACAATTCCCCACGTGACTTGTTAATCCTATTCTTTTTGTCCCTCGGATATGTCCTTACGCTCAACCTATTCTTTAACCACTATATCGATTTTGTTAGTATCGATAAGTGTAACTAGCGCCTAGCAGGGCTTTAATTTTGTTATAGCATCAGCAGGATTTGTACTTCCTTTAATCTAAAGGATCTCGTAGATTTCCTAGCGTTCGTACGCCTAGCGTAGTACCATCACATCGATCATAAGGCGCTTCTCCTTTGTTGTACTAAGCTTCGTCAAGCATTCGTATATCGACTTAGAATTAGTATAAATTGTTAACTTGATTCCCTTACTTAGAATTACCTCGAGCGTTGATTTAATTACTCCTACTATATCGAATCTACCACTAAGAGCGTATAGCTCGGAAGCTAGTACGCTCCTTGTAATCCGTCTATATTTTATTAAACTCTAGTGTAGAATATCCGCATTGTTGTCCTTATCTGTCAGGTATAAAATATAGCCTATTTGTAAGGAAAGGTCAGTTAAGTTTACAAAGGAAGCATCTATAAACAAAACAAGCCGTAGTAAATCGATATCTAAAGGTACGTATTTAAGTCCTCGCTTTTAGTTATCAATTAGCTATTATAAGCGCTTGTTTAGCGCGTTAATGGCGCTCTTGTCAGGGTCTAGATGCTATACTGCTACGCTTAAGTTAAATGCTGCTTCTGGCTGACAAACTATAGCTATATACGCGCCGAGTGCTCTCTAAGCGACGTATTAGTCCTTTATAGCGTATTGCTTGCGAACAACTCCTCGAGCAGTAACAGTATCGATAGGTCTATTTACTACTAATTTGACTCGATCTCCGTAATTGTGTGTAAGTGTGACGGTACCGTCGCTTGCCAAAGTAATTCTGCTACCATTAAATTTTAAAGGTTTGTCTAGCGCTAACACTTCTGTGGGCTTTAACTTAAAAGCTCTTGATTCTGCCTGTTCCTTTTCTACAAAAGCGGTATCGCCGAGAATAAGCGTATCATCAGTTTGAAGCCCAATTGTACCCTAAAATCCCACCTTATTTGTGTATAACAAGTAGGAATCGTAGGTCGATTGTTTCATCCCGAGCTTGTCTATATAGTGTTTGATATACGTATTATACTAGTGGTTGCCTAATTCTAGTATGTCGTATAGGGGCTTAATAATCTTAAAATATAACTTCTCCTACTACGGGTTGCCTTTTAGTCCTCTTATAAATATCGGCCGATTAAGGGTTGTTGTCGACTAGGTATAAGCTTATATAACATCTCGTAACTAGAGCTTAACTAATAGATCTTGTCGGAACTTAATCGCTATAAGTATAAGGATAATCTGTATACTAACCCGCTAGATTGTTAGTGACTAAGTTAAAACTATAGTCTTTCCGTCATCGTCGAATACTTTAACTATAAGCCTAGACTTCTTAAATACTTTAGAAGTGCCCTTGTTCTTAATTGTATCGACAAATCGAGAGTTAAATACGCGAGCATCAGGTGGTAGTTAATCAACTGTAACAACCTTAAAGACTCCGTTGTCAGTTAATCCGCTTATCTCTAATTGCCTCGAATCGTCGAATGCTAAATAGACTGCGCCGTCATCTATAAAGTATGCCTAGCATTTTGGTATATCGTCTTCGTAGACTTTAAGTGCCTCGTAGCAATAAACTATTACATTCTTTCTTAGTCTTCCGCGGCTACGTTTTAGTGGTGTAGGGACCGCTTCGACCTACTCGTCTTTATTAGGTTCCGACTTAATTTGTCTTAACTTTCGAGGTCGTCTACGTCTCTTTAGTTACTCTTCTTTAGAGTGTATGTTAGGATATTCTATAATATCTTCACGTGCCGCATCAGGTATATCTTAGTCTTAAATATTAGATATATCCTTATTCGCATATCGTGGTTTAACAACTATAGATCGGAATCGAACTGGCTTGCCCTTGATTTCAACAATCACGTCTTCTTCTTTATATCCTCGTAGGATATATAGCCCTTGCTACTTCTTATGTTCACGCCATACCTAAACTTTAGATCCGAGAGGTAGATCCTTAATTTAGTTAGATAGGCCGTTTCTAGTATTAAGGGCCTTATTAACTTGTCGTTTTACCTTGATTTTACGTACTTCCGCCATTGCCTTCTATAGTGCTGCTGATCGCTTAGCAATTGTAGTTAATAGTAAAACAAGGTCTCGTATCTTTAGATATACCTCGAAGACTAGTAGTGTTAGCACAAGACCACCAGGTCCTACGGTATCGTTAACAGCCTTTACCGCTATTTAAAGTGTAACATCCTTCGGCAAGTCCGGTATCTCTTGTACTAGAATGTTGTAGGCGCGGCGTAATAGGCCGTGGTAGCGTTCGACTAGTCCGATAGATTAATATACTTCGATAGGTACGGCTTTAATTATAATACCTAAAGTAGTCGTATATAATCGGAATTCCTTAGAAGTAAAGTTCTTTCCTACATCTGTTACAAGTAAATCTATTAGTCCTAGGAACATATAGAGCTAGTATTTACCTATTATTTCCCAGACGTGTTTTACCGACATATCCTATAGCTAGTATACAGCGTTCTAACCTATAGCTTCGTCGATTATATAAAGAACTAGCTTACTATAAATAAAGAAGATATCTATATAGACTGTGTAATTAAAGTCCTTGTCCTCCTTTAGCGTAAAGCGGAAACGGTGTGGCGAGCGGCCATGCTTTACGTAGTAGTCACAATATTTAGTCAATTTTTTGAGTATGGTTTAGTCGATATCGTACCTGGCCCGCTCTAAAACTTTCTATAACTTTACGACAGATAGGTAGCTAAATCGCTTGTAAAGACGTCGTAGTTCGGCCTCTAATAATAAACTTAGGAATTTGTATATGAAATTACAGTATGCTTGGTCCTATACCATAAATAGGTAGCCAAACCGACGTACAACCTTAACTATAGCACCGTCCTCTATAGTAACAACATCCTTGATATTATCGTACTTTACTCTCATTTTGTTGAGTTGTTAAAGGCAAAGGATAAATAGTAGTTTAATCGGAAACACGTAGAATTTTACTCTTCTAATTGGTGTGTCGACTACTATATATCTGATAGCAGTAGAGTTTCCTATACCAAATTTGACTACAACGTTACTAGGCTTTAATGGAGAATAAGTGATTAAATTGTATACGTAGTACTAATCGTACCCAGCTAAATTAAAGGTAGAAGCGCCAGTATCGATCATAATACCGTAGAAGTTCTCAGGTCCCCAGCGAGGTGTTGTAGGTAGAACAATTTAAAGTGCCTTGTCTGCTACAAGTATCGCAGTTATTCTACAATCTTAGCTCCCTACAATTCCTAGGTGCGATTCGCTAAATCTAAGCTAGTGCAGAGTAGAAGCCTGATTAAGTTGATCTACAAGCTACTTCGCATTTACGTTGCTAAGCGTATCTATTACAAAACACTCCATCACGTGCACATTGCCTTCCTCGTCACTTAAGCTTAAGCCCGAACTTAACGCTAAATCATCCGAGTCTTCCATACTAATCATATACATGGTGGCGGTCAAGCTCGCTATATCTTAGGACTCGAACTAGGTAATAAAGGTGTTGTACTATTTGTTGAAGTCTTTCTTATAATAGTCTCCTTTAAACTTAGTACAGAACCTGTTTTAGAACTTCTCTTTGTATAAGTCTTGTTCCTCTTTTGTGTGCTCGAAGGATCTATGGCCTGGCTTTCTACATATCCAACATCTACTACTAGAATTGGTTCTTCTAGTAGAGTTGTTGTTTCTATACCTATTTCGATCTTGCTTGTGATAGGTTCTATTTGTATAATATGTTTCTACTAGGTTGGTGTCTACTATATAACTTCCTTCAACATGGCCTTTCTTGATGGTTGTACCTATATAGAACTTATAACTCGATATCGTATTCTTAAGGTTCGATTCGAGGTCTGTAATTATATTCGGAGGATTTACAACAACTGTTTTACATTCTACGCTTCCGCGAGTATTCCGAATAATACTTTAGTAAAAGTTGTCATCTTATTAAAGTAATATACTAAGTCCTAGTCGGATCTCCCTTAGCTTACTCATTATAATATCGAAGTATTATAACGTAGTCTTGTTAGGATTCTCTCCTTTAACGTACTTAAGCGTATACTTATCCTATTCGTCTTATAGATGCCTCTTATGTCTAAGGTTTTTAAAGTTATCTTATACTACTTGTGCCGTAGTAAGGAAGTCTAATCCTTTTCCGAGAATTGTAGTATAGTAGTATTCCGCAGCGGCTCCTTTTAGCATAATCGGAAAGGCCTTTACAAGCCGGTCCTAGGTTACCCCACATTAGTTATAAGTGGCGTAAAAGATCTTAAGTTTTATATCGAAGACATCCTCAATTCTACTGTACTTTATACTGTCACAATATAACTTCGCTAGACTTTATATTATACGTAAGTCTAGATCAGCTCCTAAGTGTGGTAGTAGTCTGATCGGGTTGTGACCAAATCTTTAGGGTTAGAATAGGCCCGTTTGTAGGAAATTTTAGCCATATCCGCCCGTTTACAGTCTATATTATTAGGGCATCATTTAGCCTTAAACCGGTGGAAATCCTTACAGAACTTAGGAATTCTAAGCAGGTGGGTATGCCGGTGCCTGTAGTTGTAGTACACCTTAATATGTTCCTTATACATTTAGATTTAGTATAGTTGTACCCTAATTTTAATAAGTTGGTTTTAGGTTCTAATATGATGATACCCTTTGCCGTAGATTGAAAGCTGGTGCTTGTGTGCTTTAAGCTAGTATTTATACGCTCGAGGCTAGTACTGTAGCAGCCGTGTTACCGAATTTGTAGCTTGTTCTACTGTTAATATCTGGTTTTATATTGCTAGGTGATGGTGGTTAAAATTGGTCAGCAGGGGTAAAGAAGCTGGGTTTTATAGCTCTCGATAGTACAGGTGGCTTTAGAATTGGCGTAGTTAGCTTGGTGTTTATACCTATAGCTGTATACTTTTACTTTAGTGATCTAGCATATCTACTTCTAGTATATCTACTTCTAGCATATCTACTTCTAGTACCTAGAAGCTCTTAAAGTCTAGATTAAAGCACTTGTGATTTTAGCTTATAGTATCTCATTTAAAGCACTTTAGCGTTAGTCTACTCGTGGTAGTTTTGTCGATGTGCCGCATTATATAGTACTTAAGTAGGTATAATGGCTCTGTCGTTAAGTTCGATCTATACGCCTTGTCGGCGAAGTACTAAGCGGAATGCTCTTTAAGTGCCTTCACTATATTCTTCGAAGAATTTAAGATCGTAAATATAGAACTAGTTATAAAACATTCTAGCGAGTTCCTCGTCCTAGATATTCCTATTCTAGTAGGTGACCATTACGGCCTTTATCACTTAATTAGGTATAGGGTCTCCCGTCTCCTATATGTCTTTACTGTCTTAGTATAGTATCTCTATACCTTCTTTAGGGTTTCGAAGTTGTTCTAGATCGGCTTCGAGATAGTCCATCGTCTTGTTCTAGTTGTAGCTAACTAGTAATATTATAGATTCCTCAGGTGCGGCAGGTGCCTTACCTTTGTCTTTACTTTAGATAGGAGTAACAGGATTATACCTGCCAGCCTCTGTAAGTCGTTACATAAGCTTCGCTACGTCTATTTAAAGACCTTCATAATCCTTCCGGTTGTAAACTTAGTGTTTTTGTTAACTTAGCGTTTATTCAGCAAACAGATCATTTAGCCTCGTCCTAAGTTCTTCTCTACCTAGGCTGTCCGGAATACCACTCGGATCGTCAGTTATATTGTCTACTATTGCTTAGATTAATAATAGTAGTATAAGAGGTTCTACCGTCGTCGATTACTCTTATTCTAGCGATCTAGCGATGTGGTTTAGTTAAGTTTTATTAAAGTGTTTTTGTCCGTTTGTCGAGCGAATAGCTTCGTAACAAAAGGTTAAAAAAGTGTCGAAAAAAGTATTAAAAGTATCGAGATTCTAATCTATACGCGCTTACTGATCAGTGTTGGTTTATCTCGTCTAAGATAAGGTGCGATACAAGGTAGATAGTTATACCTTAGTATTAACTATCTACTTATAATGTTGCACACCGAGTCTAAGTTGTAGAAGCGATGCCAGAACAGTATAGGCAGGACTAGGTGGTCCGTGCAGGACCAGCCCAGTCATGTGATCTGCCCCCTCGAGTGAATATACTGAAGTATATTCACTCGAATACTATAACGACAAAAACATTCTATGATACATATAAACTATTATTATACAAAGGGTATATATATCCGCTCCATTCCAATCCATTCCACCAAAGAGAAAAAACATGCGAATCGCTCGCTCGCGCGCTATGAAAGTTCCATCCAGGTATACCATTACTTTCCCCCAAAAAGAGAAAGCCTTCTAGTATGCATACGAGCTATTATTATGCAAAGGGTATATCCGCTCCATTCCAATCCGTTCCAGCAAAGAGAAAAAATATGCAAATCGCTCGCTATGTATATTTCCATCCAGGTATACTGTACCATTTTTTCGATAAACGCGATGACCAAAACTCCGAGATTGAAGACCAAGACAGACCCTTTGTCTGGTACTCTATATGATATCATATGATATGATGTGATGTGATGTGAATGCGAAGCAAACAGGGTGGGAAAGGAGAACGCTGACTAGCTATCACCACGTAGACAAGAGAGAGAGAGAGAGAGAGAGATTTTGTGATGAACAAGATGAAACGGTGTTAGTACATGAAATACAAGAATATGAGAAACAAGAGTCATAAGAGAGAAAAAAGTTATAAAAGATAAAGAGAAAAATAAAAATAAATCGTCCGTCCCTTCGTGTGTTTTCCTGACTTGGTCACATCAATATACCCCAGCTCCCCAAGAAAAATAAGATGGAATATAAAGCAAAAATGAAAAATAGAAACTCCCCCCAAGAAAGAAAACAACATCAACAACAACTAAAAACGATGAGAGAGACATGACATGACATGATATGATATAAGTTTAAAGCGCCAAGAAAATGATGAAATGCTGACTGAAACAAAAAAGGATATAATGGTACAAGGGTGCTGAATACATAAAAGGAAAATGAAAGCTATGGTGAAAGAAAAGAAGAGAGCTAGTAAGGGGGTAAGGAAAATAAAGAAAATCGTGGAGTAGTAGGCCGTAAACACAAACAACAAAAGTTAGGCGAGGGTCGAGGCGAGGAAAAGAATCAGAACCATTTTGACCTTCCGCTCTTGGCGATCTTGTGAAGAACTTGGATGCAATCCGAGAGCATATGGCATTTACTACCTGCGCCAGCGCCTTCGATCACAAGACGTCGATAGACAACGTCAATGACTCCCGCTGTTTTACCCCTGATAGTGGGTCGCTTGTTGATGAGGTCTTCCACACTGAGATCCAACATACCGTTGACATAAATGTTGGCTCTTTGTACAGCTTCCTCCATCGATTGGGTCGGAGAGATGTCTTTGGCGGCTTGCTGGAAGCGATGTCCATATGCCCAGCAAATCAAAGCTGCCACATATAAGCTCCAATAGTTTGTGATCCAGACTATGCCATTAAAGTGGCATGGGTTTGATTGCACATCAGAGGATTGTGCCAGATTGATGGACAATATGCGGCAGGCGTGATGCGCTGCTTGAGCGGCGGCTGGAGACCTCGACCAAGTACTCAAATCTTTTTGAGCACGGTAGAAACGCTCGGGGTGTGTAACCTTTCGCGAGAAAATCCACGTATCGGCGGCAACCGCGAGGAGATCGAGAAGCGGCGTATGGTGTAATGCAAGATAAGTTTGAGCCACAGGAGATGAAGAGAATATGTTCATAAGATCATCAACAGGGTAGTCGGACGGGGGCGTGTGGAAGTGGCTCAGGTAAGTCGGGGTCTCCCCAAAAGGAAGTTGTGTCGCAAGTGAACCCATTATAATAGACCGATGAAATGGAGATTGGTCGGAAGGAAGTTGCTGAGTAGACTCTCCTGGAGCGAGGAATTGGAGAGATTGGGTTTGCCACTCCGTAGGACTAGAAGCATTCCAGATACTATCCAGGCAAGGAGGATGAAGAAAAGGTCCAACTTCGCCATTGAATGCACGTGCTCGATGCTGTTTGTGATAAAGAGCTTGATGGACATCGAACACGAAGCAAGCACTGAGGAGACGTTGTCGAGACTCTCTTTCAACCCATTGCATCCACTCAGTCAAATCATCTGGTTTTGGAAGCGAGTGGCTGTTTTCAATTGGGCCAAATCGATTTCGTAGATCATTTACAGATATTGCTTCAACTGGGCTGGTGCAGGTGGGTGGAGCTCTGTAGCTCGGATCAGTGACACTGATAAGCTATTTATTGATTAGCAGCTATAGAAATTGTACAAGCATGGGAAAACTTACTCTCATACAAAGATCCTCGAACCGTCTGGATAGTCGAATGGTCATTCTTTTGCCTCGGAATCGGCTGAAAACTTCCGTTAGAAGGATCGCTTGCATGGTTGCCTGATCCAATTCCAAACACTGGACAGGGGGGTCAGTGCCGTCCTTACACTAGGGCGGAAAAGAAGATAACAAGAAATGATAGAAATGAGAAGATTGAAAAAATAAGAAGACTAAGGAAATAAGAAGTAGAAGAGAGACCAAAGAAAAAGATAGAAAAGAAATCCCCAAAAACTCTCACGGGGTAATGGCCATTTCCTCCTCGTCATGTGCTCCCAAGAAAATGTGACTTAAGATTCATTGTTACTTACGCGTTCAATAACTTCCCGGCAAAACTCGTTCAATTCGATTCCTCGGGCTCGAGCCTCTGGGGTGTTGTGATATTGGGTGCCAATGGCAGCGATCGCGGAGGTAAGGAGGCCGCCTTCCGCAGTGTCGTAAGTTGGACGATGAATAAAAGGTAAAAGAGGATGAAAGTTCTGCCAGTAACTGTCTATATACAGATCGAGCGAAGATGTTTGTTGCTCGATATTCGTAGAGGAGGTGGAGGAGAATACGGCTAATTCATCCCCTCTTGTGGCATTAATGCCAGCCAATCGGGGGTTGGGTACTCGTGTACTGGGAGCTGGAAAGACTTGAGAAATTGGTTTACCATTCGTCGAGAGGGTTGGAGTACCCACTGCTTCCATGTTGTACCTTCTATAAGAACCTGGCACATCTAGGTGCATATGAGTTGTGCGAGGCGAGATATGTGCCTCATACTGCTGATCTAAATATGTGTCGAAAGGCGGGCTGTGCAAATCTTGAGGAGTGGACCACTCGAGAGACTGTGAAGTAGCTGAGTTTGGCCAGTCGACTGAGGAGTCGGAACGTCCTCTGGATGTCCAATGTCGTCCAGCGCGAGATCCATCAGAATGGGTAGAATACGTACTGTCAGATGCCGAGGAACACCATGGCGAGTTGTCCTGGGCAAATGATTGGAGAGGAGGGAAAGGTTCATCTGGGATCCTCAGAAGAGGCAAACCCGAATTGCTGACAGCGGTAGTATAGTTGGCGGAGAAAGATTCCGGCGCATACATGGCTCCAAACGTAGATGAGGATATAGTTGTAAACATGTTGTCGCGTCCAGGTAGATCTGGGGATGTGAAATCCGTAGTAGGAACCATGGAGTCAACGAAACTCGTAGGCATTCTGTTTGGAACGGGAGAGGTAACTGCGTATGAGTCCATATCTTGCAGATCTGCCTCTCTTGCACTTCTCTTGTGCGGACTATTGGACCCTGGGGAGTAGCTTCCGGTGTGAAAGGATTGTGGGGTGATTGTGTGAGTGCTAGACATTGTTTTGCTAGTCTCTCCGCTCATTGAGGTTCGTGGAGTGTTTGGACTCATTGGAGAACCTTGCTGAGGGTATGCGCGTCCTGGTTCTGGTTTAATCCGTCGTGGTTGGCTCTCAGATGCACTTGAGGAGGCTCTGCTTCTTTCCTGGTCACCAGATACGTATGCCTTCTCTCCTTGAGTTTCACTATTCCATGTTAGCCAACTCACAACAAGGTGACGTTCTCACTGCCTACTGTCGTTGCATATGTCGCGTGAGCAAGTCTGGTCTGTGAAAGGCTTTTTCACAGTTTCCAAACCCACACTCATATGCCGCCTTGCCATGGCTCAATTGATGGCGTCTGGAAGAAGTCAATTGTTAGCATTGCCAATACCAATACCAATTGTAGACGTACCTCAGATGTTCTGCTCTTGTAAAAGTCTTCGCTGGTCGGCACATATCGCAAATGTGGACTGGTACACCTTTCTTTGCTCTGCTAATACGACGAGTGACTGGTGTATACTTGACGGGGATATTTGCCTTGCTCTCTGAAGTTCTCGACATTTGAGGTGTTCCTGAGCTACTTCCTTGGCTCGAGCCCACGGCCTGGTAACTGTTCTGATAGTCCATATTCATGTTCTGCTCTGTGATGCTGTTGCCTCGACTTTGATAGGTTGACCGCGAAGGCTCAATGTGGTCGTTGGATACTCGATGGCAACGACGACGCTTGATGGGATGCTTCCCTTGATTATTGTTATCTGGCTCTTTGTCTTTGACATTAATCGAGGGGGAGGGGACCTCGGTTGATATAACGGTAGAAGAATGAGAGGCTGATTGTTGAGCAGCTTCCCGGGACTTTCTATATGCTTGGGATAAAAGCGGCTCCACATCGACGTCCATTATATCTTTGAGGCTCGACATATCTGAACTGAATTTGGAAAGGTGGATCAATCCAGGAATATGATTTGCACAGCCGACTAGAATTAGATCTTGTTCAGGGGCCAAAATCTGACGCAGAAGGCTTTGTATCTACTACCAAGAAAGTCCTGTGGTAAGAGAGCCGCTAGGGTGTGAGGGGGTGTATCGTTAAAAAAGGTACGGAGAGGGGTGCTACTTGGTACTTGGAAACTACCTAGACAGGTCCGCAGTAGATGCACAAAGATAGAACAATTCGCGGGGCATTGCTGATGGTTGCGGTGATATGTGCAGGAAGAAAAGAAAGACAGTGGTGGAAGAAGGAGAGAGAGAGATGTTTGCTTCTGGATGTGAGCAGCAGGGTCAAGGAGGGGACCTTGTCAGCCATGTGTAGAGGTCCCTGAGGGTACGGCACGAACCCGGTCATGTAGGCCAAGCCAGTCCCAAAGTAGAGAAGGGCGTCCTGGATTGCCATAAATAGCGAGAAGGCTGGCCATAATATAAGCGGCCTGAATTGTGGTGCCCTTGCCCTGAATGCCGCCCTGGATGCCACCCCGGCCTGCGTCTGTCTGCGTGTGCGTCTGCGTCTGCGTTTACTCTACAGCTGCAATTGTACTGCGTTGCGCTGGGAATTGGTAGCAAATGAGCATAAGGAAACGGCTGGGAAACTTGGGAAAGATGCAAAGTCATGGATGATAGATGGTGGGGATGTTGTTTGAAAGTTTGATAGCTGTGCACGGCTACCGAGTACTCGTCTGTTTTCCACAACGGTCGGTTGTCTGGTCGCGATGCTTAACGATAGCGACGGACCTTGACGGGCCCTCCCTTTCCGAATCAAGCATATTACGAAGCGCATGGCGAGTGGAGACTGTGTGCAAAGGGCAGCTTGTGTCCTCCGACACCACGGGCACTGAGCAGAAAAAGGATTGCGATGGTCGCCCACAATTCCATTTCGCGGGGCATTGGGGTTTTTCTCGCTTGTGGAGCCCCTGATTTGGAGTCTTCCCCGCTTAGACGCCATAGACGCCATACCCGTGCTCACAGAGCCTCCGTCCGATCTTCAATGCACCAATCAACCCACCAGCGGCCCTGTAAGGCGTGCCCAGAGAGGAAAATTAGGCGGGCCTGGTGGTGAGGGAATCGGCAGCTATGCTGTATCTAGCAAGTAGCGAAGGAAGTGGAACCCGCTGTCGATCCAATGGTCCGTCTCTTGCAGGTACGGAGTACGAGCGAAATCTTCGGATCAACATTTTCATTTACCATACTCTTCGTACTGTGCTGCCATGTTCAATCGCAGCGAGGAAAGATGACAGAGTGAGAGAAGCTGGAATTCCGGAGGGGTGATACTCCGGGAGAGCTCGCCTTCTCCAGCAGCGACAACACCAAGATTGCGCTGGGCTGGCGGCTGATGCGCCGGCGAAGAATTTTGCAGTTGCAGGACTGTTTGGAGGAGAGGTTGGAAAAGCGACAGGCGAGTTTATTGGCGGTACTCGAGTAGTGGTCCTTCGCCGGCATGGAGGGTGTGGTGGAGAATTTCGTGCAGATGGTTGGACACGAGAGCAACGATAACGGGGCCTTGGACAGGGGACAGGCAAAAAAACCCAGTCTCATGGCGTCCAGTAACAGCGATGTCACCGTCTGCAGTATTGGCAGCACTTTAGTGCTGAGTAAAAGCCTGGGGGTGTCGCACTGAGTTGGCAACTATTTTTGGAATTCTGCGCCTCACAAGAAATACTTTGGTGAAATACCCTACCCGTTGCAGCCAATATGCACAACATCACACCGAATCACGTCCTGCTGTGGACGCTATTACCTACCTCTCCCCAAATTCCGTGCTGCGCACACATAAAATAGATCTTGCGCTAGGAGTGAGTGGAATAGGTCATCCACCGGCCTGTTTTGAGCTGGGTTTGAGGATATCGGTGTTATTCCCAACTATGGTATTGGTCGTGCGAAACAATTTGGCTTGGCCTTTCTAAAAGCATGGGAAAGTAAGTAAATAAAGACCAGAAAATCTTTTAGCCTAGTAGCCTCGTGGGGATAGAGAAAAAGCGGCAATAAGAAGGATCGAAAAGTGGTGATCGAAGTATACAATATATCGAGAGCCTCTCATTGCTAGAACAGCTGTATGTTTGTGAACCTCAGACGTTGTATTGCTTTGAGATAGCAACGATTTGACTACATCAAATTCTAGGTTCCGACCTCAAAAACGAGTCTTTGGGCAGCTGGACTCAGAAATTATAAGACCAGTGTCAGTTAGTGTTCCGTTACACTTCAAGCTTGGTAGTGAAGACTTACACTTTGCGTCATACTAACGATCATTACCATTAGCTATGGTAAGGACAGATAGAGTGCTGCTTTTTCGAGTGCCATGGAAAACATTTAACCATATCAGGAAATCGTCCGTCCGTCATTTGGATTATGAAGGGTGTACGCCATTAGTCTGCAGCAAGGCCACCTCGTGGCCTGAACCTTGGCCAATCTTTTTCTCTGATGTTCTCCGCATGCACAAAATCATTCGGTGGCACTGAGCAAGGTCTTCGTATCCTACAATACCTTCTGGCATTCCTTCCGGCACCTCTCCCGTCTCAGGTAGTCAACTCTCAAGATATAGATTGAAGATACGAGATATCCAAAGTCCTCCTCGTGCTGCAGTTGCTGGATGTTGTGATAGGAGCCACCCCCAGAATCAAGGATTTTTGGTATCATTTCAACGTTCCTGCTCGGAGAGTACATACTCGTTTACTCTTGTCCCATTATCTTCAACCGTGCGATACTGTTGTTAGTGCACAGGACTCGGGATGCCGGTGGAATCCTTCGAGAATCGGTGTCTATACTAGCAACCGTACCCCGCCAACAGTGCTTCATGAACTCGCCACTGCCCCCCCTCCTCCCGTTTCAAGTCACCAATTTTTCATTGGGCAGCTCTTGTGAAACTTCTCCGGGCGCGAATCCACTATTGCGTGCAAAATATCAATCTTCACACATCTGGGACGAGCATGTTTTGGGTTTCAGCCTTTAAAAGTTTCCCAACGAGTTTGTATGACGACGGCGAATCGTCCTTGATGATCATGCCCATGATGCTTTGCAAATATCGCGTGTTTCTCCTCAGTTTTCGAATAAACTAGCATGCTGTAAACGCCCTACTAGGAAAATAATACTGGTAAACAATAACCAGGGCAGTCAGTCGGGCCAATTTGTTTTTGTTGCAATACCCCACCTGGCTCTATTCATAGTATGGTTAATTCCTACTCATCAAGGCTGTGCGATCGCAGGTCCTGAATTGGTGTTCCGACGGCATTCAGAGGGAATCATACTCGGCAGTAATGTCGTGTGGAAGTTTCCACGAGGTGTACTACTCTGATGCAACTGCGCAGCCCTTCAGTTCCGCAGCTTCCTGGTACACACGCCGTGGCGGTACTCGAAGTGTTGTGCGTCCCAAGAGCTGACTCTTCGTCTCGGTAGAGAGCGTCTATTGTAACAGCAAGGGGGTATTATCGACCGGAGTTTGATCTCAGGGCACAGTAAATACTCGTGATGTTCCAACTCAGGTCAGAGAAAATGCAGCAGTCTTCTATGCCACCTCGTCGAGCGAGCTGCACAAAGCCACAGCCAACATTGTTCCCCACAATCAAAGTCACAGCTGCCGATGAGAAACCGACAGATCGTAACGGATATCGTACAAAGTGTATATAGAATACCGACGTCTACACCTTCTATAATTGCTAACCCAACTTATATCAAAATGTAGCTTTGGTCAGCCAGAAAATTATCCGTAGCATTTGACAACGTAGACTGAGTTTCCAATGGGGGACCAGCAAGCTTTGAGTTACATAGCCAGTATGATCAATGTCCCATTCTCAATAGAAGTCCGGGATTTCATCCTTCAGGTGAATGGCCGTTACATTTCGCAAGCCGGTCACCTTAGGGACATGAACCGAAACCCCCAAGCGACCCCAAGAAAAGTTTCTCTCGGATCCAAAGCCCTACCCCGATCCTGAGGATTGTCCCAGCGAACTGTACTGTACCGTTTGGTGATACGACATACTCGAGTAGTTTGACAGCAGAGTGCTTCAGGGTGTGGTGGCTTGCACTCGCTGCGCCTTCGTTTTTGATAAACAATTGACGAGATAAAGCCACGACTCCTAGAAATAACTCTTTCACTCCGCACAAACAAACACCTTTCCTCATTGCACTCGGCAAAGCGACTTTACTACTTACAAAGACTTGCAGACAAACTATTGAAAACGAAGAAGATGAAAATAGATCATATGGACAAGGATAGGGAAAGGGGAAAAAAAATTTTGACCGATGGCCAACGCTGAGGAAGAGGAAAACGTGCTCGTTCCTGCAGCACGACTCCACAGCGTGGCACCCTCTGACGTTCAGAAGGGGGACCTCGTGGTAGGTGCATGAGTGGTGTTGGTATGGAAGGTTGGTCTGAGTAAGAATCTTTCGGTGTGGTGCACGCAGACTGGATTTGACAGGATAAGTTCTACTTTCTCTTTCCCCATTGGATTTCCCTAATCGCCGGTTTGGGCTTCAGACTTGAAGTCAAGAGAAGTCGTGCATCTCCCATTAACCAATTCGAGAACGGTCGGGTTTGATTACGTGAGAGGTGGTGTAGATCTGTGCAAGACGTATACATGAAATGACGAACAGCATACTAAGCGATACAGAATTCTGTCTTCATCGTGACTGACAATGTTTCAAGCCTTTGCCCGTCATTGCTTTGAATAGAAATCTGACATGGCTTCAGCCAATTACAGCCAATTACCACGTGGTAGAAAGAATATACAAGTAGAGCGATGATGATGATATCCGGTGATGTTGCTGATAATGGACTAGTCTGTGCTAGCGTTAGCGCTGCTGTGAGTGGCCCTAGGTTGCTGACAGCTGGAGCCAGCCTGACGTGGAAACAGGTTGGATTTCGCTTCTTGAGGTGCTTCGCGCCGGGCCGCAAGTAAATTTAAACAACACCTCTCCACTTCCACGTTGAGAGGTGCATTCTCTCGCGCGCCGGTCCAGTTTTTATTCTATTCTGATAGCCCCTTATCGATTGGCAGTGCCGGATGGTGTTGCCCGGAAGTTCGGAATGGGATGACGGTTACATCGGTGACGTCTAATTCTGTTGTGGTTTGCAACTACTCGAGTACCTCATGCAATAGCTCGGGTGTTATGTGTACAATTTTGGCATATTTGAAGCCGCCCTCAATGGAGCCTGAATATATTTTGAGGATCTTGGCTTTTTGATGTTTCTGGTGAGTTCTTGATCGGAAGCGTTTCATTCATAGGAAATGGAGATGGAGATGCCGCCGGTGCTTCATCGATATAAATCTCCCTTTGCTGGTTGAAACTTCTGATACTGTAGCTACGAGGAAGTACCTAGGTAGGATAGATATTCGTAGATATTCGTAGAAGCGTGGTGGCGTAGCAGAGCGGAAGGGTAATGATCCGGAGAGCTGGAAGAAACTACTGACAAACTGGCCTTATGTGACATTGTATCGTATCCTAACCAGCTGATCGTATTGTAACCAACATTTGTCATGGCGAGACGTGAAGCCTCTCAAAGGTGTGGTGTTGATGGATGATACTGCGCTGGATGCCTGAGACGCAGTCCAAGTCCCGACCATAGGCGTTGCTCGCTTACATAAGAGCACGAGCACCAGAGAGCGGAAAGAGACGGAAAAAAATACATCCGAGACGGGAAGGAGGGGAAGGAGGGGAACACCAGGTGCCTGAGTACCAAGTACCCTGACCTGAGGTGAGTACTCGGAGTACCCCACCACTGGATTGTGGTAGAACACAGAGCGCATGTCTCTTCCCTCTGCCTGTATCAGGAAGCTCCCCATTTTCAAACATCCCACCAGCATCACCAGCATCACCAGAATCAGTCGACGTCAAATTTCACACCATATCAACACCCCAATCCCTCTTTTAAGAAGGCCTCTTTTAACAAGGACTTGGAATTCGCCTAGAAACTTCAAACCACTTTCTGTACCCCTCTCCCTCCCCCCCTCTCGCAACTACCTCACAACCTCAATCCGAGCACACCAAGCCCAAAAGATGGCGCCCCAGCTTGACGGTTTCTTCAAACAAGTCGACGATCTCTCAGACCACTTCATCGATCGTCTTCGAAAAGCAGTCGCTATCCCTTCTATTTCCGCTGAGGATGAACGTCGTCCAGATGTCGTGCGCATGGGAAAGTGGCTCGCAGATGAATTGACAGCACTGGGAGCCGAGGTCGAGCAGAGACCACTTGGAAAGCAACCGCACAAGGAACATCTCGACCTCCCACCGGTTGTTATTGCTCGATACGGAAATGATAAGAACAAGAGAACAATTTTGGTCTATGGACATTACGATGTCCAGCCTGCTGGAAAGGAAGATGGTTGGGCTACTGAGCCATTTGAGTTGACGGTTGATGACAAGGGAAGAATGTTCGGCAGAGGGAGTACAGATGATAAGGGACCTGTTTTGGGATGGCTCAATGCCATTGAAGCTCATCAGAAGGCTGGTGTTGACTTTCCCGTCAACCTGCTGATGTGCTTTGAGGGTATGGAGGAGTATGGATCAGAGGGCTTGGATGACTTCATCAAAGCTGAGGCCAAGAACTACTTCAAAGACGCTGATGCCGTCTGTATCTCAGATAACTACTGGCTTGGTACTGAGAAGCCTTGCCTGACATATGGTCTCAGAGGCTGCAGTTACTACTCCATAGAAATCTCCGGGCCAGGCGCAGATCTCCACAGTGGTGTATTTGGTGGTACAGCTCAAGAGCCTATGACCGATTTGGTTCGAATTCTCGCCAGCTTGGTTGATACCAATGGCAAGATCCAAATCCCAGGCTTGGCCGAGCTTGTCGCCCCTCTTACTGAGGAAGAAAAGGGTCTCTATGGTGATATTGCTTTCACCATGGACAACATCTACGAATCCCTGGGCAGTAAAACCACCATCCACGAGACCAAAGAGAACACTCTCATGGCTCGTTGGCGTTACCCTTCCCTCTCAATCCACGGCGTTGAGGGTGCTTTCTCACAACCCGGTGCCAAAACCGTCATTCCAGCAAAGGTCATTGGTAAATTCTCTATCCGAACAGTACCCAACATGGAACCCGAGGATGTCGACCGTCTCGTATTCAAGTATATCAACGAGCAATTCGCGAAACTCGGCAGCAAAAACACCTTCAGCGTTTACCTTCAACACGCTGGAAAGTGGTGGGTCGCAAGTCCAAAACACTGGAACTTTAGCGCCGCAGCTAAAGCGGCTGAGCGAGTCTGGGGTGTCAAGCCAGACTTGACTAGAGAAGGTGGCAGGTAAGTGACATAGCGAACACATTTAAGATATACTTTCAGCGTGGCCACTAACACTTCATTAGCATTCCCGTGACCTTGACTTTTGAGCAGGCAACTGGCAAGAACGTACTTTTACTTCCTATGGGTAGCTCTACGGATGGTGCGCACTCGATCAACGAGAAGCTGGACAAGAAGAATTATATTGAGGGTATTAAGTTGTTGGGTGCATACTTGCACTATGTTGCCGAGGAGCCAATGGTATGATAATCTACATAGATGTATGTAGACTAGTTAGGAAATTAGGTGCGATATCCACAGCAATACTATCAAGTACATTTGTATTTCATTGACTGAAATGCAACGAAAGTATTACGATTGAAGTTTCGCCCTATCAATGTATTTCTTACTGAAGTGCCACTTATAACATTATAACACACATTGAGAATATAGATATCTATCGTACATACTATACGATGGCGTTGTTACTTAATTACTCGTAATGAGTTTTAAAAGGTTACCTACCTGTATTCCAGCCAGGAAATGAATAGATAGTTTACTGGTTTGTGAAGGAGGAAGTAGGAAGTAAGAAGTAGCCATACTAGCCATGGTAGATATAACTTATCTAGCAGAGACCAAACGCATTGAAGACCTATTTCACCACGATTCGCGTTCTCAGTAAACTACCTACCTAGATACCAAAAAACTTAATTAATAGATATACTTTAATTATACTGTCGTACTACTGTAGTAGGCAAGAGATAAATAAAGTAGATGGTGTACCTTTCGATTGAATTTGAAGTAAGTTTATCGGAACATTTATATTTCAATTATGTTTCTTTCCTTACTTGGGAGAATGGAAATAAGTAAGTTAAGTGCGGTAACTATATGTGATTCATTTTTACTATTGTCAGATCGTTGGGTATTTAGTTAGATTGTTTGGTTATTTTCGGTTATTTTAGATTATTTTGTGAAGTTACGATTATAGGCCAATGATAGCAAGAAGGGAGAAGAAAGGGGAAAAAAAGAAAAGGAGAAGAAAAAAAACGTCTACTACTTCTTTTTCTGAGTAGAAGCTGGGTGGGGGTTGTTACTTATGGAAGTGTTCCAGTATTACCTTTTCTGACACGGATTGACTGATTGAAATGAATTTCCGAATTACAGTTACGATTTCTGAGTCCCCAATCGAAATGTGAATTCTACTTTGCAAGTAGAGATCAATCATTGGATTTCCCAAGTTCCCAAGCTTGGGGAATCAAGTAGTGGGATAAGAAGTGGTACAGTATCTCAGTCAATGAGCCTCGAGTCCAAGTGCTTAAGTACCTCACAACGATATCGAATCTTCTTGTTGGTGTGATTAGCTCGGAATATTGTACGTTGTATTTTCTTTCCATTATAGATGCGTGACCGATAAACTTGACATTTCAGCACGCATTATGTATATACACATTTCGTCCAAGATCTCGACGCCTTTGCGCCCCCATAAGTTGAAGTCATGAAGCTCATAAAACCCGTGCTACCTAGTGTAACATACCTACTTTTAGAACCCCAAACGTATGTCCCCCCGAAATTACGATTCCTCTTCTCCATCATCATCATCGTCATCATCATCCTCTCCATCACCACCTCCGTCCTCATCCTCAGAGTCCTCCTCACTACTCGTCCCAGAACCCTCGCTCTCCCCCTCACTACCAGGATCATAATCCTCCTCATCCTCATCCTCCTCATCCATCGCAGCCTGTTCCGCCTCCGCAGCAGCCTTCTCCAACTCCCCCGCTTCCGCATTCCCCACCACATTCCCCTCCTCATCCTTCACCACATTAACATTCAACCTCTTGGCCTTCCTCTGCTCAGCCATACTCTTGTCCTGCAATCCATGGCGCTTAATAAAAGTATCGATGCCGTCAAAGTCCACTTGGTCCAGCATACTGAATTCGAATTCCTCCTGACTTTCTTCCACGGTTCCGTCCGAGGCGGAGGAACTCATATCGACTTCGATGTTGAGGTTAAATGTGCGTTGTAGGACGTTGGTATAGCTCACTGCTTGAATACGTTCGTGTGGGAGAAATTGAAGGGGTTTTTTGAAGGCCCAGAGGATTCCTACTGGGAGGAAGAAGAGGTATCCATCTTTGGAACCGCGAAAGGCTTTGACGAATACGGCTTTCTCGCCTGGTCTGTGAGGTTGTCTTTGTTCTGAGGAGAATAAATTTGCGTCTGCTTGTATGACTTTAAGGTTCGATCGGCCGACGCCTTTTAATCGTGTAGATATTGCCCAGTCGAAGAGAGACTTGTAATCATCTGATACTGTTGATGCGGCTACTGCTTCGGCACCACCGATCGTACCTGCTTTTGGTGCGCTGTCGGCGATTGTGAAGACGAGGGGTTCGAGGTTGGGAGGAGCGGTGGAGGATCCTTTGGAGGGTGTGATGTTTGAGGAGCGGGGGAAGAAGACGTAATTATATTGTTTTTGAGTCTTTTCAGGGACGGGGAGACAAAATGCGTATTCTAGATTCCAAGAAGTATTAGCATTCATCCTTCAAAATAAGAAGAAGAAAAAAATAGGGAACATACCAATATCCTTCCATGCATAGCTTATGCCCTCAACTGGTTCAGGTGAATTCGGCAGACGGGCGTAGAGGTGTGTAGATGTAAAGCATAACGTATATTTTTTTCGCTGGGGAACGACTACAGATATTTCTTTGATTTCGAGTAGAACCTTATCACTGCTGGTTGCGGGGGCGACTCCATTGGACGTGCCATTTGCCGCTGGTCTCGATGCTATTCCTTCGTCTAAACGACGTTTTTTGGATGCGGGCTCTGAGGATGCCGGATTGAGGCTGGATACGTAAAGAGAAATTTGATTAAATAACTCGATATAGTTATCTCCCACTGCACCAAAGAAGAAGTTAATTTCCGTTTTGCTTGAGATATACATACTTTTGCGCCTTGGGGATGTTGCGACAAGGCTGGAGAAACAGTGAGCATACCTGCTGCGAGTCGAATGGCTTGTCGGAGATCTGGCCGGCTTTGAAATGCCTCATCTAGAGTTTTTTCATCTAGTTTAGATACCATGTTGATGTTGAGGGGGTTTGTAAATTTAGAGGTTGGGATGGTTTGCTTTCCAGCTTCTGACAGTCAACTAGGAAGACGCGATCATTCCACGCGCTCGGGCTCCCGAACCCCTGAAATATTTGGGGAAGTCAGCCTCGTCATTGGCGAGTGGTTGCAGGCGAACACGAAGCACCAACTTGAAACCGCAAGCGAACCCGAAGAGGTTCTTGAGTAACTTTGGCTTGGAAATGAGATGTTATGAATACTTTTTTTGTCTAGAAACTCATGTTTAACATCATGGCAATAGTATATTTTAAGAGAATCGATTCGATCGCAGCTAGCTGTCTTGAAGAATTGGAGCAATCTAGTTATATACTTGTCTTTGACACATTTGAATAGGTACATCCTTTGTTATCCATTCAATAGGTGGCTCTTGCCTAGGCATCCTACACAATTGCGACTCTTCCGCCTAACACCTATAACAGGGTTTTAAGCAAAGCTTCCCTGTTGATCCCCATTTCGAATGCATGTTACTAACTTTAATTTATTAGGTACTGCCATCAAATAGCAACTCTATTTGTCACATTCATTTTGCAGCCCATTTGATCCACAATACGAAGCGAGATATATAGTACTTAGTAGAAGCATTCCAAGAAAAAGAAGACGAAGAAAGGCCAAGCTCTTCAGATATATAGTTCTAATTATGGCTATGCTAGAAACTCAGAAGAACAAAAATTCCATCAATGAACAAAAGGAAAACGAGACTTCGTAGCAGCGTAATGAAAGTATAGTATTTGCACTTGTATGACAGAGTTTAGTACAGTGTGAACGTCAATCCAACCCCAATGATAATGCGTACACCGACCGAGTTCGGGCCCCAAAACCAAAAATTGTAAACCTCTAAACACCAAACTCCGAGCTCACCCCAAAAATCAATATAATACTCTGAGTCAACCTACGACAGCGGCCAGAATGACAATTGTGAGTATGACTGCTAGAATCAAAAGTAAACAGCAAGCCTTGGATCTTGCGTTCTTCTGATATCTTGCAGCACTTCTCAACTCACGATCTGCACCTTGGGTATCGTTTCGGGTATTTTCGACGTTATTGGCTATATCGTCGAGCATTTCACCCTGTTCTGTAACGATATGCGCTACATCTCGGAAGAGTTCATTCAGCTCTGTAACGCCCTGCTCGATATTCCGGATCTCCGCCTCTCGTTCTACAATCAGGGAATCCTGGAAATCCACCTCATCTTGAGAAGCGAGCCGCAGTTGTTCTTGCGCTTGTTGTTGTCCAAATGGACTCGTGCCTTCGGCTCCAGGGGATTGTGATTCTTCCAATGCACTCCGTGCTGCCGTCGCAGATGTGCGTTGCTTCTCGAGTGCTAATCGCTGGACTGACTGAAACTCTTGAAGATTGTTTTGGAATTCTCGGGCGAGCTTCTGCTGAGTGTATTTTTGTGATGGCTGGATTTATATTAGCATTCTTCTCCATAGATCGAGTAAGTATTTACTTACGCTAACATCCTCCCAAGACTGGATCTTCTTGACGCCCTCCCCAACTTCCTTAAAGGTGTCTTTGGATTCCTCCAAAAGATCGTGCACTCTTTCCCGAACCCTCTCTGTATCCCGCTTTGTACCCAGGAGCGATATCTCGTTGGAAAGTCTCGAGATGTTGCCAGTCAATGTGAAGAGTTTGGTCATGAGCTCTTGCGACAGGCGTTGAAACTCAGGATCATCGGAGTATTGAGGGTCGTCTTGCCGCCGCATGGTAGTCGGCTGCGACTCCATCGATGAGAGTTGATCGAAGGACATACTTGCGGTATTTTATCAAAGACGCTGGACAGGTATCAATGAGTTGGGGGACGCTGGGTTATGAGGAATTTGTTGCCTGGAGATGGCGGGAGATGGGCCTTTAAACTGACGTACTCACGGCAAGGCGGACGTGAATCCTGGGAGGCTTGGCGCTGTACCTGGCCTGGCCGCCTTTTATTTTGATTTGGTGAATGTCAACACCTCCGATAATTTTGCGCTCGACAGCTTAGGCCTAGACCACAGGACATGGCAATTGCCATTTGATTTCCAAACTTCGCAGAATCCGCCTCTGCAGCCATTACCGCTCTCGAAATACGGTCATATCCTCCCGTATCCCTATCCCACGATGGCGCCCACGTCGCGAGTGCGTCCTTACAAGGACTACCTTACGCCTGCGATGCATAGAAGATTCGCAATGGCAACTGCCACGTTATTTGGCCTCTGTTATGTAGAATCGGTTCTGATAGGGGAGTGGAATTCTTGTAGGTGCCAGATCTCAAGGTTGCAGTTCAAAATCTAACGTCTGGCAGTTTTCTGGAGTTGGTTTCCGTTTGGACGAGCTGGAATTCGTGCTGGCCTTCTCTTCATACCCGCGTTCATGATATTTATTCTTCGAGTTGCCCAGCTTCACGTCGGGCTGCGGACCTCGTTCTCGGCCTGGGAGACTTTCAGGGGGTTCGCACGCAGATTCGATGTTGTCCAAACCTTTGGATGGTATTTCCTCTCGGCATATTTGTTCAGCGAAATCTACGTCTGGTCCGCATCGAAGGACGCTGACCTCAACCGAATTAAAATGCAACTCAGGACTGATCGCCCGATCATTAATGAAAAGCCTATATATTTGACAAGCTTTCTTTACTTCCTGGCAGCCGTTCAATCTGGTTTTCATCTATTTTACGATTATGACCGAATTGATATGCCTGTTACGAAAACGAAGCCCGTTGGCTCTCCAGAGAAACTTTCACACATCATCGTCCCCCCAGCTACGCAACTCAAGTCAAAGATCCCAAGTATACTGATCAGCTGCTTCACACGATCCTTGATTATTACTCCCATCTTTCCGTTTCTTTACGCCTGCACAGTACGGAAATTCGCTTACACCTTTACCCGCTCATGGGCCAAAATATTCTGGAACTTACCCAAGTCAAGCGCCCTTCCGAGCTCTGGACCATGGCACTGGACTGTTATGTTGAGAACACTCACATCAGGTTTCTTGCTACTGATGCTGTGGGAGGTTGGAAACGCTGCCTTCTCAGCATATGTTGCTCAGGAACCTCTAAAGAATGACAGACCGATCACATATGAATCTCGAGATCCAAATGGAAGCTTGTTGACTGGATTGAAAGGCGTAAAGCTTCAGACTAGAGTAAGTGCCCAATGCTGGCCCCTTGATAGCAAATACTGACAAGTTGAAGGCATTCGCATTTTGGGAGCTTGTATACATAGCGCAGCGCTTTGAAGGTCGACGAAAGAATATTTATGAAGATATTGATAGAACTGGTGGTTCAGCCTGGTCTCAAATTCTTTCTGCGTGTCTAGACGTCATTAAAGAAATGGACTCGCGGATAGCTGAATACCGAAATCCTACAGCCTCTGCCTTGGATAAGACTATAGGGTTTAAAGCCCCTGCTACTTCAGCGCAGTCAGAGTCCCTTCCGCGGATGGTCGCACCTTTGCAAGATGGCCTCAGAAAGTCGGGAGACATCTTCAATCGGAGCCCACCACCAAAAAAAGAAGGCCAACGTTCTGTGGAGGCTATAGGTCGGTTTGCGAAGAGACATGGGCAATCACCAAACGAAGGTCTATCATTAAAGTCCAAAGCACTTATTTCCAAGGCCGAAAGCTCTGTCCTAAGTGAAAGTCAAAAGCAGGCCCTCTCTGCTCAAGGCGTGGCCGGGTTATTCAAAGAGCAAATAACCTGGATTTTACAGAGCAGGCTTGGTTGGCCTTTTAGACAAGAGTACAGAAGAAGGATTGCTGCAGTTGTGTTGGGCACTCCATACGGTGATGTTGGTATTATCGTTGATGCTGTGGACGCCCTGTCGAGATTTGCAGTATGCAGTTTGACGGAAGACAAAATTGGTCATGTTCAGAAAGATTTGAGGACTATAATATTAACCTTCACGAGCGCCATTGAGGAGTTGGAGGCGTTCCGAAGGACGGTTGGATTTCACTGGACGGATGTCGAGGAAAAACTGGAAAGCCCAGAAGTGGACACTATCTTGGCGGCATTGAGAGGTGGTCTAGGTGCACTGATTGATACATTCGGTAACTACGCCGATGGCTTGAAGTTGGGCTTAACCGATATGAGGAGAGTGAGAGAAGCAGCTGCTGCTCCAGCCAGCAGTTCTAAAAGGCGATGAGATGGATGAATCTTGAAGACAGGCTACATCTATGTCAGAGTAGTATAACTGTATAATTAGTCAAGAAATTCTTCTATCGTATGTGAATCTTATAAGCGTTTGTTTTTATTGTCCTCGTATCTTTTTAATGTTCAAACTAAAATGCCACGCTGTTACGGCTGAGATTCGGCTCACACATGTACAAGAGATACGTAAGTATTGTTTACTTCTACGGAGGTACCTACCTAGTTTGCTGTTCCTATTTCGGCAACCGTGTCATAACTTTTACATAATTCCCCAACTTATTAGGCTAACACTGCTTGATTTAATGCAGAAGGGTGTTTTGTATACGTTTTGTATCCATTTTGTACCGACGTTGCGGTCGTGCTGTCGCACAAAGGAAAGCGGAGCCGATAACGGCGTACCCCTTTCCAGAAAGCTCAACGTCACTCGGCATACCGCGGCAATGGGGATGGAATGGAGGGGCAAAGATGGACCCTCCACACCAGCTCCAGGGGTCCAGGGGTCCAACTGTCCAGGTAGGTACATACCGTACGAGTAGGTACTCCGAACAGA
Source organism: Hymenoscyphus linearis (assembly GCA_900536425.1). Taxonomy (NCBI): domain Eukaryota; kingdom Fungi; phylum Ascomycota; class Leotiomycetes; order Helotiales; family Helotiaceae; genus Hymenoscyphus; species Hymenoscyphus linearis. The sequence goes on along the minus strand of UNPR01000078.1, from coordinate 16,179 downwards.
GTATTTATTAAAGGTGAGCTGGTGGTCATCGTACGATTTCAGTTTTGCTCTACTGAGTACTTCTACATAAACTTCTTCCTTTCTCATATTTTGCGATTGCTTTTGCTTCATTTAATTACTTGAATTCGACCAATTGGATTCAATCGCTTTCTCAGTATGTCGTCCTCGCTCATCGCTTCCGCGGCGCTGAAGGCTCGCGTCCGTCGGCCTTCGATGCTGAAGAAGCTTGCTAGAGCGGAGGATTTAATACCACTATTCCCGAATGGTGCGTATATTGGATGGTCTGGATTTACGGGTGTTGGTTATCCTAAGTATGTCTTCTCCCTCTTTTCCCTTCTTTATAACCCTACTTTCATCCTCGTTCTCATTAAATACATCATGTCCTATTTACTAATCACGTACATAGAAAAATCCCTACCATGCTCGCGAACCACGTCGAAAAAAACAACCTCCAAGGCCAACTCAAGTACTCCCTCTTCGTAGGCGCCAGTTCTGGTGCGGAAACCGAGAATCGATGGGCGGATTTGAATATGATTGAACGACGGAGTCCGCATCAGGTTGGCAAGAGCATTGCGAAGGGTATTAATAATGGGGATATCAAGTTCTTTGATAAACATTTGAGCATGTTTCCGGTGGATTTGGTTTATGTGAGTTTCACCTGTTGTTTTGATGAGTGAAGGTGTGATGCGGTGAGGGGTACTGGGACTGATGAATACCTCACAGGGATTTTATACCAAGGATCGTCCGAATAAGAAGTTGGACGTTGTTATTGTTGAGGCTACGGCTATTACTGAGGATGGAGGGATTGTGCCTGGTGCTTCGGTTGGGGCTTCGCCTGAGTTGATTCAGATGGCTGATAAGGTATGTGGTTATTTTATTTTCTTGGGCTTTCTCGAGTATGGGGAAATGGAGGGAAAGACCAATTCAATGGTTCCACGAGTTGGAATCATTTTGACGAATTGACTGACCATAAATAGATTATTGTGGAAGTCAACACCTCCATGCCCTCATTCGAAGGTCTCCACGACATTACTATGACACAACTACCTCCCCACCGAAAACCATACCTGATCATGGCTCCTGAAGATCGCATCGGTACAACTTCTATCCCAGTTGATCCCGACAAGATTGTTGCAATCATTGAATCGGATTATCAAGACCAAACACAACCAAACTCCGCAGAAGATGATACATCCAGAGCCATCGCCCGTCACCTGATCGAGTTTCTCGAACACGAAGTGACACATGGCCGTCTACCTGAACATCTTCTACCAATCCAATCCGGTATTGGAAACATAGCAAATGCAGTCATCGGCGGACTTTCAGAATCCAAATTCGAGCATCTGAAAGTTTGGACCGAAGTCCTCCAAGATACCTTCCTGGACCTCTTCGATTCTGGTCGTCTGGATTTTGCAACTGCGACGTCTATGCGTTTCTCCCCAGACGGATTCAAACGCTTCTACGATGGATGGGAACAATACCACAACAAACTACTCCTTCGTTCTCAACAAGTCTCAAATTCCCCCGAGATCATCAGGAGACTTGGAGTTATCGGAATGAACACACCCGTAGAGGTAGATATTTACGCCCACGCCAACTCAACCTGCGTCATGGGCAGTCGCATGCTTAACGGCCTCGGCGGCTCAGCAGATTTCCTCCGTTCTTCCAAATACAGCATTATGCACACGCCCTCCACTCGACCTTCGAAGACGGATCCTTTGGGCGTCTCGTGTATCGTGCCAATGTGTACACACGTCGACCAAACCGAGCACGACCTTGATGTCGTCGTCACCGAACAGGGTCTTGCAGACGTACGGGGATTGAGTCCAAGAGAGAGAGCAAAGGTCATCATTGAGAAATGTGCTCATCCGGAGTACAGACCAATTCTTCAGGATTACTTTGCTAAGGCGGAATTTGAGTGCATGAAGCGGGGTTGGGGACATGAGCCGCATCTTTTGTGGAATAGTTTTGATATGCATAAGGCGTTTGATCTGCAGGGAAGTATGAGGAAACTTAAGACTTGGGGTTAATCTGATGGCATTTTTGGGTGTTTATCTGGGGAGGATCTAGGCGTGGATGTTTGGATGAATCATGGCCGTGGGGGGGTTTTTTTGGAATCTGGGGAGTTGTTGATGAGATTTATGAAGTTATGGGGACGGGAATAGGGATAGGGTATTAAGTGATTCATTCTCTGCCCTCTGTACGTAGGCCTTGAGAGGAATGTGGGTTTTGTATGCCATAGCAAGAAATGAAGTTAAGGAACATATAGAGAGATTTCAAAATTTGAAAGGTTTATTATCGTAACAACTTTGTTGTTGGCTTTACTATTGTGGTGCATTTCCTGAATAGTCCAGTTAAAGAATCATACGCATCAGAAATTGATGTTTATAGTTTCTTCCTTGTTTGTAAACGTAGATGTTCATATCAGGGAACATCTTAGCTCTCGATACAATACAAGTGAATATACAATTGGAGTGAATATACAATCTCGGTCCTTTATTTTTCATTTCTTTTTCATTTTCTTCTTCGAAATGAAAATAACAATTAGCGATTGGGGTTTTAGGAGACAGACAGACAGACACCTTGGAGTGAATTGATAGTTCGCTGTGCCGTTTCGCTTAACGGATCTTCCCCCCTTTTTTTTCGGTTCTTGGATAGTTCTTGGCGGTGCTGGTTGGTGCTCGGGAGCCAAGAGATGTTGGGGTGGCATGTGGCACGAGTAAATAGTTACTGGTGAATATGGGAGTTCGTGATATTAGATGAGCGTAGGAGAGCGGTGTTAGGAAGAAGAGAAGAGAGTGGCGAGGTTGATTTTGTGAGATTTATTGGTTTGTTTTGAGTGAGGGATTATGGAATTGATGTGAAATGATGGGGATGTTTGACCGATTTGACTGATTTGATAATATTTTCAGTGTAACAGGGCTCTTTGCTCTGTGGTGGAATTATGTGAGTCTTAGGTAGTATTAACACTATATGATAAGTAAAGCGCTATATATTGCTCAGTAGAAGGGCCGCACCGTCTAGTGGACCGTTCATTTAATGTTTTGTTTCAAATATCTCCCAACTCCCACCTCTATTAAGTCACGTGATGGAAATAGAGTGCCTACAATTGGAAAGCTTAACTCCTTTGTTAGCACGTGGAAACCCTCCAGTATATGTACTTTCTGTACACTATTGAAGTCGTGTATCTGTCCCATATTTACTATTTACTATTCATTATTTCCTATTCACTATTTACTATTCATTATTCACTATTCATTATTTCCTATTCACTATTCGCTATTGACTATTCTATTTACTATTTATTATTCACTATATATCATTTGCTATTCACTATTCACTATCCCACATTTTCACTTCCCACATTTTTACTTATCACATCTTCACTTCCCACATCTTCGCTTCCCACATCTTCACTTCACACAGGTTGGTTTCCAGGAAAGGGAAAGTGGGTTGTATGAGAATAATCGAGGATCCACGATGGGGTCTTATTGATATTCAGCAGTGGGTGAGTTTATAGAGAGTATAGATATATACTTAGCGCGTATATAGAATGTGAGATAGAAAGAGGTATCTAATATAGAGGAATAAGAGATATAAATCTTATAATATCTAGAAGTTAAGCGGCTTTTATACTTATGGGATATTGTTTTCTATTACTTATTTGAAGTTGTGTTATGGGTGATGTGACTTGATGGTTAGGTACTGATTTGTGTATGTATAAAACGTAGTATTCAGAGAGTGATATTATTTTGTCTCTAGGAGAAGTTTGAATCAGATAAAGATAGAGGAGTATCCATGTGTACCACAATAGCCAAGGTTTTAGTCGGATATTGTGTTACAAGGCTAATAGAGCAATAAGTACAAGTAATGATTGGAGACCTTGGCGCAGACTCGAGATCGTTACAATTGAATCTTTCCAGCATCCATAAAGCTACTACGAGAAAAGGGAAATGAAACAAATAATAGGTAGAATCATTCTTCTCTATAGAAATAGTACCTCGTGTTTTTCGCAGGGGAAAATTCCCTTCATTATAACGTGCATCTTTGAGGGAGGACTGTTTTCTCTCTAGAGTTCGGTTTCCAAGCCGGCTGGAGCAAAACCACTCTTCCTTGTCGCTATAACACCAATCGAGCTGATGCTATGTTGTCCCATGATTTCGAAGACCGCTATATCGGCATCTACTACCTTCCTGAACCAATTTCGTATCTCGACCGCTACAAGAGAGTCAACCCCTAAAGCATGAATTGGCTGGTCCACGTCAATGGTGTCTTCATCTACCATCAGCAAGCTGGCTATTCTTGTCTTCAAAGCATTTGCTATAATGGTACTGGCACCCGATAGGGAGGCTGAGGATGAAATGAGTGCGCTAACATTCGCCAAATTTGAAGGATAGCGTACTACTTCAAGGCTGCCAACATCAATCTCATGAAGTTGCCTAAACATAGGTCTGGAAAGCCAATCGGGTTCGACAATGTTCTTTTCTCTCAGAGTCTTTGGAAGCGGTAACCCAGTAATTACTTGGCTCTTCATTGCCGATTGTCGATCTAACCCTGGATTACAGTAATAGGCCAGAATTTTGTGAAGATCTGCCTGGGTAATTTTATGGTCACCAATTGCTTCCAGAAAGCCTCCTATCTCTTCATGCTCGGCAACAAACCCGACGGATTCGATCATACCGAGGTTCAATGAGATGGCTTTCTCTCCAATAGAAGTGCGATATCTAGCGAGGCCATCTTGAAAGGTGTTACCAGCGGCATAGTTGCCTTGTCCGAGTGAGCCAATGATCCCGGCATATGACGAGAGCATGATAAAGAATTCCATTCCAGACGGTAGCAGCTTGTGAAGATTCCAGGACCCTGCGACTTTGGGCTTGATTGTTGCCTCAAAATCACCAAAGCTCATGTTAGACAACATCGCACTCTACAAAAAGTGGTTAGACCAGGCCCATAGACACAAATTAAGTTCAAAACTAACCTTTAGAACCATCGATGCTTGTATGCAACCACGTATCGGAGGCATCTTTTTTGCACACATAGTCAACACCGCTTTTAATGTGTCCTCGTCCGCCACGTCGCAGGGTGGCGTGAGAACATTTACACCCTTCTCCTTTAGGCTTGCTAGAAAATCCAAAATATGTTTAGAGTATACCTCTTTTCGCGAGAGCAGGACAAGGTGTTTCGCATTTCGAGAAACCATCCATTTGGAGATACTACGACCGAGACCCCCGAGACCTCCAGCTATTACATACGTCGCTTGTGAATCAAATATATCGAGTTGTTTGAATGGCGGAGTCACCGTGACCTGATCATCGTCACCAAATTCCAGGACTAATTTCCCGCTATGCTTTCCGCTTTGCATAAGCCGAAAAGCATCCTCTGCTTGAGATACCTTGCAGTTATTGAAAGGCTGGGGTATGGTAATTCTCCCTGATTGAGCAAGATTCATCACGGACGTGAGCAACTCCTTGAACACATCTCCTCGCATTTTGCATATCAAGGTCAAGTCAACGCCAGTAAACGTCACGTTATTCGAGAAAGGCGACATTGGCAATCCACCCAGCGCCGATACAGAAGGCGCGAGGATATCCCGCTTACCCACTTCGATGAATCGACCAAATGGAGCTACACACTCCCAAGAACATCGAAGCGCATCTCCTGTCAACGAGTTGATTACCACATCAACCCCACGCCCATCAGTCCGTCTCATGATACCATCTTTGAAGGCCAAATTTCTGCTTGAGAAGATGTTGTCCTCGGGAATTTTGTACAAGTCCATGAGAAGCTTTTTCTTTGCTCCAGTGCTGACAGTAACATAAACGACCGCCCCTAATATTTTAGCGAGCTGGATGGAAGCCTGTCCCAAACCACCAGCACCAGCATGTATGAGGACCGATTCTCCCCTTTGAACCTTCGCAACTGTGATTAAACAATAGTATGCCGTAGAAAATACCACTACCAATGATGCTCCGATTGCGAAAGATAGTTCTGGGGGAAGAATAGCAACGCAGCTTGCCCTGCACCGACAGTATGTGCGATATGCCCCCTGCATAGCGCATACAACTCTATCTCCGATTTTGAATTCGCCTTTGACAGCATCTCCAACTCTAGTCACAATGCCTGCACATTCGCACCCGAGAGTGGTCTCCGGTATCTGACCAAGCGCAATGAGAATGTCTCTGAAGTTTACACCGGCAGCTTTGACGGCAATCTCGACCTCGTCAACTTCCATCGGATGGCGATATTTTTCATCATCCACCCAATGGAGAGTATCGAGTAAGCCAACAGATCCGATACTCATCATCAACGGTCTTTCAATCTGCTGCAAAGGTTGTAGCTCTGACAGGTTAGAACTATCTTGGCGAACATGGTCCAGAAGATAATTAGCCTCTATAACTCTACCAATGCAGATGATGTCGTTTTTGACGGTGTACTCCGTTTCAATCGTCGTCTCCCGGCCGAAAATGGACGCCTCCATGATTTTGACAACATGCCGAGCAACGTTGGAAGGTTTTGTAGTATCTTCAATGGCCAGTGTGATCATGAGGAAGCCTTCTCGTTCTCTCTGAGCACTTCTAGAAATACCAAGTATCATTTGGTCGTCTGGGCTCTGATTATCCTCATGGTTTTGGCGAAACACCCACAGCAGTACTTTGGGTTCCGAGATTAGCTTCTTCAAAATTTTGAACTTCCTTTCATTCATATTCTTAAACCAAAAATATAAAAAATTTGGTAGGAAAAGGCAGTATGAATCTTTCAAGTTCCATGCCAGGACTTCTCGTGAGGAAATCACTTCGCAATAAAGCCCGTTTGAAGACATTTGCGCACATATGTCGATGCTCACTGACTGCTGTAATGCTGACCCATCCGAAATTATAATAATTCGTGTATAGGACCTTGCGAAAGGCTGGGGTTCGGCTGCATCCAAAGCTGTGGTAATGAAGGCACTTGCTGGTTGAAGGTTGCCAAGTTTGTGTTCCATCCTATTAGAAGTTGGAAATATCGCATCTATTCCAGAGAATTGGGTCTTCAGAAGATTTTCATTCCATTTTGAAGTTTTCATAAGTGGCCCCCAGCGGCGGTATTCTTCTTGCCCTTATCATACTGTTAGCAGCCCCGCAATCAGATCATTCTCAATAACTGACCCTTCCACCATCCAGGCAAAAGTCCGACTGTAAATGTTCCACGCAGCATTTCGGTATACGTTGTTTCAACTAGAGCCAGTTTCCCACCGCTGTAATCAATTGTTAGCTCATGGGAGCTCTAAGTTTTGGAATACAGCGCAATCTTACGTCTTTAGGAGCTTGCGAGTATTTCTGAGAGTGCTTTCGATATCAGGGGTGGCATGCAAGACCTGCGACGTTAAAGCAGCTGACCGTAAATGTTTTGATAAGCACTACTTACGTTCACAGCTATGATTACATCATATTTACCCATTGCATTTCCACTATCTTCCGGATCTTGCTCGATGTCCAGTGTCGTGAACACCATGCGCTCGTTCTTAAACTTCTCTTTGGCTTTCTCAAGGAATGCAGGTGATATGTCTGTGAACGCATACTCTGAAAAACGATGAGCTCCTGGCTCAAGGTCTTCTCCATGCTTCATGAGAGTATCAATTGTGTAGCTGGTTGAACTACCAGTGCCAGCTCCAATTTCAAGAACTCTGAGACTGGGATTCTTGTGTGCTAAGAGGTCAATATAACTCGCCAAATTTGAAAATAAAACTGGCAATCCATAACCAGTACGGTAAAACTCATCGATGACAGAATCTTGGAATAGAAGGCCGAGACCATCTACCTCGCCGCTGAGAATGCCGTTTAGATTGCGGGCTACCCTACCCATTAGTACGCCTTCAGCATCATGGTTTTCCACATTAGCTAACAGTGTCTCAAAATTCTCTGAATCTTCTTCGATAGCCAGCACAGATTCAGAAGAAACTTTCTTCATCCATTCCAAATACCGACATAGATGTGGTGGCAGCTGGGATGGATTTGAGTTTTGAAACTTTCGAAGGGCTTTGTCTATGGAGAGACGGCACAGAAGTTCTTTTTCTTCTGATATCGTGCTTGGTGTGACTGAACTAGTTGAGGTGGCGGAACAAATTATAGGAAGCTGGTCGTTGTCCAACAAAGACGGGTCCGGCTTCCAATCTAAGTTGAAAAGCAATTGAGACTTGGCAGCATGGTTCTCTATAGAACCAGTGGTACCTGAAACGAAAGTCATTTCAAGTTCCCCGGCTATACAGGCTCGACCTGTCGAAGTATGCACTGCCCTGAAAGTTCCATCTGTTCCGCGATATCCTCGGAGAGCGCCCTTCATATAGACTTTGATATTTCCGTCGATTAAATCTCCCAAGTTGGAAATCCACAACTTCTTAATCAAAGTGGGTACCATGGTTGGAACTGTAGTCTCGCATCCCCTGGTCATGGCCGGAATTATAGTTTGTAAGACACTATCCAAGCCAGCAGGGTGAATAAGATAGGGCTGCGACGCATTTTTCGAAGTTTTTGATTTCCAACCAACAAGGTTGATATCACAAACAACAGCGGTTGTTTCGCCAGAATAGGTACGGTTGATAAGTCTGAAGCTCGGCCCATAGCTATAACCATGTAGGCCGGCATGATCATAGAGCTTCTTTGAGCCTAAAACGTCCTTGCATGTTTTGGCACCTCTATAGTATTCATCGCTGTATCGGTTCGTTTCTTCCAGAACACGTTGTTGGCCTATTTCGGGATCCGGGCTTTCATATTCCACGGAGATTGCTCCTCGACAGCTCTCAACCCATTTTCCGTCGTTGTAAAAGCAAACGCGGAACTCGCTCCAGGATTCCTCCTGGTCCTTACCCTCTGCGTCTTGGGAAGGGCGAAAGTAGATCTGAATCTCGAGTCCTTCAGCATCAGAAGGAATCACCATCCCTCTAAAGATAGCCACGTTCTGAAGGCGATATGCTGTAATCTTCCTTGTTGAGGAGGAAAGCTGCCGTGCTGCCTCAATTGCCATGACGAGAACCCCTGCAGCGGGGTATAACACCACACCATTAATCTTATTTAATCAGCACAAGCATCTGGCACCTGGAATAAGAGAAACTTACAACGTGATCGTTGGCCCAGGAGTCATCCGTGAGGAATATTCTGTTTTGCCATCGTGCCTCAATGGGATTCCAGTCCGATACCCTGGAACCAAGAAATTCATGGTAAGGCATGCCACCGAACCTGTAATTCTTGCTTACCCGACTTTCTAACCAATATCTTGTTTTGTGATCAAAAGGGTATTCTGGAAGGTTCACCAACATCTTAAATTTGGTATTCGACTCCTCGCCAGGCCTATTCGCCTTAGCCAAGTTGATCAAAAACCCATGGCAATACAGTTTACCAATAGCTTCGAGGATTGAAATACGAGCAGGGGTGTTTCGGAATAGCAAAGAACCATATTCGACGTCTTTCACTCTCCCGACAGAAGACAAGATTTCTCGTATAGGCCCCTGAAGAGTTGAATGTGGACCAATCTCTAGGAGGTAAGTAACGGCAAGTTGAGGGCCTTCACTCTGTCCTAACTGCTTCTTCGGTCGCTCATAGACGATCTGAGAAAGCGCCTCAGAAAACCGAACAGTTGATACAAGGTTTTGAATCCAGTAATTTGGTTGTAGTAAAGCTATTGGCTGAATGGTTTTACCTGTCACAGACGAAACTATAACACAAGCTTCAGATGTTCCAGGTTGTAGATCATGAATAAGCGTTTGATAGGTAGAAGCAGCAGCATCCATGTATCTTGAGTGATAAGCGACATTTACCCTCAATCTTCTGCAAAATATTCCTTGTTTTTCAAAGATCCCTTGTATGTTATTGATATCAACGTTGCTGCCTGACAAGGTGACATTTTGGGGACTGTTGATACAGGAAACATTGATGTTGCTAGACTCGCCAGTTTTTCCAAAAGCTTTGAGGTGCTCTTCCGCTTCTACATTCGAGAGTCCAACAGAGAGCATTGCACCGTGCTCTTCACGGGAATTTAATAGTGTTGCGATTGCCTTTCCTCGGAAGTAGGCGAGTTTCCATGCAGATTGTTTTGATATTGCTCCAGCACAATAAGCCGCCGCAATTTCCCCAGAGGAGTGCCCCACGACACTGATCGGCTTGAGGCCAAAGTCAAAGATCAAATCAACCAGAGCTACCTGAAGCACTGTCGACAAAGGTTGTGCAAATTCAGGCATGTCCAGCCTGGATGTCTTTTCATCTCGTCTTGTGAGTTCATCTGATTCATCAGCCAAGCTCCTCAGAATCCAAGGATTATGCGTACCTCTAACAGACCAAGAACAGCCCAAACTTTGTAAATAGCAACCCGCTTCATCCAGACTTGCCGAGAAAGCTTTATATTTGACCAGTTCACGGCCCATAGCGAACCATTGTGCACCTTGCCCTGTGAAAACAAAACAAGCTTGTGGAGTGTAGAGCGACTTAATAGGCTTTGAGCACTTGGTACTCATCCCGGTGCAGGTCTGAGAGTTACCACCAGTTACCAGATAGGACTTCCAAGGGAACTAGGTTTGAACATTAGCCAGGGAGTATTGAGCAGTCAGAAATATTCAGACCCACTTGACTGCGCTTCTCAGATAGTGTATAGGCAATATCTGACAGAGAGATCTGTTCATTCTCAGAGAGATAGGATTCAAATGCTTCGGTCAGCCGCTGTACACAATTCTCATCCGCAGATGACCACACCAGTATCTGATGTTGCTGGAATTGACTATTTTCGACTGTTGTATCATGGAAACTAGAATTCGGTGTTTCATGGCTGGGATTGATCGACTTTGGGGACTCGGATAGTACTACACTCTGGGTACAGTGAAGGCCGGAGAGGTTGCGCTGTTGAAGGTAATGCAGTGCATCATCGAGCACAACATGGACATTTGAGCCACCAAAACCAAAGCTGCTTAAAGAAGCGCGGCGAAGACCTTCTGTAGGCCATTTTGTAGGAAGTGTTGGAAACTTGATGTTCCATTGATCTACTGGTATCTTGGGGTTGACCTTCTCAAAGTTCAAGTTAGGTGGTATGATGCCATTTTCTAGAACTAGAATCGTTTTAATAAGCCCCGCGATACCACTAGACCCTTCAAGATGTCCAATGTTTGTTTTGACAGCGCCAATATAAAGAGGGTCATCTGGAGCCCGGAAGGCGTAGAAGGCATTCGCAATTGCCTTGGCTTCAGTCGGATCTCCAAGACCTGAATAGCCAGGTTAGCTATTACTTAGCACAAAGATTCTCAGAGCTAGGCATAAGAAATTGCTTTGATCCCATAATTATTGGGACACCGAAACACAGGAGATGTCATAAGGTCAAATAGAGTATTGAGAGGAAAAGTCGACATACTAGTCCCGGTCCCTGCATGCTGTCAGTCAAGATCCATATGAGAAAGTTTATCGTTCCCATTGCTCTTACCGTGGGGTTCAAAATATCTTGTAGGACCCATATCAATCCCGGCTTGCTCGTATGTGCGTCGAATAAGATCCTCCTGGGCCTTGCTGCTGGGCTGGGAAAATCCAGGCGTTCTTCCATCTGAATTAGACCCAGAGGCACGGATTACAGCTCTAATTGTGTTCCCGTCTTTCAGAGCTTCGCTGAGAGTTTTGATGGTTACAACACCTATGCCTTCGCCGCGTCCATACCCGTTTGCTCTCTCATCAAAGGTAAAGCACCTGCTATCAGGCGAAAGAACACTCGTTTTCGAAAGTTCCAGCGTGGACTCAGGGGAAAATATAAGGTTGGCTCCTGCAACAAGTGCCTGAGTTAGAGTCAGAAAGTTGTTTTCATGCTTAGGGGAGCAACTTCTTGAAGTGAATATGACAGAATAAATGGGGCTTCGATATAAATTTCAAGCAACATGCATGGAGTGGGGGAAAGATATCAGCATTGTGGCTCGATTGGCAAAAGAAACTGAAGCACCACACTATTAATAGGAGTGTGGGCTGGGTACAATGTCTCTTTTGTGGGCTGACGTCCTTGGAATCAAAGGGCAAGCTAGTTAGGTATAATGGCTACCGTTGACTCCAGAAGTTCACAGGGGCTGAGCTGAGGTCCGTGGCGAGTGAAAGAAAATTTCAATATACCGTTGATGATTCTCCGGAGCGAAGAGTCTGGCAAGCGAGGTGAAGTGCGTTGAGGCTACTTGAACATGCAGAGTCGATTAAGATGCTGGGCCCCTTCAAGTCAAAGAACCAACTCAGCCTGTTGGCGAGCATTGCAGCTGCGTTACCGTGCGTCTTATACTTGACAGGAAGGCTCGGATCTTTCGAAAGCATAATATCATAGTCATGCATGAAAGCGCCAACAAAAACAGCTGTATCTGAACCTCGAATCATGTCCAGGGAAATCCCAGCTAGAACTGTTAGCATGTCACAATCAAAGAGATTTAGGGTCAGCTTACAGTTCTCCAGGCTATGATAGGCAGTCTCTAAGAGTAGCCTCTGCTGTGGATCCATGCATCTCGCTTCCATGGGCATGATTGAAAAGAAAGGGGCATCGAATGCGGCGATATCATCGCGTATGAAGTTACCGCCTTTAGCTTGGAACTATTGTTTTTTTAACGAAGTCCTCGAACAAGTCATATATATCCTACACTTTCGATACCTTCCCCCTCAGCACTGTAGAACGAGTTGAGGTTAAACCTAGTATTCGGAACGTCGGTCATCGAAGACTTCCCCTCAAGGAGCATTTTCCAAAATGAATCGGCAGTAGTCGCCTCTCCAGGGAATTTGAACGCGAAACCAATCACTGCAATATCTTCGTCCATCATTGTTAAATGGCTTGTTTCGACGTGGTTTCTCCGTTTTGGTTATTGTTTTCTGGAATTTTGTTTCTACCAAGGCAAATTTTAACTTGGATCTTGCAGATTGAACGTGATTTAAGAACTCGGCGATAACTGACTAGCAGCTTATGTGGTCCGGATTTTTGATAAGAAATGGTACAGCATCTGAGAGAAACGTAGCACAGGTCCGGAAGCTGGGTCATAATGGGATTGACAACACGCTTATCATCCGAGGTTATACGACAACGAAGAGCAAATTACACAGATGACTTCACTTAGTGTCCTAAAACCACAAGTCAGATTGAGGTGCTATTTGCTACATCATTCTTATCAGCTAGCCACACTGATTGTCCTATGTCTGTCACTTTACTATTGCCTACCCATACCGTCGCTGCCTATTGTTGCTTCATCCCTTACTTTCTACCCGGCTGCTATTGTATGCCTTTATTTTGCACTCCACCCAGCATACTCGCTCCTGTACTTTACGTTCTGACATTCTAAGTAATGCGAATGTGAAATGGGCAAGAAGAAAGTGTGAGGCGTGGTTGCGATATGTTAGTGGTCTCGCCAAGGCGGGAAGCGCTATATATATGCTGTACACGCATCCATACGTGTAAAGATCTAGACTTGAGCCCATTAGTGGGTTTCTGGCAGATCTCAAAGAATACATCAAATCGGACGGGTCATTTGATGCAATCTTGGGATTTTCTCATGTAGCACAGCTCTCTTCGACCTTCCTTTTTCTTCACCGACAAGAGAATCATCCGAGGTACGACTTTTCCAGCTCCATGAAATGCGTCTTTTTCCCCTGCGTACTTACACCTTGATCCATTGAAGGTAGGACGAGGAGCGTTGGCACAAACAAAGGATCAAGCGGTATATATTCCTACATGGTGTACGGCATATTTTCTCGGAATCCAAGAGTATGTTTATCTTGAAAGCCGGGGGAAGGGCATGCTGGAGGTGCTTTGAGGCAAAAAGTCCACGTTCGCGATGATACTGGTCAGTACAAGAACAGTTGAGGAGTCTTTTTATTGCAGTAAATCTAAATTAATATGTTAGCTAGAATTATTGGTACAGAGATAATCTTTCGAATAGTAAACCAAGTGTACGGAGAGCAGGTACAGCTGCAAATACTTATATTCTCGTTTTGGTTAATTCACTTGTACGAATCAAGGTTTACCCACGTAATTGAGCTTGCTAGCTACTGGTGGGGCATTTTGCAATAATACCTGACCTCAAATAAACCGTATCACCATCTGCTCCAAGCCAGATGAAGTAAAAGTCCCGCTCCAAGAACCTCGAACTATGCAGCGAACGCTTAAGCGAATTGGACCAGAGCATCTGCTGTAACCTTTGGAGCATCTAGGAATGGGGAGTGGGAAGTCGGCAGTTGCTCTGTAAACTTAAATACGCCAGATTTAACAAATTCTTTTGCGCCTCCAATGGAAATCATTTTTCTATCCCACAAAGAAGATACGCAAGTCTGTCCTCCCAAGCCAGGTCCAAATACTCGAAGTATTCTGCTTCCGATTTGAAGGTCGCAAAAGTCTGTATTCTGAGCAAACCTGCCCATTTCTCCGCTTCGGCAATTGTGAGTTTGTGGTACAATCGTTCGATAGCGACTTCTTTGCTTCTTATCGAAACCAACCCCTATGCATAGTAATGATTAGTCGGTTTTGTCTAAGAGAAGTAGCATTAATTAACTAGCTGAGAGGACCAAAGCCGGAATTTCAACTTACATCGTCTGTATGCATTTGAGCTAGATCATCAGGTAATCCTGAATCATCTTCAATGCTCGAACCGACAGGCAATAATAAGGCGGAAATGCAAATTATTCCCAAAATACCACCGTTAAGACCTTCTTTCTTGCAATCTGAAAGGGCAAGTCCTTAGACGCCGCCTCCAGCCGAGGCACCTGCATAAGAATGAAGGACAAGTTGTACGAGTTATTTCCCGGCTATCTCCGAGCAAACAGAGAGATAACCCAGAGATTCGCAACAACGTTGATTACTACCTGCCAGCATGGTTGAACTCACAAAAAACAACAGAACCCACAACCCACATTGCTTCTATTGAGACTTCCAAGCAAGAGCTTGACAATTTATCTCCGGACAATCCTGTAAGAAATAGGGATACACTGCCCGCAACAGAAGAGGGATTGAAAGAATGGCTCGGGGTTTTGGCGGGATTCTTCATATACTTGAGTGCATGGTAAGCCATTCATCCCATCAATTAGCCTGCATATAAAATCACGATACACGGACTAATCTGATATTCTCCAAATCAAGGGGTCTCGTGGCCAGCTATGGTGCTTTCGAATCTTTCTACTCCACTACTTTACTACCCGCAGAATCTCCCTCGTCCCTTTCCTGGATCGGTAGTATACAATCCTTTCTGCTTGTAATTGTGGGGGTCATCGCGGGTCCTTTATTCGACATGGGCTATCTCCGACATTTGATGTTCCTGGGTGGCTTGCTTGTTTTTGGCCTCTTCATGTTAAGTTTATCAAAAACGTACTATCAAGTTATGCTAACCCAAGGGGTCTGCTCCGGAATTAGTGCTGGTCTTTCCTTCGTTCCAGCCGTTGCTTTGATATCTTCCCAATTTAGTGCAAAAAGACGACCATTCGCCATCGGATGTGCATCTCTAGGAAACGGTCTTGGTAAGCAATAATGCCAGTACGGAAAGATTGCTTGTCGATTAACGCATGTTCAACAGGAGGCGTAATTTTCCCAATTGTGTACAAAAGACTGGAGTCCTCTGCCGGTTTTCCTTGGGCTGTTCGATCACTTGCGTTTATAACTTTGGGTTCATCCATACCCGCACTCGTTATTTTTAGTACTCTAAAAGGCACTCCTCCGAAGTCTCGAAGATCCATGGTCGATAAAACAGCATTGCGGGAGCTCGCTTTTATGCTATTTTCGCTGGCTCTCTTCTTCATCTTCTTAGCTTATTATGTACCTCTGTTTTTTATTCCGGCATACGCAAGAGTACATCTCCATCAGAGAAGCGAGTTCTCGTTTTACCTTCTCGCCATTACGAATGGGGCATCCTGTCTAGGGCGAACACTTCCCATTTTCTTCGCGCACAAAATTGGGCCGATGAATCTTCTCCTTGTTTCCACAATTATTGGGGTGATATTACTTTTGTCGTGGATTGGCATACGAAGCCGCAGATCATTCACTATTGACCATCTCTTATTCAATATTCACTGTTATATATACTACTTATTCATAGTCGCAAAACACATCTTTTTTATCGAATCAGGTTTTTTGTTCTAAACGACCTGATTACTTCTTCTGTACACTAAAGCGTATATTTCCTTTCGTGGGGATGTACTCCCGAGGCGCCACCCTCTCCCCTACCCCCTATAT
>UNPR01000058.1:0-220878 GCA_900536425.1 Hymenoscyphus linearis | reverse complement strand
TTGTATCAAAGATGTCAAACAAATATGATAAGATTGATAACTAAGTTGAGCACGAAGCTCCTATCTAATGGCAGAAGTGCCAGTCTTATATAGAACCTTCGTCCTTGTTGTGAGCGACAGGAGCGACAGGAGCGCCAGTCGCTCCAGAGCGGCTCGCTACTCAGTCGCTTCAATCACGTGACAGTAACCAATGAAAATCCTTGGATCGCTTAGCTACTCCAAGCGATCCCTATTTGCTATAAGAAACCTGGATGTGCCTGCTGAGGGTTACGCCTCTTATTATGACAAGTATCACGTGAGCACGTGATTCGTGACACGTAAGCCTTAGCGCGTACAAAGGAGCTATTTAGAAAATCGAGAATCTAGCGCCAGCGTATACCCCCTCTCGTCGCCCTCTCTGTCTTTAACTTTAAAGTATAGTCACTCCCTTCTTCTCTTATAAAGTGTCCTCGTACCCCCCTAAATGCCTATCCCCGCCCTTCCTCCTTTGTAGTGTCGTTCTAACCTGGGTATATATTTGTAAAGGTATAGTATATTTAGAGGCCTAGCGTAGTAGAGGCATATTCGTAAGAGAGAAGGCTGTCTCTGATAGAGGACTTAGGCGCGATTGGTAGTGTTGATTGCGAGGAAAGGAAGGAAGGAAAGGCTACGTTGGCCTAAGAAGTCGATCCTACTTCGCCCGTAGTTAATTGTGATTGTACGCCGCTTGCTCTTCAAGTGACTCAATCTTAGCTCTCTAGACTAGGGCAACCCCTAGCTAGAGGTTCGTAGGATGCACCGCGTACAGGTGTTGAGTCTTCGCATCCCCCCCTTAATCAGTAGAGTCTAACTAAAATATCCCGAAAATTCGTAAAAAGAGAGATAGCTCTATTAGTATAGCCAAGGATAAGGGGTATTCATATTCGTAAACATTCACTATCTTTGTATAGAATTAGAATGATACCTATTATCTAGTAAATTAAAACTATAGCCCTAAATAACTAGTACAGTTTATGTTGGTGTAAAAAGGGTGAACTAATATACTCCTATTTGTAGAGTATAATAATCGATTAAGCAGCTAACTAAGGATAAAGCGTTTGAGGACCTAAGTACCCGAACGCTTGTATTATGTGATTATGTAAACATGTGACTTTGTAAACAACCATAGAATATATCCCAACAGTTTATCCACCACAAATACCACTAACACTACTATCAATACTACTATTGTCACGTGATACACTCTCCTTGCTTGTTTGTAGCGCTCCACTGTGAGGTGCATGCGTTCTGCCAAGGTACATGCGCACCAGTACTATATAGCCTGAGTTTCTCCCACCTAGAATTAAGCAATCTTTACACACACTTCTCTACACTTCTTATTTAGTTACTCACGTCTATGCTATCCTTTGAGCTATTACTTCATAACTACCAATACTACGGCCAATACTACTATCATTAACCCCCTACCAACACCACAATTCCAGCAACCTACTATCTATAGAACATGCCGTACAAAACGACCTACCTAGGTAGCTTCCAACCACCTACTTTGCAAGGATGAAACGGACGGACTTAAGGATATCACTTAGGAACAACAACTACAAGGAATTGCGAATGTTACTCGGGAACAGCAAAAGTCTTACCTAGGAACCCTTTAAGAGAGAGTCACAAAAGATTTAAAAGTGCAAGTGTAGGTGTATCCCTACATGCTCTTGAACCCAGGCTTCGATTCAATAACAATTAGACAGCAGTAGAGACCTCAAACGAAAGAGAATACCAACTCAAGCCATAATCCGCTCACAAACTCGTCGGCCAATATAAACAGGTCTCATTTTGTAGAATTGAGCATGCATGAGCAATATTCTATTACCTAGACACAAACAAACATCCAATCTCACAATGCAACTCCATTCCAACTCCCGAATAATTCCTCACATCAAAAAAGAGAGAGAGAGACTTTTAATCCCAACAAACCCCCCCGCGAAAAAACATATCAAGGGTATCAATCAATCTTCTCAAAAACCACTATTTAGGTCTCCCCAACCCCTTCAACCTCAAATAAACATCCGAACCCCATCCATACAAACTCTGCACAGCAATCCCCCCACCGAAATACTCAGCATATGCCCTACCCAGCGGCAATCCATATCCCAACCCCGCAATGGAGCTTCCTCCCGCCGAGCCCGAAAGCGCATTCAAAGCATCCATATTTCCACTTCCAGGTGTTTGACCGGGAAAGTCATCAGCGTCGTTGAAAGTGGTGAAAGAATAGGACCAGATGTTTGGAAGGACTTCTGGACTTATTCCACCCCCACGGTCACGGATACGGATTGTAACACCTGGGGCGGGATCATCGAAGGGTTTGATTGGGGGGTTACCAAGGGAGTCCCCGGGGGAGGAGGAATCGAGTTGGCGGGTATGGTCTAGTCCTCCACGGGGACTTTCTGGTTCAGCTGCGATTGTGATGATTACTGGTTCTTGGGTTCTTCCTGATTCGACAGTAGCTCGGAATGCGTTTTTGAGGAGCTCCGTGATTATGTATTCGAGGTGTACGGGAACGTAGGCGAATGTGGTATTTGGTTCTCCGTCTATGATCCAAGTTGGTCGTACCCCGTATTTAAGCTCGCAGATTTCCGACACAAAGTTACCACAAGAGTTGATGATTGATGCTGGTTCTAGAGCGGTGTCGATTACACCGATGTAGGAAGATGGGGGATCAGGAGCGTGGTGTACGTTCTGGTCACTTTTGTGGGGTTGTGAGGACATGTGTAGGGCGATATGTTGCTCAGCGATTAATCTTGTCCCTATTCTTGCCCGCAAATGCTCATCCAAGAAGCGTGTTACCTCGGCGGAGTTGACATATCGACGGCATTCTAAAAATCCCCTTGCTAATGTCGGTATGGTGTGGGCGTGGGTTTCTACCAAATCTGCCAGCACTTCTGTAAATCGGATCTCATCCTCAAGATTTGAGATGGTCTTGCTTTTGTATGGGAGCAACGTGGAGAGCGAGTGGAGGTAGTTATTGTAGATATTCGAGATGTTTGGATTTGAGACTACGATGAAGGGGAGATTTCGTAGAGCCTGGATACGATGGGCGAGTCGAATGGGGAGGAGGGAGAGGGTAAAGTTTGCTGAGGAGAAGAGGGCTTGCGTATGGAGGGGTGGTCGTCCGTGCCTAAGTTTTGTCAGAAAGTGAAGCTGAAGAGAAAGTAGAGTCCTCCAAAGTCCTCCAATGGCACTTACTTGACCAAATCTGCGAGACTCAAGTTGTGTAATGGCTTGTTGCCCAGACTCGCAACATCATCGTCAGATATCACTGTCGAACTGGGAGGATGTGACCAGCGGTGTGCTGAAGGGGAGGGATGCCGTGCGAGATGTGAAGATGTTGATGTTGTTAGCAATCGAGTTGCGCCATGAAGGTTCTTTCTACGAAGGCAATGCTTCGCAGGCGTCCATATCGAGTTCATCGTGGTGGCATTGGTATATAGTTGAGGTTGTGGGGGGTGGAAGGGGCAGCAGTTGGAGAACAAGGCCTTGTTATGTAGATCTTCATTGCTGGCAGCCTACCAAGGTTGGTCAGAGTCAGACCATTTCCCCACCAACATCTACAAACCCCAACAACACATTGCCAGCTCAAGATATATATTCACTGCAGCAACCATGGGATTTCAATTATGTGTTCATGATGCTTTATTCAGTTATTCATGAATCGTAACCTGATCCAATCCTTCCCTGGACCAACCCGTTATCCCACCCAAGAACCCCGCGCCCGTTGTACCGTACCCGTACCCATATATCCCAACAATGCCTCCAATGCCTCTAGTTATATGCCTAGGTAGGCATCATCTATTGTGTTCGGACTTCTCCATCAAGCTCGGCCGATGCGACGTGCTTGCTGTCAGAGAAAGCGCTGACGCTGTCTTTGGGGAATTTGATGCTGCGAGGTATTAGCCCTCTGTGACTCTGTCCCTTGAGAGCCTGGCTTGGTTTTAGCAACTTACGTGAAGCCAGTCATGATAAGACGCTTCTTGGGGTATTTTCCACCTTGCTCTAGAGCAAACTTCATGGCACTTGAATTTGGTCAGTTGAGATTCTCTAAAGTAAGTTGGTCGTATCAGCTTACGGGTCAATATCATCGGGAGTGTGGCAGCAGATCTGTTGAGGTTGTTAGTATTGATGTTCCCCTTTATAGTACCCTTCTGGCCCCGGGGCTTTTTGGAAACCCAAAGTCTCCAAAACCACGACAAGAAGTCAACGTACCAAATGTTTAACA
Source organism: Hymenoscyphus linearis (assembly GCA_900536425.1). Classification (NCBI taxonomy): domain Eukaryota; kingdom Fungi; phylum Ascomycota; class Leotiomycetes; order Helotiales; family Helotiaceae; genus Hymenoscyphus; species Hymenoscyphus linearis. Next base: position 216,626 of record UNPR01000058.1, on the reverse strand, counting down.
AGATTGTTCTTCTTGGTATCTTGAAACTCCTCATCATCAGTGTCGTCATTGACCCTGGTTGGCTTGCTAGTCATATTGATGGTTGTTATTTGGTTTGGAAGAGAAGATGATTTGCGTTTGTAGATGAGAAAGAGTAACTTGTGGTAAGGGGCAAACAAGCAGCAGCTGAAGGTTTTATATGTCCAAAAGCTGGAGTTGCCAAGTCATGAGGAACCCCTCGAGAGTCGAGCCCCTCTAACTCCTATCCTATCATCTTTCAACAAGTCCAACCCCTCCTCCACCCCTCCACTCACCCTACTCGTATCCTACCCGCATCCAGCCACAGCGAGCCTCACCAAGAAGTACGTCATCCACAGACGTGGGGACGGGGCAGTTAGCTGCCTGACCACGTATTTCCTAGTATACTTGATGAAACCATTGATTGGATGAGACATGGCCCCTAGAGCGTGAATATTGACACATGCTTCAATTCACTAATACTAGCTTTGTTACGATACTGTCCAATCCCCAACCATCTGCAGACTTCCAGGGTTGAAGAAGTCCACGGGTCGAAAAGGGGGGCTGTCACGTGCACATGATTTGACCCCTCCCTTATCGATAAGCACCGAATTATGATAGTAACCTAAACGGGATTAGCTTTTTACCGAATCCTTGTCAGATGAAAAAAAGTTCCGCCCGACTCTGGGGGAAAAGTTGAGCTCAGTCTTCAATGCGACTCGACTTCAACATCAGCCAAATTCATCATGGAGAATCAAGCCAATCGCCCTCATAGGGCCCCAAAAGAGAAGAAGAAACATACTGGAGGTTCGCATTGACTGTGCAGATTTTACCTACAAAATACTAACGTCTAGCAGACAAGAATCCAAAAGCATTCGCTTTCGCAAATCCAGGACGATTGGCAAAAACCGCCGCGAGATCGCACGATGCAAGTCGCCATCCGCATTACTTAGACATGTTGATCACTAATTGTTTTGGCAGATAAAAGAAAAGCGCTTCCATGTTCCCCAAGTCGATCGAATCCCGGAAGAACCTCCTCCACGCCTTGTTACTATCGTTGGTCCACCCGGAGTTGGAAAGACAACTTTATTGAAGTCGTTGGTGAAAAGATATGCGAAGGAAACATTATCAGAACCTTTGGGTCCGATTACAGTGGTTACCTCGAAGAAGCAGCGCTTGACATTTGTAGAATGTCCCAACGAACTAGAAGCCATGGTCGACATGTCCAAAGTGGCGGATATCGTATTGCTTATGATTGATGGAAACTTTGGATTTGAAATGGAGACGATGGAGTTTTTAAATATATTGGCTGCAAGTGGTATGCCGGGAAATGTGTTTGGAATTCTTACCCATCTAGATTTATTTCGCAAACCACAAACCTTGAAGGACGCAAAGAAGCGACTGAAAAACAGATTCTGGAGCGAATTGTACCAAGGAGCACATCTTTTCTACCTTTCCGGCGTCATAAACGGGCGATACCCCGATCGCGAAATTCATAACCTTTCTAGATTTATTTCCGTCATGAAGAATCCGCGACCTCTGGTGTGGAGAAATTCACATCCATACACCATGATAGACAGTTTCCGGGACGTTACGCATCCAACAAAAATCGAGGAGGACGCAAAATGCGACCGAACGATTGTGTTGTCTGGCTATTTGCGCGGAACGAACTTTTCTTCTCAGGGTCAGAGGGTTCATATACCAGGGTTGGGTGATTATTCGATATCTTCTATGGAGGCGTTACCAGATCCATGTCCAACGCCATACATGGACCAAGTGATGGCGAAGGCTTCCGGAAAAACTGGCCGGAAGAGGTTGGATGAGAAGGAAAAGAAATTGCATGCACCAATGTCCGACAAGAGTGGTTTGAAAATCGACGGGGACACCATATGGATTACGCGAGAGAAGGGTTTTAATTTTGATGCCGAGGATGAGGACGAGGAGCGAGGCCAGGGGGAAGAGCTGATTGTCAGTCTTCAGGGTGAAAGAAAGCTTTTGGGTGAAACCGATGAGGGGGTCAGATTGTTCAGCGACAGTAAAGCTATTAAAGCTGTCGCTGAAGAAGAGGATAATGGTCGGAAACAGCCCAGATCAGCACGCTTTGTTGAACGTGAGGATGGATCTGACGACGAGGTTGACGATGAAGGGTTTGTCAGTGGTGATGAGCCACAATCTGATGACGAAACTGAGTTGACCGAAGACAAACTCGGAAAAGCTTTCCGAAAACCCAGCGACAAGGCCGAAGGAGATGTCGCTTTCGCGGATAGCGACTCGGATCTTGGCTCTATATCAGGCGACGAACTCGACTCAGAAGATGAATCCGAAGACGACGAATTTGAAGGAGATGAGGGTGCGAGATGGAAGGAGAACATGCTTGATACTGCAATGAAGCTTCACAAGCAAAAGCGATTTTACCGTACTGCTGATCTTTCTAAACTTATGTATGACGAGGCTATCACTCCCACCGAAGTTTTGAAAAGATGGAAAGGGGAGGTGGAAGAAATGGAGGAAGAAAATATCGAAGATTCTGATGATGAGACTTTTTTCAAGAAATCTGGTCGCGAGAAGGAGGAAGAGCACTATGGAGATCGTGCAATTCCGAAACTCGATTACGAAGTCATGGAGGAGAAATGGTCTGTTGAGGATAACATCGAAAGGCTGCGACAGCGATTCGCCTCAGCAGACTTGCTGAAAGGTAAGTCTTCAAAGGACGATGACAGCGAGGATGACGAGGACGATGAAGAAGATGAGGATGATGAAGGAGATGGCGCATTCGAGGATTTGGAAACTGGAGAGGAGCACAAACCGGATGACATCGAAGCCGAGCGAGAAAAGAATGCTCGAAGAAAAGAAGAGTTGAAACTTCGTTTCGAGGAGGAAGATCGGGATGGCTTCAATAACGACAAAGCCAAAGCACGCCGGGAAGATGGAGAGGAGGAGGAATTTGGAGAAGATGATTGGTATGATGCGCAAAAAGCACAAATCCAGACTCAACTCAATATCAACAAATCTGAATTCGAAGCACTCGATGAAAATCAGCGAGTAAACGTTGAAGGGTTTAGAGCGGGGATGTATGCCAAGATCGTTATTGAAAAGGTGCCCTCGGAATTTGTTACCAAGTTCAGTCCACGTATGCCTCTTATTGTTGGAGGACTCTCGGCTACAGAAGACAGATTTGGATTCGTTCAGGTCAGAATAAAGCGACACAGGTGGCACAAGAAGATTCTGAAGACGAATGATCCACTTATCTTTTCCATGGGTTGGAGACGATTCCAGAGTATGCCAGTGTACAGTATTTCCGATTCTCGAACTCGAAATCGTATGCTTAAGTATACGCCAGAGCACATGCATTGTTTCGGTACATTCTATGGACCTCTCATTGCACCCAACTCTGGATTTTCTTGTTACCAGTCATTCTCGTCTAAAAACCCAGGATTCAGAATTGCTGCTACGGGAACCGTCTTGAATGTTGATGAGTCCACTGAGATTGTCAAGAAGCTGAAATTGACTGGAGCGCCATATAAGATCTTCAAGAATACCGCCTTCATTCGAGACATGTTCACAACAGCGCTCGAAATTGCCAAGTTCGAGGGCGCTTCCATCAAAACCGTTTCTGGTGTCCGTGGTCAGATTAAACGCGCACTCAGCAAACCAGAAGGTCACTTCCGAGCAACATTCGAAGACAAGATCTTATTAAGCGACATAGTTTTCCTCCGCGCCTGGTATCCTATCAAACCCCACCGATTCTACAACCCCGTCACCAACCTCCTCGGCTGGGAAGGAATGCGTCTAACAGGCGAAGTCCGTCGCGACCAAAACATCCCAACCCCCGTGCAAAAGAACTCCCTCTACAAGCCCGTCGAGCGCGCAACACGGCACTTCAACCCTCTCCGGGTCCCCCGAGCCCTCGCCGCCGAACTCCCCTTCAAATCCCAGATCGTGCAGACGAAGAAACAAAGTAAACAGACCTACATGCAGAAACGCGCCGTTGTTGTAGGGGGTGAGGAAAAGAAAGCTAGGGATCTCATGCAGAAGATTATGACAGTGAGGAACGAGAAGGTTGCGAAGAGACGTGCTGCGAAGGAGGAGAAGAGGAAGGTTTATCGGAAGAAGGTTGCGGAGAATGAGGAGATGCGGGGGGAGAGGGAGAAGAAGGAGAAGCAGGAGTATTGGCGGAAGGAGGGGAAGAAGAGGAGGGCGGATCCGGATGCTGCTGGGGGAGGGGGTGGGGGAAAACGAAGAAGATGATTTCTGTCTTTTGCGGGGGTGTGTTGATATGGTATGTCGCTTTGGCTGGCGTTGATGGAGTTAGGGTCGGGTCCTTGTGCTGTGTGGAAAATGTCATGTGCATGTCTTCAAGTGTTGCTGATATTTGGTATATGAGATATATAGAAGTACCTACTATCCCACATATAATCTTACAATTCCAAGTGTTTCTTTCGTTCTTTAGTGCGTAATCTGCCCTAGGTAGTTGTGAACTTATCAAAAAACGATAGTAACTACCTACCTAGGTATATCACCTTACAACTTTTCTTGATATATACGGAGTACACAATAATTTATTACATAGACGTAACCCTAACTCTACACAACTATTGTCAATCTACGAGTTTTCTGGACCCAAAAAAAAGTCGTAAATAAAGTACGTCCTTCTAGAAATATCATAACACAATCACGCTTCCTAATATATAGTTATATAATAATATATTCTTAGTAAGTGTATTGACTTTTGATTTACCCTAGAGGGATTGTTTAGATCCTGTTTTACCTATATATCTGATTTCTAGGTATATTTCAGATGTGTCTAGTACATGTGTCTAGTACAATAGACCTTTGGATGTGTATATGTACAAATTAAATATGTCTAAACTGAATTTAGCGAAAAGTGACTAAGGTGAACTGCTGTCTGTTATATTTAGTTCAATTTTATTATATCGTTATACATCAATTTTGATTTTGAAGTAGCTTCTATACTTATAGATAAGTAGATGTGGTGGTGTTGGTGGCGCGGGATTCTGTGGCAGAATTTTGGCTTCCGTTGACGCTTGATATTTTCTTTTGGGCGTTGGAATGTGATGTGTCACAATATAGGAGCTGCCTGCTACTGCCATGCATGTGGTCTTAAAAGAGATCCACTATACAAACCAGAGATACATAGGCTCTGTTCACTTATTAGAATGTTGGACCTCAATATGCCAAGTAAACTACATCTGTTTTGGACGATATCTTGTCTCGATATCAAGTGGATCTGATCTACTTGATCTATACGATATTGAGCGATAATATCATCCAAAATAGGTATAGTGTTACTCTATGCTTGTACCAAGTTCGTACTCGTCGTCAAGGGTGAGCAGTCTGCTTAATAGGACACCTACTACTATATCAGAATTAACAGCGGCAAAAGATATCGTAAAAATACGAAATAAATTCGTGCTAGCTCTTTAGAAGCTAATAAATCTTATAGTCAATACTTATAATATTTAAATACGTTGTTGTAGTATACGGTATAAAATAAGGTAGGATATACTCGTAGCGAGCGAGTCTTGGCGGGATGTTAAGGACGAAAACAACCTCGAGAGGTTGTTTTCGAGAGGTTGTTTTCACTTTCACCACTAAAGCGATATTGAGATTTAATATTAAGTAGATTAGGCTCTGTTTACCCAGAATATTCCACCCAGAATATCGACCCGTTTCAGTGTCCCAAGTGTCAGCTACGCTCGATTTAGTTATGTTACAAATAGCATGTTGCAAAGTGTGAGGGCGCGGAAGACTTGAATTCTCTAAGCCACGGAACTACCTAGTCACGCAGTGGACAAAATAAGCTGGTCTTTTTTGTCCGTGCGTTTTCATCACCCTTTCATTTAGTGCGTCATAAGATAGTACAATATAGTAAACAAACTACAACAATGCTATAAGTACCCTTTTTTTACGTTTAAAACACGATTTCTATAAGATGTTATAGACTGGTAGAAAAATACCTATTCGCTAGTTAGAGCGCTGGAAATAGCTTTAAATTGGTAAAATCTACTGGTTTGTTGCTATTATATTTATATTGAAGTGCTATGAAAATATACGTGATTTTGATGAATAAGCGATGTTGACGCATGGACAAAAAAGTCCCGCTTTTTATGTCCACTGCGTGCTAGTACATATACTAGCGCCAAGAATGCGCTAGTCCACGCTAGTCCCAAACAGACAAGCCCTTTTGTGTGACTCGCTCGGTGTGAAGTCATGTGACAGACATATTCACCTAGGGAATGATTCCTGGCAACAAGTTATAATCCGCCACTTTAAAATTAGTCTCCACTCTGGGTAAACACAACCTCAATATCGTGTCTCAATATCAGATTGGTGGAATATTCTGGGTAAACAGAGCCTAACTGATCGACACGATATTGAGCCACCATATCGTTGTTCTCACTCAGAGTAGAGACTAATTTAAAGGCGCCGGAACACGCTCTTAATCAAGAATAGTGCTTACATATTTACGACCCACACACCTCAAATCAGCCTTAATCAGGACGATATCGAGCTCCAACATTCTAAGTGAACAGAGCCTTAATGGCACAGGTCTGGAATTATCCTGGAGGAGACCAGGATGTAGAATAAACTACTACTACTACTGGCTCTACGCCTCTGTACTCACACTTCAATATCTTGTTGGTAGTCTTGGCGCTGATGGCTTCAAACCCCTTGTTGCCTAGGCGACCCTCATCTCGCTTCTAAGGCTCCCACTCAGAATAGCAGAAGCCTTTAAGGTGGGAAGAACCAACTCAATTCTAAAGTTGGGACTTGCAACTTGCGATTTACCTCTTTTCATCATCAATCACGCACATCACAATTACAATTACCTATACCAACAAAATGTCTGTCCTTAGACCCGTTCGAGAGTCGATTCTCGAAATCAATTATACCTCGTGGACCATCGGAGATAAGCTTCTTCTCGTCCACCGGGATACTCAGCCATTGTCTGGTTCTTTTTGGAGCGATGGAAGAAGCGGATTCTACGCTATATCAGAAGCATGTTACCCACTGACCCAAACCCGCCCGCTTTCCCGCCCCAGCCCCATACAGAAGGTGCACGATGCTGACTCCAACGTTGCCTGGAAAATTGGTACCGCATTCCTGAAGATACAAATCCAGGAGCATCAAGGCAGAACACGCGAACACACCACTTTGAACTATCTACACGACACCGCAAACGGCCCTGCCATGACATTTAAAATTCCCCGTGTACTTTACCACGACGAATTCAATGGTCGATACTACCTAGTCACAACTCCAGTCCCAGGAGTGATACTCGAAAAGGCTTGGCAAACCATGGATGGGGCAACTAAGCAAGCATGCGTCGAACAAGTCGTGGATATTTGCAAAGAGTTGGCGCTAAGGCAGAATGACAAGATATGCGGTATTGACGGAAGAGACCTTGAAGAAGATTGGCTGATAGCTAACCGATACGATGATGGATACTCTCCTGAAACGATGCTTGCATCTTGCAAAGAACTCGGGATGAAGTGTGATACTTTTGTCCTCCACCATTGTGACATGAATCCGCGCAACGTTCTCGTTGATCTGACTGACGGCTGTAAAGTTGGAATTATTGATTGGGAGGTAACTGGATTTGTTCCCAAGGAATGGATCAGGACGAAATTTCGTGTTTCTTGGACTATGGATTTCGACTTTCCTGGCAATGAGGATAGTGCTGGTCCGAGGAGGATGGAATGGAGATCAAGAGTTCATCGTCTCTTAGCACATGAGGGTTTCCATACAGTCGCAGATACATGGAGGATCCGATATGACAAGAGACACGAGGAAAAAGGAGACCTGACTGAAAGTGGGGTTCCAAATTAGTGTGGCTTAGGATCATATATAGACGTCCTTTTCAATAACCTCATTTTTTTACTTTCCTACATCTCTTCCAGATGTAAGACCTAGAGTAAAAACGTGCACTCTAAAATGGAGTAAAGTATCCAGCTTTAGCACATCTTCCCCAATAAAACAAACTCGTTTAGGGAATCAGGCCACGTTTCCAAACGTTGGAGCCTTAATTTGACCCAGTAATACATATTTGCCTTATTCATCTCCTGTACCTCACCTCTCACATCTGTTAGTTATACGCATGCTCATCTAAATGCTTTTTTGTGTCAAAACTATAGCCTACGTAGGCGATCTTCAACTTGAAATCGCAGATGGATATATACTGAAATGAACAGATAGGAACATTGGATTTCACAATTGGAAAAGTTACACGATATTGAGGATAGGTAGGTGTGTTGAATTTGATGTCATCCGTCCATAAACCAAAGTATGTGAACTTATAGTTCCCCATAATATTCAACAGAAAGAGCGTAATATCCAGATTTATAAAGGAGCAGATGATTTTTCATGAGCCCAGACCACTATTCCGCCATACACATATGAAAAAGGAACGACCCCCGCCAGTCTAACAAATCCCGCCATACAGTGGGAAAAAACCAATTAACCCCTCAAGTCTAGCAAACGCTGCCAATGCTCTTGTTGAAACATGTACGACCTTAACTGTGGGACTCTAAGTAGATCGCAAGAATCCCAGACCGGGGTAGAGTGCCACTCGAATAGCTAGGCTATAGGTTACTAGAACACCAGCGCAGCTTGCTAAGTTCACCGACCTCGTCTGAATAGGGGTAGCGAAATTAGGCGAGCCCGCTATGCTGCCTAACAGTTTCGCCCTACATAATGTTACGACTCAAATCTCTGATATGATCTACAGGGCTACTAAGATAGTGGCGAGACCGGACGACAGGGGGGTTGCTAAGCTCCCTAGTAGGATACAGACTATATAAGTATATAGGCTAGGTATATGTCTTTAGAAGGTTTATGTGGTACTAAACTTTTTAGGTCAGGAACGCCAATCATTGAACTAATGACAAAAGTCCTCTGATTGGGGAAAGCGATCATCTTACGAATTGGAAAGCATATTATTCAAGGTAGTTTTAGTCTAGAAAGGAAACCGAACGTCCCTTACAAAATCAAGAGGTCCGGGCGCTGCCAATCTTCTCTCTTGCGTGGTGTTTCTTTCTAGTACTTTGTTGTTCGACTTTTCGGTTTCTGGTATTGATAAAACTAAAGCTTGTCGAGACTTGACAGCCAGAAGTTCTGGAAACACATTTTCTGCGCGAGCTGACAGAGTTTCAAGATATTCTCGCCACACTTCTTTGCAGGAACCACACAGTTCAACACCACCAAACACCCCAAGACCCCTGGCACCGTATGACTGACGGTAGTGGCAGTGGTTGCATCTCTCAGACTCCCCTATACTTAACATTTCAGGAAGTCCGTTAAACATCAACCTGTCTCTTTGAGTAATTATGTCGGAATAGTAGGGGTTTTGTGATTGATTGGGGACCGTCCTCATTCCCCCTCGTTTCTCGCTTACGTGGTGCGGTTGCGTCGGAGAATTTGGAGGCGAGAATTCTGAGGTATGTTTGGCTTCAACACGATTCCAAAGTTTGAAGTTCTGGCGGGCCATGTTCACGTCATTTTCAGTCTCGGGCTTCCCGATAACGAGACCGTCCTCGATAAATCGATATCGTCTTGCAGTCATATGGAGTGGACCGCCAAAATTGCGGATGAAGTTGAGCACGCATTGGTACTTGGGATCGCGTGCCCATGCCACTTCGAAGCGCCATAGCATCTCGCGGGATCTATGATACGAAGCAACGCGCAGGTTCTGGTCGACATGACCAAAGGTGTTGTGAATTTCGCCCTCAGCACGATGCTTGTAAAAGGCAACGGCATCATAAAGAATCTCCGAGATCTCCGAGAGTATTTGAAACTCATCCTCTCGAAACCAAAAGTCGTCCAAATCATTACAGGCCATGGCTGCAGTCATAGTCAAGCGGGCGAGAGCATCGCAGTCACGTAGCCGAAACCAGTTCTTTGGCGAGTACGCAAGCGCATTGACATAGCGACGAAAGAAGTCAGACGAGCGTCTCTCGCTTACCTTCTCCGCCGTGAATAGCAGAAAGGACCGAAATTCGCGCGCCATATGTTCATGACCCGGGGTGCCAGCAAAAATAATGTCGATAAGTTCGTCGATTCGAAAACCAAGGATGTTGTCATCTGCAACCACATCTACAAGACTACCACGCATCTCCGCCACCACAGCAATCAATATAATTCGTACGAAAGCGATATATCGGTCCCAGTTGGTATAGGCTGGAATCACAATACGAACATATTCCCATGCGGTGTTGATTGCTTCACAGATCTGGTCATCGCGCAGGTTGACGCCTTTAAGATCGTTTTCCAGGTCGCGGGGATAGTACCAATGATCCTGTAGCACTGTTTCTTGACCCATCTCTTTTTGGGCGCTCGATTGAGCCGCCATGACTTTGGAGAGCGAGTGGTCATTCGGGAATTGTGGTACGGAGGAATGGTAGCGTGAATGAATGAGAAGGATGTCGGATGTGGTTTGTCAAACTTGAGAGACCATTATTTGAGCGAAGATTTATGTAGGAGGGTCGTAAGAACTTTCGGTCCCTTCTTGTACCGAATCCGCCGATGGTAATAAGATAAGCCTTTAGTCCCTGTGCTCCAAATCGTAAACATCCATGAAGTACACGATACGATATAGGACAAGAAACCCGCTAAGAAATAGAAGTACAGTATAAACTAGTTACAGGGATACTTATGAGTATATCCCCTGTGTATCCTTGAATATTTAGGTCCCAAAGGTTCTTTGCACCTAAATCTACCTGGCTACAGGGAAATCTAAGGATACCCTCGTTCATATCCGTAATAGACTCCGCCCGACAGCATCCTTGTAAGAAGCCTCTGCTTTAGTGCTCCGTTGTACATGTGTATTCGAGTGTTTTGGCCGAGGTCGAAGTTGAACTCTGAATTCTTTTAGGTGCGTGCCACAAGTCGGACTCATTGGCCGGACTCAAATCACAACTTGGAAACTTACAACTGAACTTAGATTGAAACTTACAGGACGGTGACTTTAGCTACATCGCAGCGAACCCTTGATGAATATCTGAACTGAGTGTCTATTATTGTCTATGCACTGCGCCACCCAGTCTCGAAGGTTATCACACAACCTCCGTATTTAGCTACAAAGCACCCTGTACATCCCATTCTTAGCTGCGTACTATACCTGTAGTTCGCGGTCTCGTAGAGCTGGAAATCTATTCTTTAAACGAAAAGTAAAAGATGCAAGGGAATATGTCCATCGATAAGTAATTTATAAGGGGCATTTCACATATTAAATTCTCTTTGGACACTTAGTCAAAATTCCTTCAGCTTTATAAATATGTTCTGGTTCAACTGTTGGCACCCTGAATCACGCTAGATATGTCATACGAGACAAGAGTTATTTTCAATCTGCTTCTCCGGTAGTTGTACGACTACTAATCTCCTCGATACATCATATGTTCCTTTGGGTTTTCAAGTTGGGTGTATCCACTTTTACGCTTGGGACTTGCTCAGAATTACCCGGGATAGGTCCATTTTTACTTCGTAGTACAGATAAGCGTTGAAAGGGGGTTATTTTAGAAAACTATCGCTCAAGTAGGCAATCCCAAACCTAAAAGTCCAAAGGTAGATATGATGCGTCGAGGGATACAGATGAAGCATGATGATAGAAAGACCCCTTGCGAGTTGTACACGTCTACATTGGCTACCTGCCTCTGTTGTCCCTCTCATCACTCCTAGCTTCTATGGATGTATTTTGAATCGATGTATCTCTTATGCAAGATCACCTCTACTTCATCTGAGAGATAGATGTCGCTGTCTTAGGAAATATCGGTCTTTCGGACAGTATCAAGATCCTATTATATGAAATATAGCCCTTTTGGGTCTTTCAAGCTTTCCGCGTCCGGATCCCCTGCTTTATATGCCCATTATTCGATTGGATGCTTGCGACGTTAGTTTGTGTTGGTGAGATAACTTTGTCAGCTTCATTTACTTTCTTCACACGCTAGCTCTAATGCGCTACAGTACCTATTTCCAAATGACTTTGGCACCTTTCTTGTTTTAGTATATAGACTACCTGTAAATCTAGGTCTGACCATCACACTTCCAGGGTCTGTGGACCTGATATACGTTCGTGGCGAAGTTTGGCAGAATTGACCAATTAACTCTGTACTGTAGCTTCTATCGAGGTATATCATGTGACTTGTCTTCTCACAGTCTTCTTTCTCTCTGCTCAGTATACACTGCAATAGGTACACAGATGCTTGACATAGTATCTCTGAATTGGACGAATCGTCCACTGTAATTTGTGATTGCCATGGATTTATAAATTCATGAAAATGCGTGAGTTCCACACGTGTGTTTGCATCCATGTAAAGATAGCTTCCTGGAATATAATACCCAATCCAAGAGGTTCGTCTGGTTCACTCTGAAGCCCAATGCACTGCAAAATCCCCGCATCTCGCGATCTAGAATCAGGAGGGACATTAATGGGGATCGTGGTACTTAATTCTTGGCTCTACCACCTTTTAACCACATTTCAATACTTTCTTATTCATGTTCCACCCTCGGCATTCTGACCAGATACCATTACCTAGAATATGAACCAGTATTCTTTTTCATAGTGGCAGCACAAGTGCACCCTCTCGGCTTTAAAAGTTATCTTGTTGAACTTGGAGTGTCGATCTTGGTGTCCCTCTTCTCTCATAACCCAGGTGTCAAATTGACAAACTTGGTTTTTTTAGCCTAGGAACACAGAACAAGTTCGATTTGCGTAAAAATGATATTGAGTTAGTTGCCACAATCGGTAGATAGTCTTACCCCTACTAGTCGCCGCTCTGTCAACCTTGTTTTCAAATTATACTTCTACATACCTTCAATATTACTTCCAAACTCATGTCGCCCTACGGGATTAAAATCATAAGTGCAGCAATCGGGGGAGTTGCTTCCCATTGGGGATATTTTGTCCATGGGGAGCATCACAAAAGCGCACCTACCCTTGCATTAGTATACGCTATACTTGCCATAACGATCTATCTCCATGAATTGATATTATTAGATTTCTCCACATTTCTCGCGTTTCGATACGCTTTCGCATATATCACAGCATATGCGGGAGCGCTTTTCACATCCATGAGCATCTATCGAGTCTTTTTCCATCAAACTTGTTCATTTCCTGGTCCTTTCCCTTCTCGCATCACCAAGCTTTGGCATTCCTGGAAAGTGCTCAATGGGACGAATCATTTATACTTAGAAAGCCTACAAAAGAAATATGGCACTTTTGTCAGAACTGGTAAACCATGAATTTCTCTATACCATTGTCAACACGCTGAAAGTTGTCTATAGGACCGGCAGAAATCACCGTGTTTACCGCGGCAGCTTTCGAGGCTGTTGATGGACCTGGAAATACCTGTACAAGGGGGGAGTGGGCCGACGCTTTTGACCCAGATTTTAATATCATCACCATGAGAGATCAAGGACATCATGATATCAGAAGACGCATATGGAATTATGCATTTAGTGTGAAAGGTATACATACATTCATTGGACCAAGCTCACGTTTGACATCTCAAGATTCCAATGATGCTGATATTCGCCCTAGCACTTAAGAACTTTGAGAATAGGCTTATAAGACACGGGGAGAAGATGGATCAGTATCTACAGTCAGCAGACGGTCAGGCTGTCAACTGCAACGATCTTTTTACATATTATACTTTTGACCTTATGGGCGATTTGTCATTTGGAAAGTCTTATGATATGCTCAATGGTGGAAAATGGCCCGAGTCCATTCTGCGATTGCGCCAGTTCTTACCTTTTCTCGCGCCTTTGACTCAATCCCCATGGGTGCTCAACCTGGGACTTGGACTACCCGGCTGCTCTCGAGACTGGAAAGCATTCGTGTTGTATTGCAAGCAGATCATGAGGGAGAGGATTGAAGTAAGCAGATAGAAGACGTCTTTTTGAAAACGAAGCAATGGCTAACAGGCTCAGACTGAAGTAAAAGAAAAAGACGTGAAAACACACCCATTGCAACAAAACTCGATATCTCACTGACTGATCATCAAGATTTCTTCCTATTTAATCGAAGGCTCGATTAAAAATGACACACTCGAACAAGACCGTCACGATCTCGAGAATGACGCTGTAGCTTTAATACATGCCGGAAGGTGAGGATTCTACATCTCCAATTCTTCACCCTAACAACAGCCAAGAAAACCTTTAATTTAACTCTCGATAGTGATACCACCGCCTCAGCTCTGACCTACATATTTTACCATCTTGCCATCCTCCCAAAATACCAACAACAAATCCGAACAGAACTAAAGAGCATCTCAACAATGATAAACATAACAGAAATACAGCAGTTACCAATTCTCTCAAGCTTCATTATGGAGGTATTACGACTCTATCCACCTACACCAACAGTATTTCCCAGGATCTCACCAAATAAAGGGGTGACAATTGAAGGGACTTATATTCCCCCAAATACCTCTATAGTCACACCACGCTATTGCATTGTACGATGTATGTATTCCAAATTCCATTTTCCACACCACATAAAGTTATCCCTTGCATTCTGGAAAAGAACTAAGACTATCTATCATACAGTAGAAAGTTCTTTCGAGCAGCCACGGGATTTCATTCCAGAGCGGTGGACGACAAAAGGTTGGATGGTAAGAGATAAACGTGCTTGGGTCCCATTCTCACAAGGTGAATATTTGATTTCCTTATTGTATTATATCAATCAAGGGTGATGGATAATAACAGCAATAGGTCGTTACAGCTGTGTCGCAAAAGATTGGGCAATGAAGAATCTTACGTATGTTACGGCACTCTTGGTCTCAAAGTATGATATTAGTCTCCCTCCAGGAGAGAATGGAACGGAGGTCTGGAAAGATATGAAGGATTTTGTCACTGCGGCGCCCGGGAAGTTGAATTTGGTGTTTGATAAAGTTGAAGAGAAGTTTTGAGAGGAATGTTTATTACACTGTTTCACTATATAACAGACTATCAAACAATCTAAAACAATATTTATCATCGTTCTAAGATTTTGTTCTAGGAGTATTACAGTATCTTCTTTTTCTATCATAATTATGTTTTCTATTTTAGAAAACACTTAATTTCACCACACTATTTAGTTCTTTCGAATTACTTACTTTGACTTTAACATATATTCTAGTACTAATTACTTAAAATATCCTTATATTTAAAATAATAGTAATAGTATCATCAATAAATCACAACAAATATCACGATACAATAAAACGGTAAATATCGTATCAGGCCTACCTACCTAGGTAGGTCTTCTTAGTTCCCTAACCAAACACCTTCGTTCTTTCATCTTTAGCTATAGTCTCTCCTCTATTTAAGTGTCAGTTATTTACTGTGTAACGTACTTGGTGCAGTCATATAGTAGATATATTCACCCGGGCTAGGGAAATGATTCCTACTGTAGCAACAATAGTTAATGTAAAGAACACCAATTAACTACTTACCTTTTGATATCAAGTCAGATACGCCACTCACTCACTCACTCACTCACTCACTCACTCACTAAACCAGACTCAGACTCCCCCACAATGAGAAACAAGAAAGAAGAAGAGCATTTTCAAATATCTTTTTATTTTTTTATTTTTATTATTATTTTCTTGATTCCCTCCGTGAATTATACTACCACCAACCAACCAACCAACCAACCAACCAACCAACCAACCGACCAACCACTTTCTACCTTAACAGGCTACTTACTCCAAGTACCCCATCCATCCATCCATCCATCCACACCATTTTCCACGCCCCCCATTTTCACCATCCTTTTCCACCAACCATTCATCCATCCCCTTCCCTATCAGGAAAGAAAGAAAGAAAAAAGAAAAAATAGAACTAGTAAAGAAAACTCGCTCTGGGTATCTACACAACATAAATAAAACCGGACAATAATAACAAAGAAATAGGACGAAAAGCAAATTCGGGATATCAAAAATAGAAATCGCTAACCCCACCAAAGAGCAGGCAGGATTCTTTCTTCTTTTCAACTTTTTCTTTTCTTTTTCATCTTTTCTTTGTCCGCCAACCAAACCCCCCTGCATTAATTAAATACCACACCACCCCAGGACCCCCAAGGGAAAGAGTCCGGAGAAAAAAAGAAGGGTTGTTGAATTAAATACGGCAGATGAATGGCTTTTGTATTGTGTGCATGCCAAACATCGTGCTCATCAAGAAATGTCTAGTAGTAAACCTTCTCAGCCTAAAAGAAGAAATATTAGTATGATGATGCAGTAGATAGAAAGAAGGTGATGAACTTACCCAAAGAGGTGGTCTAGCATTAGCCTGATCCCAGACCAATTTATTGTTCTCATCAAGCTCACAACCATCATCGATGATAGGAGTGACCCGACTAGTGTGAAGAACCTCCTGTCTACTAACACCAGCAGCATCTCTGGGAACCCAAAGTAATGGTGCCTCGCTGATGACAGATGGTGGATGGTAGGCGTCCGCGGCGATGGACTCCTCATACAAGTGATCAGGATCGACAAGATCGTGAGGAACTAGACGACGAAGAGTGTGGTAGTCGGTGTAGATGTGTGGTGCGAAGAATTTGGCGATGAAGTTAGGTTTCTTGGCTGGTACCATACCATTGGAAACCTCACCATCCTTCTCTGCCTTGAGATCGGCACCGTGTGGGTGGGTTCCTGCTTCGAGTCCTTCACGAAGAGATTCTTCCTCGGCCTCCAAAGTCTTAGGAAGGTTGTATAATAAGGGATCGAGTGCAGAATTGAGCGAAACGTGGTAGAGGACCGTGAAAATGAGGGTGATGACCATAAGAACCAAAGGACCTGGAGTGGCAGCGATACCGTAAAGTCCGATAAGACACACTTCGGCAAGGTAGACACCAGTCAGAAGTTGTTGAAGTGCACGTGGGTATATGAGACCCTTGGTATCGATTGTACTGTCACTGACAAAGAGAATGTTGTATCGGAAAGCGACGTAGAAGAAGGACATGCCGACGGTAGCGAATCCAAGGATCAGTGGGGCGATGCAAGAGTAGGTCAATCCAATGACTGCAATGTTAGTGAAGACTGGAAGAGTGCTACCCCAAGAGATGGCGCTCAAGGCCGACCACTTCTCGTACATCTTTCTAGGTGTGTTGGCCAAGAATTTGTACATGATCTTGAAGACGAAGAAACCGACGACCTGGGAAAGGTAACCAGAAGACACAGTCAAACCTTGAACTAAAAAGTAATTGATGTAGAAGTTGGATGCTTTTGGCAAATTCTTGGCGAGAAGAGTTGGGATACCGGTTGGGTTCTTGGTGATGGATTCAATGAGAGTTGGAGCCGAGGAGGAGAGTGTCATGACCAAGAAGATCTGGATGACTTGAAAGCAGAAGTAGGCGTTTTGAGTGAAGAGTTCGACTCGTGCCTCGGATGGTTCACCAGCAAGTTTAGCGACAACTGGGAAAAGGTTAGTTTTGATCACATGGGCGGTCGTAGGAAAAACTTACTTCTCATGATGACTGGGACCAAGGACATGAGAATGGACAATGCTACTGCGGGAAGAAGACCAGTCACCACACCCATGATGACGTCTGGAATCGCATTCAACCAAGAGAGCCAGGTGTAGGTGTCCTTCAAGTAGTTGATGTTGGAGACAAGACCAACGAAAGCAACAGGAATGGCCCAGAAAACGATGAGAGCAGTGACGAAAGCGAGGACTGCGATTCGACGAAGGACTCGTTGCCACCAGCTAATCTTCAATGATGACCAAACAAGCTCTTTGGGATTGACACCAATGTAACGGGGGGACACTATCACGTTGTCAGTAAGGATACGGCCGTTTCTGAAAGATGGGTGAACTTACTGTGAAGGGCCTGGTGATGTGACAGTGTTTGGAAAGCAGCCTGGGCATCGGATTGATATGCGAATTCAATGAAAACACTTCCAGAAAGTTCCGTCTCTCCAGCGAGGTATGCAGCCTGAGCAGCTTCCGTCTCGGGAATTAACCTGGCCAACTCCTCACGAGCCCAGTCAATAGTATCAACCTTCTTTCCAACGAGACCAAGTGTTCCGAGTTTGTGAGATGGGCGTTTGGTTGCTGGGATCCAGCGACTGGCGACCGATCCAGATTCCATACCTTGGCCACCCTCGATCAATTCCTCCTCCGCATGACCACCACCGTTCTTTGCTGCCTTGAGTCTCTCTCCATTGGCAAGCTGGATGAGTTTCACCTCAGCCGCCTCCAATTTGAAAGCCACGTTGTCGCGTTCCTCAACCAATTCATCAATCTTGTCGCAGTCCCGGGTGATCCAGATTTTTCGCACGGCGCTACCAAAGACACGTCGAAGTCGGGCCTCGTCTAGGTACTCTTTTGGAACGGAAGTAAATAAGACGGTTCTCGCCGAGATACGTTTAGAGTAGATGGGCGACAAAAGGAAAGCCTGGCGCAAGTTGATGTAGAAAATGCTCTCTCTGGTGACCAAGAAGAGCACAAAACTAAAGAAGACGATCGCACAACCAGCACTACCAAAGTATCTGTATTTTCCACCTGGACGGTCCTTGTTGATGTTGGAGAAAGATAGCAAATCCAACTGTTCACCACCTCCACCGCCGGTGATGTTGATGGGGAAGAGAATGGGCCAGGTGATACAGCAGCCGAAGAACATAACGACGACGGTCATGCGGAGGAAACGTAGGAACAGGTATGCGTCAATGGATTGATGTTGAAGGGCGTAAGTATCGGGTATCTTCCAAAAAGGGCCAATCCAATTGAATAAACCCGTCGGAAGTGGTTCTGTACGTTCCCTGAATGTAGTCAGTATAAAAAGTCAGAGGCATAATCGGACCAAGGTTACTTACTGTTCGCGCAACGCACCGAGATAGGTTCTTGGAGAGTACCATCTCTGCTGGGTCATTCGCAAGACCAGGAAAATAGCGACATAGACACCAGCGATGACAGCTGTGGGAGTCAAGGTCGCGATAAGAGCGGAAAGGGTGGTGTTGGGAATATTTGGGGTGGGTTCGTCGGCCATGATTTCGATCTCGGGAGATGCCCTTCAGATGTGATGGGCGTGGTGTTGTTGATTCTCGGATAGGAAGAGATCTCCTCGTATATGACCTCGGGGGAGGTCGAGGAAATCGGGGCGAGAGATGAACTTGGATCAAGGGAGATCTGAACCAGACAAAGGTTCCAGGCGAAAGGGGCGAGGGCGCAAGAAGAAGTCCTAGGACGAGGTTCAAGTAGCAATCTCCAGTTCGTGAGGTGAACGCACGGACGCTTCTTTTTTGTGATGCGACCCCTAAAATTAATTGGTGGGCTGGCTGAAGTGAAAGAAATCAGGAAAAATAAGGAGATGATCCGGCTAGCTATCCCTGTTATGACGTACTCCACACCTATTTAAATATGATGCTGGACCTTGTCAGCGATCACTCGTTTGGGGCCTTGGAGCCTGGCTGTGTTGTTGCTGCAGGAGAGAAAAGTCTTGACTGTCTTGACTGTGAGTTGGTGAAATGATGCGATACGGGAAGGAGGAAAGAAGCAGCTGTTACTTCTTTCCTTTTTGTTTCTTTTCGATTGATGGGTAAAGAGATGAGGCCGATGGCAGTACCGTGAGATGGAGACAAATGAGGATCCTCGTCAATGTTTCAGTGGCTGGTCTGCGAGCCTGTAAATGCGAGAGAATACAGCAACACCAAGACTGCAATCATAGTAACAAAAAAGCAGGATAGATGGCACAGGCGAGGGTACAAGTATTTATTCGGCGTGTCACTCTGCCTTGATCTCTTCGTACAGTATCACAACCTTATGCTACCAATTCCTGCTCGCTTACAGGGTCTCTGGTGGTCTCTGGTGGTCTCCACCATCCCCAGATCGATCGCTTTGGCCATCCATTGCATGCAACCAATTCCAACGAATCATTTTGAGTTCCTATAATTTCCCACCACAGCCATCATCATCGAGCTTAATTCTGCTGCACCTCCCCTCCCTCTGCCTACCACACCTGCCGCCCAGCTGGTCTTGCAGCTCTATGGAAGTACCTCACACACTTCAGGGCGGCAAGGGGTGGTGTACCACAGTTACGCGCCCATCCGATTCCACATCCACGTATGATATTATCTACGGTATTACCACGGGTCATCGTGAAACGGACTTGGGAGAAAGAAAATACCTACCGCAGTACGGAGTAACGTGACACCAAGATTGGTGTTGATGTTGTTGACTACTGTGACAACAGCTAATTGACCACTAACTTTGACAACCGACACAACCGACGGGACGATTGCTTGACAACGGCTTGCCAGCCTTGGGTGGAATTAGCGTGGAAAAGATCAGCTGAAAAGCACTACGGAGTACAGAAAAGTCTTGAGCTCCCGGCCTTGGGCTTTGACGTCCCCCCTCCATCTTCAAATGGGAGAAGTCCGATTTCAGTGACACCAACCTTGTCAACCTGAAGGGTGGACGAAACTGAAAAACAATAGACCTGAGGCAGTGACAGCAGCAGACTAACAATCCAGAAGGTCCAGACCATCAAATGAGGCTCATCGATTCTTCATAAAAACCACAGGGAAGGGTCATGAATCTACCAAATTCCACTCATCTCGCCTTTCTAGGTTTAGAACGGTCCAGCCCGCGTCAGCATCCCTGTCCAGCTGAGCTGTCCCACCTCTACCAATCGTAACTCTCCAAACAGTGGAGACCGGAACATTTTAGCTATGCCCTAAATGCATTGAAACTGGTGATGCCAAAGATGTGCCATGGCCGCGGTGCAAACAAAAACCCTTGACCAGCTCAACATGCATATCTGGGTGCAGCTCTGGGGGGAAAGGGGGGGGGGTTGGAGAGGTGTATATTGCGGGGAAGCCGTTCTTGCGCTTAGGTACCTAGGTATTTAAATTTTATTGGGTTTTTATCGGTCCGCGATAAGGGAGGTTGGAGGATGAAGGATCGAGTAGGCGGTGGAGGGGAGGTGGGGTGAAAATGGGAAGAGAAGGTTTGGAGAGAAAGCTTGTGAAACTGACGACACTCTATCTGTTGTTGGAGTGCTGGAGAGCTGGAGAGCTGTTGCAAAGGGTTTGGGCGTTTGCATTTTTATATCACCACCTTCGAGTCTCTAGCAAGTGTCTAACAATTTGCCTTCGGGTTCCAACATTGCTCGGTAAGCACCAAGCACCAAGCAACTCATGATGAACCAAGATATTCATCATTAATCGTGAACAGCTATTATTTCCTTTCTATTCAAAGAGCCTTTCTATTCAAAGAGGGTGAGAGTGAAAATCAAGTCCCTAGGTAGTCGATCAAGTCACTTTCGATTTTCCTTACTCGGGTAGCTCTTTCTCATACTGTAGTCACTTTTCATATCCTTTTTCCCTCGTCACGAGATGCCTCGTCGCGTCTACCTAGCGCTGGGTAACGTCTCTGTACTGTACCACGTCACGTCAATGCGATAGCTCGCCGTTTGCTACCTAGCGCCATCTATCATCGTCTCCAGATCTCTAGATCAGCAACACAAAATGTCATCAAATCGTCTTGAAACCCTTCAAGGTCAAGGCCAAGGAAAGATGACAGACCAGCCTCATTGCGAGTCCTGCAACCAATCCTTCTCCACCCCGAAGAAACTCAACGACCACTTCAAGTTCTCCCTTCGACACCACCAACCTTGGACATCTTTCGTACCCGGTAATCAAGTACAACCACAACAACCAGGAAAATCAGCTGTATCTACATCTACCGTATCTACTTTCAGTGGCAACCAGAATGCTGAAAATCAATCACCCAAGATCACTCTTGCTCAAGATGGCAAACCTGGTTGGTCTGTGATTCCAGAGACTGAGCATCAAGAGGTATATGAGGCTCTACGCATTCGAGTTCATAGAGAGTCAACGCTACAAACGAATAATTACATCACCAAACCGTTCGACCCTAAGGATTATGTTGATCGTCGGAAGTGCATGAAGTGCAAAAGTGAGTTTGAGACTACCAATATAGTTGTGAGAGTGAAGCTAAATGAATATAGTAAGGGAGAAAGATGTAGTGACTCGTGAATGTCATTTCCACCCAAAACCACTATCAAACCCCTCAACACCCAATCAATTGGTATATCCCCCCAAATTCCCGTCTTCATTTTTTGAATTTTTGAAAAGAAAACAAACTCACAATATCAAGGACCCCTCCATGGAGAGAAAATATACCTGCTGCAACACACCCCCCCTAACCCCCGGCTGCAAAACCAACCCCTCCCACCAATTTACCCAAAACTACCTCTACAACACCCACAAAGACTTCATCTCCACTCCCCCTTCTCTCCCCAATGTCCCTAAGTATCAAGCCGTCACCCTCGACTGCGAAATGGCAGGTGTCTCAGCCGGTCCCGGTGAAGCCATCCTGCTCTGTGCTTGCGACTACCTCACCGGTAAAGTCATAATAAACAAATACATCTCACCCCCCGAAAGAATAATCATCATGCGCTCCACCATCCACGGCATCTCACGCGCAACTCTCAACAAAGCTATTACCCAGGGTCACGCACTCAACGGGTGGAAAGCTGCAAGAGAGGAATTATTCAAGTTCATCGATTCCTCAACCATACTAATCGGTCACTCATTAGAACACGATCTGAATTCGTTGAGGTTGATCCATCCCCGTATCGTCGATTCCGGGGTTCTGGTGCACAATGTTGCGGGTGTCAAGGTTGGATTGACGGGTCTTTGTGACGAGTTACTTGGCATCCCTATTCGTCGGAATAAAGGAGAGATTCATGATTGTCTGGAGGACGTCTTTGCCACGAGGGAAGTTGTCCTTTATTGTACGCGTGAGAGGAAACGATTCCGTGCTTGGGCGGCGGTGAAGATGAGAGAGCAGGAGGTGAAGAGGGAGGAGAGGGAGAGGAAGAGGGAAGAGAAGAGACAAGCTAAGATTTCGGCGCAAGGGAAAGGTAAAGAGGGTTTAAGTGAAGGAGATAAGGCGAAGGTTAGGGGTGAGGAGGAGATGGTTAGGAGGGTTGCGGAGGCTAGGGAGGCGAAGAGGGAGATGGAGAGGGAGAAGGAGAGGGAGAGGGAGATGGAGAGGGAGAGGCAGAGAGCTGAGAAGGCGAGGAGGGAGAAGGAGGCTGTGGACAGGTTTAAACAGAGGGCTGAGAGGAGTGGGTGGAGTATTCGGTAGGGGGTAGGTAGGTACAGTACTTGGGAGTGGATGCATGTATGGAGGATCGGGACTGGGTTGGGGTTGGGATTGGGGTTGGGTGGCGTTGTGCTTTTAGATGGTAGATTGGATGGAGTTGGAGATAAAAAATTGCATGGTCTGCACTGTGATACCCCCCAAATTAGCTAGGTAGGTAGATAGGTAGACATTCATTCATTCATTCATCCAACTGGACTTACCCAATCAAATCAGGACTCCTTTAGTCCTTGAGTAAACATAACACTTGAGGTTGGGATTGGGATTGGGGTTAGATGGCGTTGTCCACGGGTGCTTCTAGGTGGCAGATTAGATGGATGGAGTTGAAGATAAAAGATTCATGGTCTGCACTGTGATACCCCCCAATTAGTTAGGTAGGTAGGTAGGTAGACATTCATCTAGCTGAACTTACCCAATCAATTAAATCAGGACTCCTTGAGTAGACATAACGCTTGGGGTTAGGTGGCGTTATACTTCAAGGTGACAGATTAGATAGATAGAGATAAAAAAAAAACTTATTATCTACACTGAATCTGTACTTAAGTAATATACCCTACATTACATGGCGTTAGGTACCTAGGTAGGTATCTAGGTAGACATTCATTCATTTATTCATTCATTCATCCATCTAGACTTACCTAATTAAATCAGGACTCCTTAAGTCCTTTAGTAGATGTAACGCTTAGGTTGGGATTGGGGTTAGATGGCGTTATACTTCTAGGTGGTAGATCAAACAGAGTTAAAGATATAAAAGCTTAATGTCTATACTAGAATCTGTAATATACCCTACCCTATATAGCGTTAGGTACCTAGACATTTATCTAGCTTGACTTACCCACCCAATTAAATCAGGACTCCTTGACTCCTTTTGATAGACGTAACGCTTGTGGTTAGGTGGCGTTATACTTCTAAGTGGTAGATTAGACAGAGTTGTAGATAAAAGATTCATGGTCTACACTGTACTGTGAATCTGTGATATACCTACATTACATAGCGTTAGGTAGAGTACCTAGCCTAGGTAGACATTCATTGATTCATTCATCCAGCTTAACTTACCTAATCTAATTAAATCAGGACTCCTTGAGTCAGTTCTTTAGTACACATACCATATACCACGTAACGCAACACGATAGTCTTTCTTTCTTTTCAATTTTTCCCCAATCGTTCGTTTCAAGGACCTTAACAACATTCGACATTTCATCTAGAATTCCATTCTTTTCTATTCTATTCCAGGACTAGACCCCCTTTAGAAGGATTGCCTAGGTATATTCCATTTAGTGAGGTCTGGAAGGCAGAATTACATTGCATTCTATACCCCCTATTCCATCCATGGAAACCCTATAAAGTAAAATAAAATCACAAGACGCGGGCGTAGAACAAAGTCTACCAGGCCGGTCTGATAGAGTAATAGGAAGGCCGCATTTACCATACCTATAGTTCGTCCGTACGTACTCGAGGTATTACGTATACTCGAGTATTACGTATTACGTATACTACCTAGGTATAAGCTTTAGGAATTGTAGATTTTTAGTAATATTAGGACGAAACTACCTTAAAGGAGAAGGGGGGTTTATAGTTGTTTCGACGATTACCTAGGTATCGATATTATACGCTTGTCCCGGAAAGTAGGTACCTAGGTATCGCTACGAGAAAAGAAGCCTTATAGGCAGGTAGGCGAATACCTACTTAATTAATTGAAGATTGGTAGGTATACTGTAGGTGTTTAAGGACTGGGTTGTTAACTACCTACCTAGGTAGGTAAAATCTAGTCTAGATTATTAATATCGTGGTTTAAGGTACCTAGCTAGCTAAGTCCTCTTTCACATACCTAGGTATCTAAGGCTCTATCCACTTACCTAGAATATTAGAGCTCATATCATCCTAATTACCTATAAGCCTGATTAAGGTGTATGTAGGGTAGGTCGTAAATAAGCATAAGCGCTATTCTTATTAAAGAAAGGCGTGTTCCGACGCCTCGCTTTGAAATTAGTTTCTACTCTGATCTGAGTAAACAGAATAACGATATTAAGCCTTAATATCGTATCGATGACTTTTTGATCTACTTGATATTCGAGTATTGAGGATTAATATCTTTAGTAGGTAGTAAAAGCGAAGAGGTTGTTTTCGACCTTAATATTACGCTAAGACTTACTCGATACAAGGATATCCTAGGTACCTTATTTTATGTATTACTATAACAATGTATTTAAATATTATAAGTTAAGACTATAGATAGGTAAGATTAATTACCTACCTAGCTTCTAAATACCTAGGTAGTTAACGTAAATTTATTTTATATTTTTACGATATCTTTTACCGCAATTTTCATGTTTATGGTACAGCTCTAGATCACACTATAACGCTAGAATACTAGTAACACGGAAAATCAACGACATTATTCTAGCCTTAAACTATACTATAATTACGTTAGATACTTTTACTAGTCCTCTATTTAGCTCTTATGTATTCATAAGGTTTAAATTCCTTAGGAGAAAGTAGAGATTACCCCTATTTAATATAAGCCGGCTTTGTTAGTCCTATACTCCGTACTTTTCATAGGCTACTAAGACTAGCAATAATCTAATAGAGAGACTAAGTTAAGCCGATATACGAGATAGTAGCGGCCGCTAAGACTACTCTTTACAATTTATATAGTAGACTAACGTCCCTTTTAATATTATTTACCTCTAATCTACTAAGTTTAACTCCTAGCTTTTAATAGATAGATTATTAACGTTAGAACCCCTAAAATACCGGTATTAAAGCCACTTTCTTTTCCCTCCTATCGCTTATATCAAATGACCTAGAATTCTAGGGTTGTCCGAAATCGATTAGCTTCTACTCGAGTAGCTTTATACCTTATATATACAAGTCTGTTGCAGTTAGGCTTATCCTAGGACTAGATATAGGCCGGCCGAGGTTTAGAATATCTCTTTCTTTAGTTAGGGGGGGGGGGGGGGAATACAAAATAAAAGAGGGAAATAGATAGGCTATAGGCTAACCCTAGGTTATTAAAAATCTTAAGAAGAGCTTATAAATAGTTATAATACTAGTCTAACGGGATATCTAATATTTACTCTACCATCTCAAGGTCTCCCTCACCTAACCTACAAAGCCGTACAAATCCCAATTCCAGAATTCTCTAGATAACCTCAAATAATACGTCTAGTTATCGAAAACCTAATACTATACGCCTGGTCAGGTCAGCATAAGTGTGTAATGTGATTATTTACCATATGCGACAAGCACACGGAGCTGTTCCCTTAATCGGAAAAAATCCACTGCCTACGAAGGTGGATTTCTCTAGCCCCAAAGCGCCATGCTAGAGTTTTGCCAGTTTGACTTTTGGTATTCAATTCTTTTTTTGGTATTTTATTTTTAGGTGGTGTAGAGCTGGGTTCCGAGTAGAGAAGAGAGCCGGCTTCAGATACATCGATAAAAGTCCCGTCATGCGAGGAGGAAATCCACGTAGACCAACCTTGGCTGAGATGAACAGGGCTAAAAAGAAACAGAAGTAAGATGCCGAATTCAACGCATTTTGGGCAAGTCCACCTAAAGCACCAGGAGCAGGTGGAGACACGACATATAGGAAGATTACACATGTCCTAGAATCTAGAAAGTTTCCCGGTCTGAAGAAAAGACTGGTCGGCGCTGTACTATATAAACTAATGAAATGATTTCCTCAACGCCTCAGCAGCTGTTGTTACACTAAAGCTACCGTACAATCCGTCAATAAAGTAAGGGATTGGTTCAAATGAACGGAAACATATTTTACGGAAAACAGATGTTGTGTACAAATCTGTATTACCGGTGTCGATGAGTGTCATATATAAAAAGAAAAATGAAATAAGGAATTAGGATATGATTTAGATAATTTGGGTTTATATAATATTAATTTAAATATGCTCATGAAATTCCGAAAAAGTTATGCGCGAACGAACTTAGTATAAGGATAGAGCTATACCTATTTTAGACGATATTAAGACGTAACATCGCGTAGATCTAATCCAAGGAGGGGAAATCAGAAGTAGAGTTAGATGCGGATCGACAAAGGATCGAGGAGACTGGAACTTTACCAGCGTCTAGAAATCGAATTGCTTGCCCAGTTGTTAGGTTTCAAATTACGCTGCTACGCCTCGAGCGCTCGTAACAAAGGAGAAAACCTTCCGGCTGATTTGATTTATCTAGCTGGCTGCTTTACTTATTAAGATCGGATTTATATCTCTGAGGGACCTGTACCCTCATCTTTACCTATTAGACAAAGATATGCCTGCCGTCAGAGATAACTTCGATTTGGGGGGCGGGCTAGGGCGTTGTCATGCTGTCTAGGAAATCGCTGTGTATTGTTAGTATAAATGATGAATATAATGTGAAGTGGGGTGGTGGAGGGGAAGTTCAAGGCCATATTGATTTATGTAGATGGAAATATAAGGAGGGATATAAGAGCTGGCTAAAGCGCAAGAAGGACTATAAGAAAAAAGCGATCAAGCTACAGTAAAAAGATAGCCGAGGAACACGACGAAGAGGTAGCGAAGATCCATAGGGAGCGCGATGATCGAGCTATCCAGAATACTTGATCTACACTATGTTAAGTCTCAATATCGTCTAAAATAGGTGTACTTTACTTGGCATATCGAGGTCCAACATTCTGAGTGAATAGAGCCTAATTGAGACCAGCAAAAGAGTTCAGACCCAACCTCCGCTAAACGGGGGCAAGGCCTTACATCTCTCGGCAGCTATCGCCTTTCTCTCACTACAAATAATTAGTACAGTACTACTATCAAATCAATAAATGGGGAAAAACTTACACTTTTTTGAGCACAGCGACACTGAAAAGCTGTTAGACGGTGGTAACAGTTAGCGGGTGCGGCGCATATGGGTGAACACCCGCTAACTGACTGGGCCAGGCGGACAGGTTTACTCCCAGTTTTGGTGACAGGAAATGTGGTAATTAGGGATATCAAGAATATTTGGTGGTTTTTTGTGGGCCGAAGAGGTGGCGAGGGGCGCTGATTGGTGGGGAATATTCGGGGGTATTGTATCGTGCCTAAGTCTGTAGATAATTCACTACTGTATATAATTAATTCATCACCGTATATCATATAAAATCCTACTCTCTAATTAGTCTGATTGTATCCTTATCGCCTATATGGAATTCTATTTTTCTACAGAATTCTAGAGCCTCTTTAATAGAAGAATTTTTCCATTTGAGAGGCCTCTAGAAGTATTCTAGGTAGAATGGAATTTTGGAATTCTATAGAAAGCTATTCTAGATGTCGAACGTTGTTACTACACTATATTACTTACCCTACGAAATGTTTCTGAATCAAATCCGAATGATTCGTGAAGGTTGGTCGGTAGGTAGAGTAGACTTTATCTCTAAATACCTATACCTATACCTATACCTATACCTACCTATACACAGATCCTATAGATACAATACACTACAAAATCACAAAAGGAAGAATACTAAAAAAGGGTACCTATTATTCATTAATCACACAATCAATCTTTCCGCCAATCTTTCTTTCTTTCTAAAAAGATGACAAGATACTGTGAGAGGAAAAGAAGAAGAAAAAGAAAAAAAGAGTTTCATATAATATATAGTAATATATATTCCCAAAACTAAGGATTCTCCATCAGAATATCCCGTCGGGATGCCACATTAATACCAAATATCCCCCCCAAGTCTATTCCTTCCCCGTAATACAAAGAAATATATTCGGTATAACAGACAGACAGGTAATCTTGTAAAACTCCTCTACTATATAGTACATTGTTGAGCATATCCTGGACATCCTGCATATTGAGACTTGCATATTGAGACTTGCATACTAATACATTTTACATAGGTATAGTACATTACAGTACAGTAGAGTAAATACATCCACGAAAAAAACGCCGTTCGTGCAATTCCGCTCCGCGCCTCCAAGCTGCACGAGATCCCATAACAAAAATTGCGAGTTTTCCCTATCGTTGGACTGGACTTGAAATAGATGGAAACGATCATGTCTCCGTCTTATTGCTTTTCCGTACTTCAGCACGTTGTTCATCAACCGTACGGAAGAATTTATCTCTCAGTTGAGTCCACGCAGGTGCTTTCGGAGTTTCAGGTTCGGGTTCGGGTTCAGGTTCAGGTTCAGGTTCAGGTTCAGGTTCAGGTTCAGGTTCAGGTTCAGGTTCGGGTTCAGGTTCAGGTTCAGGTTCTGGTTCTGGTTCTGGTTCTGGTTCTGGTTCAGGTTCAGGTCCCTCTACCGACTTGGTGGCAGAATTGGTGGTAGTGGCACTAGCACAAATTACTGGATGCGCCGACGGCGGGAGTGAATCCAGTCGGTTCGTTATACCCTTCTTTAAGCCTTGGATTGAAAGCAGATATTTGTCTTTCGTCAGGTCGCCATTTGCTTCTTGTTTTTCATATATTCTCTGTAAGTCTTGACGTAGACTGATAATTTTACGTTGAACTTTAGCGTTGCGTGGTGATTGAGCGTTGCGTGGTGATTGATGAGGCCACCTAATTCTGCAGGTAGGGTCGCAAGTTTTGATTTTGATGTATTCCAAGGATGAAACGGCGGCTTCTGAAGTTTTGGATTGGATGACTTCAGGACCTGGGACGACGACGGACGTTGCTTTTTCCTGATCAACTGGTGTCGATTTCTGCTCCTCAACTTTTATCCCTTCCTGGTTCTTTTGTTTGTAGTTGTCAAAATCCGTGGATCGTGAGCCAGGACCTGTGGGTGGGATGCCCTCGAACGTGAAGTTCACCAACCATTCAACTCTGTGCTTCAACTTGAGGAGGCCATCCTCATTCGCTAACAAGCGTTCTTCATAATAAGTTAGCTGGTCCACCTTCTTCCCCCACTCGGCAAACATTTGTTCTCGTAGAAGTTCCTCTTTTAACTCCCGAAGTTCAATCTCCAAATGTGAGATTCTCTCTCGCGGATCGAGCGTTGCATTTCTGGATGCTGTGTAGTATCTCAGCCCATGAAGAGATTGCGCCCTGTCAGGTGACGCCACGGAAGGCTCCGGCTGCTTCTGGGGAAGAGAGGAATCTCGATTTTGGCCGAATATGAGGTTTTTGAACATCACTTTCAAGCCCCCCGTCCCAGACGTGGTGCTCACCCCAGAGTCGGAATCATTGACTGCATGGGGATTGACATGTGTGATTTCTGAAGCCAAGCGGTCACGGTGTTTTTGATTTGAATTTGCGGCGAGCTGTCTAGTCATCGAAGAGAAGAACTCAATTTGACCTTTTGTTCCGACATGGTGGCGTGGGTGAAAATGTGGTTGGGCGAGAGCGTGACGTAAAGATGAAGATCTAAGCATCGTTGATCTTGTGGTATGGGTGTTTGTAAGCCTCCAATTGGGACGCGTGCTTATACTCCGTAGAGCGAAGAAGAATACACTGTAAGAGCGCCCGATATGATAGCACGTCTTTATTAAGTAGGGGTGGCTACGGACAGGTTGGACTTAAAAAGGTTGTGCATGTTCACCCTATATGAGGTTCCCGCAGACTCGACTAAAAGTTTTTCCTTCGCTGTGCTGACTAAGCTTTTTCCGTTTGTTTGGTACCCAATGGATCTCCATTTGGTACCCACGTCGCCGGTTTACAGTATCTCGGAGTATACAAAAATTAAATCTTGATTGTGAGATTTATTATTAAGTAATTACTAAGTTTGGACTTGATCTTTTTCTTTTTTTTCTTTTTATTGAATTCTCGGGCCAATCATCAAGTGTGTGGTTGGCCCTTGTTTCCCCCTCCCCGCCCCAAAAAGGTGAAGGAAAAGAAGTACCGGTACTTCAAAATAACTAATTTTTCATTGTTTGATTTCAAATCTCACTATTAAGATCTGAGTTTTACGTACTTCTTGGCCAACCAATAATTCCCGAGTTGCTAGAGCAAGGGTGGCAGCTTCGTTGATACCTAACCGACGACCGAAAATACGGGCAGAGTAATACAAAATACGGTCTCCTCCTCTTGCACTGATCCTTTTGCTCAACGATATTTTCAGACGCCCTCATTATTTCCCTTTTAGACAGCACAAGCCTTTTTTTTGTGACAGCTCCTAAGTCTTTTCTTTCCGGTTAGTAGGTAGTATTCTTCATAGTATTCCCGGCTCGCATTGGTTCTCTAATCCAAATCATGTATCTATGCGATCCAGAAAGATTTTTACGAGTCTGCTTTTGTTAGAATGGGCTGGAAGTAAATAAGCCTTATTTTCAGTTCATTTCGGGGTGAATTTGTGTTTGGTTTACTTTATTATGTTTGTTAAGTCCTGGTATCCTAATGAGAAAGGTCGAGAAGCGGCTTTGATGGGGACATAATACGAGAAGTGATAAGATTTACTTGGCTAGAGAAAAAGAAATGGTTCCAATTATATTTTAGGAACCGTGTGAGTTTCTTCCTGTCGTTATATAAAAATACTCAAGAAAATGCCACTTAGTATATATAGCTAGCACCTGACTCACGCTTAGTGAGTTGGTATCCACTGCGTGAGTCAGTATTTCTCGACGACTTTAGGACTTGCGTTCTATAGCACGGATAGGTAGACACGGACTTAGCAAGCTATACTTGCCTTGACATGCAAACATGATTTCATTTCTTAGGATGGATAGGTAGTAGGTTTCTTATATGACCCACTTGATTCGTAAAGTCAAATTAACAATTTTATAATCATTTATATTGGTATAACTGGGGTGGGACAATAGAGGACATATCCGGGTGCGAGGGTAATGACCAGAGTAACACAATGTCCTTTCAAAACTGGTATCATAATCGATAATGACTGTATATTGTGGGAATCCAGGAATATACTTATGAGCTTAGAGTATCACGTGATAAATACGTAAATCTATTTCAACGATTTATTAACATTATCTCCTCGTTCACACATATGTACGTTTCGATTTTAGGCTTGGCGTTATCAAATGGAAGGAGAGAGTGAGAAGTAGAGCAAGGGTTTATATATGTATTTAAGTAAATTCAGGACGTCCTTTAGGACACTTTAGCGCGTAAACAATTATATACTTCGAATCCACTCTTCTTTATATCTACTTTTGGTTTTAGAACCAGTTCGGATTTACTACTAATAGATTCAATTTTACCTTTTAGCTCAGACAAGCTTAAAAAGGGGGCCTGTTTTAAAAAGAAAAAATCACTCAAACAGGAAATTGTAAACCTAAAAATCGAAACGTACATATGTGTGAACAAGGAGATATTATTAAGCTTAATTTGCTAAGCGAATTGAGTTTTACCGAGTTTCAAGGACTTTAGGGTACGCTCGCGAAAAGTATACACTCTACGCATCTTGACCAGATACTGGCCCTCTACCCGTATTTCAGTTAGTCATCACCCTTGAAAGTTTGTAACGACCCAAATAAAACTTGAATGGGTAAATTGCTATACATAATACCCTTTCAGGACTTTTATCTCCTCTTTCTTTTGATGAGGTAGCTAGATTATTACGTCAACATCACCAATTACAACACATTTTCACAAGCGACCCTCATTTTCACCGTCAACACTCTTTTCACAACTGACCTTCATTTCCACAACAACCCTCAACTCACCCACCATGAAAACCTTTACTCACTTCACCCTCCTCCTTACTATCGCCCTCTCCTCCACAGCCTTTTCTTTCTTTCTTTTCTTCTAAGACAGATTTCCATCTACCCTAGAATACTTGTTAGTTTCATAGCAGCGCTTAAACTTCTACCATTGCGATGAGAAACCAGATGGCACGAGAAACAGCAGATGTTCCTGTAAGGCTAATAAGTGTTAAGCTTCTTGGTCGTACGATATATGATTGAATGTTTTGTTGGATATTAATATCTGGACCTGGATGTTTGTCGATTTTGATCTTTTTTGGAATTTTCTGGTTATAATTCAACACCTGGTCTATAAAAGTCGTGAAACTCTTCTGCACAGCAGGCTTTTGCAGATTCTGGAAGCTGCAAGCCCTGTTTAAATCCTGATTAAGCCCATAGAGAAGTTTAGGGGTGTATTCCGAGGGTTTGGTTGTTTTATTTGTTATTTTCAGCAAGACCTTCTAGCCCCTGTTGCATTGTTGGCTCGTAAGAAGAGCTTTTTTTATTATATTTGATAATGTTTATGTGTATATTCCTCAAGGTTCGAGGGCTGATGAGAGAAGCTGCGAAATCGGGTTTATAGATGAGAGATAGATTGGTTTTCGACGTGAGAAGGAGAATAGAGCCATTTTGTTAGACGTTTTGTAGAAGTTTACCAGAGGGAAAAAGGAAAATAGAATCGCTTAGAAGAGATACCTGTTAATACTCCTATTTTCCATTTTCTTGATAATGTTCTTTCAGACCTCTGGTCGATGTCCGCGTTCATCCAAACATAAGTAGATCTCTTCGCCAGGCAGGACTAAATAGCCAATTTAAAGAAAACATGTATCGAGTAGAGCAAGAAAGGGATTTAAATATGGATTTTACACACGCGTTTGCTACAACCGATTTACAGTCTTTTCAAACACCCTGACATTAGTAATTTCCTCCTCTCTCTAAGCTTCTCCGGTACTCCTTTCAATATTTTCAATATATTCAATATCTCAAAATCAAA
The DNA here is from genome assembly GCA_900536425.1 of Hymenoscyphus linearis. Lineage (NCBI taxonomy): Eukaryota > Fungi > Ascomycota > Leotiomycetes > Helotiales > Helotiaceae > Hymenoscyphus > Hymenoscyphus linearis. Next base: position 182,926 of record UNPR01000058.1, on the reverse strand, counting down.
TACCACACACACCATCTAAAACCCCAATCCCGAGTCTAACAATCCTACTCCAAATACTCCCCCTTCCCAACTCTCTCACATAAGTCCTTCAAAGCCCTCCCAGCCCACTCAAAATCCGCAATCTCAAGATACACTTGCGCACTTAACCGCGTCCACCACTGACCTTGCATGAAGTAAACCGGAATAAAGATTTTGTGATCGTCGATGATGGTTTTTTGTATCCATTGAATAATCTTCCCATAGTGTTCCTCCTTCACCAAGTGATAATTGTGTTTTTCGCCGGAGCTGGGGGTGAAAGGTTTAGTGGTTAGGGGCAAGAGGACGTTTATCATGCAGCAATTTGTCATGGTGTGTTCTTCGTTATCGAGGATGTGGGTTCCCAGCATGTCGGCTACGAGCTGGCCGCCGTTATGAGCGAGGTCGAGGCAGTAGGTTCGGATTGCTTCTTCGCCGCCGCAGGCTTCGAGACGCCATTTGATGGAAGCGGCGATTGTTAAGTAGGGGGTTGAGTCTACAGAACCTGGTAGGGGGGTTGAGTGTTAGTATTTTCCTTCGTTGGGGTGGCTCATAGGATTTGTTTACAACCGGGAACCCCTCTCAGTGTTCGGCTCACTTATAGAAGGAGCCCCAGCCAGCGAAAACAGACTACTCACCAACCATTTCATAAGCCCCCACAAACTCACTTCCCTCGGAAGCCGGCAACGGACTCTTACTCCCAATAGCCCCATTCCTGGGTTTAAACCCATGCCCCGTTGGCAACGTGCTCCTCATCATCTCCTGATTCTTGACTGGCACATAAAGAACCGCACACCCCCTCGGAACACCCAGCCACTTATGGACATTACTGATAAAAAAGTCTGGCTGCAATTCCCGAAGTGAGATTGGGATTTGTCCAATTCCATGGGCACCATCAATCAATGAAAGGATTCCTTCTTCCCTGCAAACCTTTGTGAGCGCTTCGAAAGGGACACGTACTCCTGGAAGCGAGGATATGGTATCGAAGACGGCGAGGCGGGGCCTTTTGCCCAAGGAACGGGAGATATCGATGGTGGATTTGAATAATGATACGTAAGAGGCGTCGGACAGGGGATATGTTAGTGTTGTACCCCGGGGGTTGACAATGTAGTTGTGACTTTCGCAGGTGTAAGATATGGCATTACCGCAAGAGCCTAGTCACCCACCATTCAATCAGCAAATGATGCCATTTCTCAGATTTGATCTGAAAGATGATACTGAGGAAGCTTACCGTAAATAGTATTGAAATGCAAAATCTCATCCTTCCCATCTGCATTCCACTCTAGGTTCCTGAGCACGGTACCTATCCCCGTCGTTGTATTTGGGACCAGAACTACCGTATTATCTGGAGCATCTAGATATTTCGCGGCTGCGAGACGATTCTCGTCGAGCAATTTGGGGTAGGTGTAGCGGATGAATACGTCTGGTGATAGTTCCACTGCGTCCATATATTGATGGCGGACGTCACGGATTGCTTTAGGGAAGGCGCCGAAGGATCCTGTTGAGTTGTTTCAGTAAGTCATTCATGGGCCTAAGATAGAGAACTGAGGAGGAATGATTCTTGGTTTGAGAAGAGAAGGATGGTGACTGGATAAGCGAGCAGTTGAGAAAGGTGCATTTTCGGAAATCTTTAAAAAGCTCGAGTATCCCATGATAGCTTAACCTCTGCTCCAATTACTTGTATGGTACTTTCTAAAAAGTACTCATAGGCGAATTATTGTAATTCTCACTGGGGGATAAGATCATAATAGATGGATAGCTGAAAGATGCAAATTGGAGCTGAGTCATACCATGGTTTATATTTGTATACTCGGGATCGAAGGAGAATTGTTTGAGCATTTCCTTTCCAAAAGGAGTACGGTCATACGTCTTTTTCTCTTGGAGAGTTTCAGGTCCCGCAGCGAGGTGAATTGGTAGCTTCAATGGGGTTGGCATGATGGGCGAAGCAGTCTGGTATAACGAAGTGATGGAAAGTATGTAAGAAGAATATGAATTATATGAGAAAGTATAAAACTGAACAGCCAGATGAGTCAAAACTTGGGATGACTCAGTAACAAATCCAGGGCTCGCTCAAATATAAGATTATCACTAGTGGTTTGTAACAGGTAGCTGAAAGCAATTGATGTGGATGCTTTATAATCTGACCGTATGGTCCACCGCAAGTTGATCTAGGCACCTATTGGATAAGCACTACTTAAATTTCCGTCGGTCGTCTACCAAAGGGCGTCCACGGGTGGGGGATTAGCGAAGTCATGATGATATGACGATGTCCGAGTTCAGAATGCCAAAGCAGCTGCTGCCAAGCCATGTTAGCCAGGACTTGGCGGATGCAGGTGGCGGGGCGGGAGTGGAGAGCTCTCCCGCCAGAGTCATTGAATTCACCTCTTTGTAATATATTGGCCTAAGTCTACTATAAATGCACGTCAAACTCTTGATTGGAATCTGCGATTACTGTGACAATTCCCACCATGTCTCTTGCACAATTAGCCAGGCTTTTACCCTTCCCTGAACCGGATCTCAAACAGATTATCGACTACGCCGAGACATTATCAAAAGAGCAGGCCGCAAAGCATTTCAATGAGCTTCTTGGGGAATCGCCTCAAGCAATAGAGTTCATCTCAACCTTCAATTCCCGGCGCAAAGATCCTGCTTCTTCCTCTTCCTCGTCGTCGACGCCTCAACCACCCTCACAAACAGCAGAAATATCGGGCGTTCCCAAAAGTACCCGCAAACAAGGAAAAAAGAAAGCTCCCCTCCATGCTCTCCCACCCCGCCAAATTCAAGACAACTATGCCACACAAGGCCAGGCATACAAGAAGAAGAGCGAAGATGACTATATAACGAAACGACCAGTTCAATCAGCTCCAGCTGCCAAAAACACATTCGCTTTCAGCAGCAAGCCAGAGGTCGTCGCAGCGCCCAAAGCCAAACCCCCGCCCTCTGCTGCGGGGACTCTAATATCAGACTTCAAATCCAAATCCAACAACTCCTCGCGAAATGCCTCCCGCACATCCTCTCCAGCTCCTGCGCAGAAAAAGCCTACAAAAGTAAACATTACAGGTGGAACATCTATGCACGGCGCATCAACAGTCCTCAGCGAACTAGATGCCGTAATCCGAAGTCTTGAAATCTCGACGAACAGCACACTCCTCCCGTCGAACGAAAAACGAAAGTGTAATTGTATAGGTGCACGACATCCTCTACTCGCAGCCGCCCCGAATTGTCTGAATTGCGGGAAGGTAATATGTGTCAAGGAAGGGCTAGGGCCATGTACATTCTGTGGCGAACCTCTATTAAGCGCTATAGAAATACAGGGAATGATACGGGAATTGAAAGAGGAAAGAGGGCGTGAGAAAATGGCTTTAGATGCCGCTGGGAATAGGCGTGCCGAAGTTTCCAAGAAACCTGCTCCTTTTACACAGGCTAGAAATACGGAGATCTCGCTGAGTCCTGCGGAACAAAAGGCAAAGGAGCATAGGGATCGATTGTTGGGATTTCAAGCTCAGAATGCGAAGAGAACGACGGTTCGAGATGAGGCTGCGGATTTCGAGACGCCGATGACGGCTGGTGCGAATATTTGGGCCAGTCCGGCTGAGAGGGCAAAGCAGTTGAAGAAACAACAAAAGGTTTTGGCGGAGCAAGAATGGAATGCTCGGCCGGACTATGAGAAGAGGAGACAGGTGGTTAGTCTTGATCTTGTGAGGGGTAAAGTCGTTAAAAAGGTGTCAATGGCTGCGGTGGAACGGCCGTCACAGCCGGAAAGTGAGAGCGAGGAGGAAGTAGAGGATATCTCGTCACGAGAAACGAGTGGGAATACTGGCGGTGGAACATTCAGTAGAAATCCACTGTTGAGAGGACTCATTAAACCTGTGTGGAATCCGGGAAAGGGGAAAGATATCGAGATTGAGGGGACTACTGAAGTGAGAAAGAAGACTTGGCGTAGGGTCCAGGATAATCTTGATGATAACGAAGCTATTATCTTGGATGGGGGAGCGTATGGAGCGGGCGTCTCTGATTCGAGAGAAGAGCCTGCTTGTGGATAGATAGTAGAGCCTTGAACAATCAACTAGTCTACTAGCATATCATGTAGAACTTGACTGACAAACATGTTTCTGGTAATCAAATATGCTATAAAATTGGTAGGATTTCTTCTTATGTGAGTAATCCCACTTTTTTACTGTGCGAATCCTCTATTTTTCTCAAACATAAACGATAGAATACGATTTGTTCGCTTACAGAAGAATTATAGATAAACAATAGCTAGACATACAAGCGAGACAGGTAGATGTGGATAAAGAACAAGTCTGTTATAGTATTAACGGCAGGCCGCGAGGGTGTTTTGAAATGCATTACAGCTATAAAACAACTGCTTTATGCTCGCTCCACCATTATATAATATCCCCTTTAGATAATCCCATTCAAATCTACCCATTGAAGTTGCAGTCAGAGGTAGGGCAGCAAGCCGGCAAACCAGTAACTGGTGTTGTACACTACAAATTTCAGTTAGCAATTTTGTACAGCATATAACATTGATTATCGTGAAATCTTTTGGAGTTAGAACTTACTCTGGAGGGGAAAGCGGATCCAGCTATACACTCATTACCCTTTTGTTGAGATTTGGCTTGACATTCTGCTGCCGAGACGTTCATGGCAGCCAGAGCGACGAGAAAAAGAGTGGAGATTGGCATGGTTGAAGAGGGGTTATTCTTTTTTTTTTTTTTTTTTTTTGGAAAAGTGCTTAGTAGATGACTTGAATGTTGTGAGAGATAGGACTGTGGTCCTTTTAGCTATCGGGAAAATTGTTCTTTTAATAATGAGGGGGGTTATGGGTGCCAAGTCCTTTTGAGGACCTTTAGAAATCAGCGCGAATTTTATACTTCGTCTGAATCGTCTTATAACTTCAAATTTTCTCGACTGACGGAAGGTTGCAAGGTGCAGGCAGGCAAGATGGCGTACATAATGCATAGTCTGGAAAAGAGGTGCCTACTAGTTGTATTGTTTTTCTCTACTCTTTTGTTGTCCAATTTTAATTTTACGCGCGCCATTGAAACATATTGTAGAGAAGGGCTAATATGTATCCAGCGATGCGAATTCGGAGATGAGGTAGTGTGCCCTTCTCACGAAGAACCAAAAGAGAGTCTTTTTATTGCCAAGACCTTTTGCTTGAGTACACTATCAGGTTAATCTTGGATATTGACAAGGCATTTTGGATGATCGGGAGCGGCCTCCCAAGTTAAGCCACAGAAGCTATTGGGATGATACCGAGTAAACAATTTAAATACCAAATATCCTGTAATACACCAGTAGACCCACGAAACCATAAAGCTTTACTAGTCATTAGAAGCAACTATTTTTCTTCTAGGAAAAGATTGAAACTTTTTCAAACGCTACTAATACTTAGCTACGGTAGTACAATCCAATATTGATAGTGTTATCCGTCCACCTCGCTTATAAGCATTACACCAGATAAACGGACTAGCTAGTATAGTATAGGATAGAAATAAGCTTGTCCCATATTTCCTCTCCCGGTATCAAACTTCCATATTAAGTGGCATTGGGGTATTACCCTACGCCCTATCTTACATTCATCCTCAGCGAGGTGAATTAAAAGCCAAACTGGTTATTAGTAGTAAACAAGCTAAATTCTAAAACCAGTGCTCACTTTCTTAGTTCAATAGACTGGTCTTCCTCTCTTGTACAGTATAGTACAAGACAGCACTTATCCCTAGACAACTTTAGGATAGGCAAACAAATAAATATTTTCCATCCGTGATGTCTTTGACCAAGACCTACGTTTCTCTTACTGTGTTTCCGATTGAGAGGCGCTTATACTCCTGGGTCTACATCAATCTCTACTTTATTCAGTTATAGGGAAAGGGGAATCTGTAGGGATGTTAGTAAGGAGGAGCTCATATTTTGTAGTATTTAAAAGTTTGAGAATAGTGATTTCTCTTCATGCTTGATCTGGTGAAAGCTTGCGGTATATATATATGCTTGGTGTTTGAAGCCTGTCGTGTATATAGCACGGCAAACAAACCGCGATGCATACTTGCGATTAAGCGAGGAAAGGGGGACGACTGGCAGGTAGACAAAATAAACACTTGGAAGTCAACATTATTCCCAAAACTGCAGTAAATTAAAGATTGGTTCCTTCAAAGAGCAAAGATCGACAATCATCATTATCAAAAATATCCAATAACATCGATATCCATCTAAAGATTGCACCATGCGCCCGCACAACTCACAATGCCAAGAAAGCAACCACAAAAAGATATCAACACTCCAATAATATCAAGCACGCTCAGCAGCTTTCCCTTACTTCTCAGCATCCATATCGTCACGATCACTCGACTCATTCCCACGATGATGAATCTTCGCCAAGGCAGCTTCAATCGTATTATGACCAGCAGCTTCATCCATATCCGAGTCATCTCGCACAACAAAACTCCTGCGCAAGTACTCGGGACCGACAAAAGTCAGGACGATGACATAGAGATAAACGCATCCCATGAAAATACACATGACCAAGCCATACTTGTAGCGACGCGTCTTGCCTTTAGGCGGGAGTGGGAATTGCGAACCAATGGTCGATTCAATGGTCGAGGAAGCGGATGAAACGAGGTTACCGAGTTGATATGAAGTACCAACAACAAAGGTACGGAAGGAACCTGGTGATAATTCCATCAAGTGAACTGGGATGACACCCCATGCGCCCTGGACACAGAATTGTTCAAAGAATGCGGCGGCAATGACAGCATTGCTTGAAGTGAAGGTGTATGGGTACAGCAAAGCACCTCCAATAATGCAAATGAAGATGATGGAGAATCTTCGACCAAAGATTTGCGAACAATATCCCACTACGGTTCCTCCCATCATGGCACCGAGATTAGCAACAATCTGTGTGACGGTCACGGCGTTGGGGCTGAAATTGTATTGGTTCTTTAACATGATGGGGTAAAGATCTTGTGATCCATGACTCTGGAAAAATGGATGGTTAGCATGCGTGTTTGCAATTGATAGGAAGTATATCTCTCACCATGAAGTTGAAACCAGCCATCAAGAGGACAAGGTAGATCAACAAAAGCCAATGACGCTTAAGTGCCACCTTTCCTTCTTCAATGAATGTTGCTCCAATATTACCACGTTCGTTGCGCACGGCCGCCCGTTCAAGATATGCGTCTGTCTCGGGAAGACAGATTCGGAAGATAATAATTAACACAGGTGGACAAGCACCAAACCAAAAAAGCGGACGCCATCCGTAAGGGGTGGTGTCCACAAGACCTCTAGCAAATGCTGTCGCGAGAAGATAGCCAAAAGCGTAACCTTGTTGCAGCATTCCAGAAATCAATCCACGGGCTTCTTCGGGACAATCTTCCAATGCCATTGCGGCTGCGTTTCCATACAAGCCACCCATAGCAATTCCAAATAATGCACGGCAGGCAAGGAATTGTTTATAGGTGTTACAGAAGCCCGTTCCGAGTTCGAGGGCGATGAAGAGAACGTTGTTGACAATAAATGGCCATTTTCCTCCGTATCGATCAGCTGCCAAACCAAAGATGACGGATCCGACAGATCTAAACATTAGAACCAAAGTGATACCCCAAGTTATGTCGGTATTGGTTTTTCCAAATTCCTCTGCAAGATCCTCGACCGTCAAACTGACGGTGAAGAAATCGAAGGCATCCCAACTCTGCAACGACATTAGCAGTATCCTGACCCAAAAAGCGAAATATACTAACCCATGCAATAAAGCTGCAGAGAAAGAAAAGCCATTGTTTTCCAGATAACAATCGAATAAGCCTTATTGGATTGGGTGCCTTGTGCATAGGTGGTTTGAGTGTGGAAAATCGAGTTCGTGCATATTCACCGACGGACATCTTTTGAGGAGCAAGAGATTCACGAACAGCTGGTTCTGGACTTGAAGAAGGAGAAGTCTCCATTTTGTCATGGTATCCTGCCATGGTTAAGTTTGTTGCTGGCACTGAGAAAGAGATTAGAATCCGTTTTTGCAATCATGGTGTGAGACAAAAAGAGAGATATATATATGGATATCTGTCGGAATGAACTTAGGGTCTGCGCCAGTCACTTCACCTACAAAGTCCTATGGATAGAACTCCCGTCGTAGCCGCACGGTGCTGAATCTTCACCCAGGCCCGAATTATTTATGCGATTTATTTACCCTATAATTACGACGGGTAACAAGTTCCGGGGGCTGTAGAACTGATCAGCGCTTGACGTCAGGCTCTGTAGTATCCCCAGCTGATAGGAATTGATGTTTGAGAGCACAAGTGAACAAGTGAACAATAATGTAAGATATGGATGTTAGGGTAGGAGTCAGGTACCTACTTATCTTCCTCGACTTTTCTCGCCTCCTACGGAACGGACATGGGCGGAAAGGGCACGGGCTCACAAACTTTTTAATATTTAATTATAAATTAGTCACTTATACGCACAGAACGGACATAGGCGGAACCGTAAGCGGACTCACAAACTTTCTAAGATTCAACACTAAATCAGTCACTTATACGCAGTTGTATACGATACAGAGCTAGTATCCGCACTGTCGTACCCTTACTCTCGCGTATCCTCACTGTCGTACATCCTCACTGTCGTACATCCTCACTGTCGCGCATCCTCACTTTCAGCCATCCTCACTGTTGCGCATACTCGCTGTCGTACCCCATATTTATTAAGGAAGAAGAAAGAGTAAAAGGAGGGGTAGCAAGGCTAGGAATGACGTGATTATCTAGTCTATTTAGGAAAGACTCTCGTCTTACTAAGCGAGAACACGGAAACATCACGTCTGGTCTAAGTTTGTTAAAATATTCTTATATAATCTATAAATAATTAACTTTTCGTTAAATTATAAGAATCAGCTTGTCTGGTATATAACCCCACTTTTTAGTACTAATTTAGTACTAAAATTTAGTTTAAAAAACTTTAATTCTATATTAATTTTAGACGTAAAAAAGCTAGATTAACCCCCTTTAATCCTCGTCTAAATCCTTGTCTAAATCCTAATCTAGGCACTAGAGTTACGTATAAAAGCTTGTTCCTCTGTTTTCCTCTAGAAGAAAACGAAAGGAACGACTTTTTCCTTGAGACTCTTATACTAAGACTATCTAAATCTACTAAATCTATTCTACGCTCCTCGTGTATAACTAAGCGCTCTTCTAATAAAAGCAGGATATTATACTTCTTATTCTAGCTTTTCTCGTTGTTTTAACTTCTTACTTATCTAATTAACCGGCTATTTATATATATAAAAACGCACTATATCTATAGTATTATTATCTAATCGATTTCAGAGTTTACTTTAAAGGAGGATTATAGTTCAAAGAGATTGTTTAGAGGTGATAGAATTTATATACTACGTCTAATAATTGTAAAAGGTAGTATACTTGTCTAAACTAGCTTTTTATAGAATAAAATTAGTAATTCTTTCTTTAAAGTTTATTAAATCTATATCATAAAAGCTAGGAGTTAGTATATATATAATAACGTAGATATTAAGTAGTTGTTTCTTATATTAACTTTCGAATCTAACTCGTTATATATACTCTTAAACTACTAGATTAAACTCCTCTGTTCCTAGTTTTAAATACTTATATAAATAAGATCTAATTACTATTTATTATAGGAAGACTTTATTAAGTATAGTATATTCCGATTATTAAAAAAGTTTGTGAGCCCGTGCCGCTTCCGCCCATGTCCGTCCCGTTAATTTCTGCCACTTACATACTTCCCTTCCAACCCAAAAGGCAAGTCCCAATCACTTGACCCGTAGCACCATTTGACAGCACCGAGTCTAGCCCCAAATCGACACTATCTGACGATCAAAGGTCGCACTAAAGAAGTTCCAACCATTCAGAAGTATTGATTTGTCTCCGTGGCGTCCAACCCATGGAATCCAACGTACCTTCAGCATGGCTGGATGCATGAGGTCAGTCGATAACTCAGTATCTCTGGGAGAGAAAGGTGGGATGAAATGGTTTACGGGAATCCGGGGTATTGGTTCTTCTCCGCCTCTGTGCCGTTCGACTACTTTTTAGGCTTTCTTCTAACATGGTGATACGCTGGAGTACTCGGTAGTCTCGTCTAGTTCTCCCCGGCTCAACCCCACCAAAGTCCCCGCACCGAATAATCAAGCATTGTCAAGCCTCCACCAAGACCTACTAAGCTTTTCAGCCTTTTCCTGGGCAGACGTCAAGTGGTCACCAGTTACTTGGAATTCAGAGTTGGTGCTCTTAGACTCTTAGTATCCTGCCATCTCAAGATCCATCACTATCCGACATTCTGGAAACTTCTGACGGGTACTGACATCTCATATTGGATAAAAGTACAATACACAGGTACCCGAGGTGAACACAACACCGCGCGGGTGAGATCTCTAAATATTGAGACACGAGAAGATAAGCAAAAAGAATGGTACAACCTACAACCAACACAAATTCTCTTCTGGGATTGATTACCGGTGAGTTTGTACTCGGCTTTGACTCGGCTACAAGGGCGAGGATTCAGGAATAGGGGTTCAATAGGACCGAATAATTGTGAATCGGTCATACCTACAGTAATCTTACAGTAAATTCCAGCTGAGGTGAGCCATACTTGGGACGTAAAGATAACAGAAAGAAAAAAGGGCAATCAATAGCCAATTCAAAAACACTTCATTGAAAACGTCTGTTCTAGCAAAAAATAAAAGTGCGGTGTGCGGTTTGTTTTCCGCCCTTAAGAGCCACGGAACCCCCCTCCTCGTCAATTTTCCAACGACACCCCAACACAACACAACACAACCAGGGCTCCTAAGACGATGGAAGTAATCATCCCAGATCATCAAGCTGAATACCCAATAACCCCAATCTTCATCTAAAATACAATAATTTTTCAGAAACTTTCCCCCAGTAAAGAAAGAATCTAACGAAAGCCATCCAATCTCGCAAGTCTAACCCGAAAGGTTCGCAACGGAAGTCTACTGCCGTGGTAACTTACAACAGGTCTCCAGCCTCGACATAATATTTGTGATATTTGACATTGATATCATGGCGTAAATAGTAAATAGACCGATTGAAATGTAGCTCAGATAAAATCAAAGTAATCAAGAGTAGCCAAATCGTGAAAACAAAGCGTACTGCGAGAATTTTGGCAGCGTCCTAGGCTGGCTGCTCAAGGATATTTTCATACCGTTTACCTACCTAGTTTAGAATTCGGAGAGGATAAGTCATAGTATTCCTAACATCTTCTTACTAAGAACCGTTTCGTAATGTAAAGAAGTGTCGTCAAGACTTTTAGAAAATAAATGTCATCTCAAAGGCTACAAAAGTCAATGTCGTAGAGAAATTGACGGAGATATTCTATCTCACCAGCTAAGTTCTATCCGCGTCTTCCTTCCAGATTCGTCTTCTCCCAGACAATGTCCCAAACATTCCAAGAGAGAAGAGGGAAACCTACATACAACATAACCTCGGTGATGGCACCACCCAACATAACAACGTAAACAAATACCAACTACCTAGCTTCAATATAATATAAAAAGATGAAATGAACACCATATCACCTCTCAAGAAATACAAAGACCCATCATCGTATCTGACATACGATAATCGGGCTGCTTAGTTATGACTTTGACTTATCACCAACAGATCTTTCCCTCCCATGATCTAGATATAAATCTATAAGTTATCAAAACAAACCAAGATAGATATCACTCATCCACAGATTCTTTGATCGAGAACTTCAACGCGAAAAAAGCTCAGCTCTTGTTAACATAATTATACATCTCGGTAAAACAACCTATTTACCCCGCGTTATACTCCCAAAACCACCTATAATAAATACAATTTAGTACTCTATATATATACTCGACCACTTTCATATCGAATCACAAAACCATTTAACTACCTACAGTGTACACATAGAAAAGAAAGTGATGCACCAAATATAGTCATTTACCTATACTCGAAATTCCTTATATAAAATAACAATAACGCTTTTCCCCTAAACTCGACTCTTATAATCTCTGCCACTGCACCACCTTTATTTCATTTAAGCTAAATTATTTAAGCATCGAATATAATTTAGTATCGAGTTCAATTTGCTTACCGCAAATAGAGTTTTGCGAAATTTGTATTTTATGTGTATTCGGGGTACGCCGTCAAATTCGGTAAACTCAAAAAAGAAAAGAAAAAAGCTCAGCAAAACAAGCCGTAATAAAAAGGAAAGACGTAAATTGTCCATTTCACCGCCTGCTAATTATGGGACGTGTAACAAGGACTTCCCAGTATATACGGAAGTAGAGATGATAGGCAACTAAGCCAAAAGAACATAGACAAGGATACCCGATTGAGATGGATAGATAAATTCGCTGAGACTGAATTCTGTATTTCTGCTTCAACCCTTCCTACCAACCAACCTGTACCTTGTACGGAAAAGTGAAAAGTCCGAGTGCACCAAAGGGGGGTATGTATTCTAACTAATCACTCATCTTCATCACTCACTTTCCAGAATCCTCCTTCAGACTAACAATCCGATTCAAAACAATCTTGTCATCCGTACTATCCTTATCAACGGCCTACCAAGAGTTAGCATTCGCATCTTTACCTTCCCCCAAATCACCAAAAATAGAAATAAGAAGGGGAAAACATACCATATAAGCAACCCTCATAGCCTGGAATCTGACCGACTCCAGACCTCCCTTCCCAAGCTCCGATTCACCCGCAGCTTCAGGCCAAGGAGCCCGCTTCTTTACCTCCTCAAAGCCCGATTCAACCATAGCTCCCGACCAGATCTCCTCGCTGTTGGGGTTAATATCATTCAAGAAACCACCTTCCGCATCTTCCGGCTTCTCGGATTTGAAGAGCTGGTTATGGATTCGGACCTCGACGGTTCTTGATCCCTCGGCGACCCAGTGGATGTACGTCTTTGGTTTCTTGCCCTCCTTATCGTAAACAGCACGAACTTCTGTAACCTTATCGCCATCCTTTGTGAAAGATACTGCTTTGATGGGGTATGGTACTTGAAGAAGTCCAACCGATTTTCCTGGTGCCAGACGGAAGTACTCTTTGCTGTCCTCTTCTCGGAAATCGCTTCTTTCGATGTAGACGGTTTTGGTCATTTTGACCTTGTGGCTTCCCATTGCTGGAATCTTGGGAGAGAATGGAATATCGACTTCGATTTCCTCTGCATCTTCAATTACAACTGGGATAGGATCAAGAACCAACATCAGTCGAGGCACAGTTCGCTCAAGATATCTTCGTACTGTTTGGTCGAATCGTGCAATTTGAATGTTTGTAGGAGAAGTTGTAACACCAAGCTCGCTAACGAAATCGAGGATTGCTCCTGGGGGAACACCACGTCTTTTGATACCAATAAGGGTATATAATCTTGGGTCGTCCCAACCTCTCACATAGTTTTCGTTAACCAATTTGGCGATTTTTCGTTTCGAGAGAACAGTTCCAGTCAAGTTCAATCTCCCATATTCTCTCTGCATTGGCTCATAGACTTCCAGTTTCGTGTTCAACCATTCATATGACACTCTCGACAGAATGAACTCCGTCGTACACAGTGAGTGTGTGATACTCTCGAAGCTATCGCATAAACAATGGGTGAAATCGTAAGTAGGGTATATCTTCCAGGTATCTCCAGTTCGGTGATGCGAGGCGTCCAAAACTCTATAAGCGGCAAGATCCCACATCTGAGGGTTCCCATCCTCGATGTTTTGCTTCATTCGTAGAAACGCCTCCCGTGGCTTGTATTTCCCATCTCGCATTCCTCGGAATTCCTCCAGGTTCTTCTCCACAGTTTGGTTCGCATGTTCACATCTAAATCGGGGACCATGTGCTTCTCCACCTCTCTGGGCTTTGATTTCGGCATCTGATACATGGTTAGCATTGCCCAATCGCATAATTAGACCTACTTACCTCCGCAATGGCATACATAAGCGCCCTCCTTCTTGATGAGCTCTTCAGCTTTGTCATAAAGCTTTTGGAAATTGTCACTTGAGTACGTGATTGCGCAAGGTTCAAATCCCAGCCACTTGACCATTTCCTTAATCGCAGTGAAGTACTTCTCCTCCTCAGCCTCCGGATTAGTATCGTCAAATCGCAGATAGCATTTTCCACCGTGGTACTTTGCAAATCCGAAATTGACAGCAATTGCCTTTGCGTGACCAATATGCAAGAATCCGTTGGGTTCGGGAGGAAATCGTGTGACGACTGGCTTTACTGGACGCTCCTTGTAGACATCGTCCAGGAACCCTTGAGCGAACATATTCATGGGCTCTGCTTTGGGTTCAGCAGCCTTTGGCTTCAATGGGGCGCTTTCTTTGGGAGGCGCGTCTGCCTTTGCCTTTGCTGATGCGGCCTTCTTCGCGCGTTTGGCTAGTCGTTTCTTCAATTCTCCCTTGGAGACCATCTCGCCCGTCTCCTCGTCGAGTTGGAGTTTCGCCGTTTGCTCGGTGATCGCGTCCGCCATGATTACTGATCCACTGGGCCTCTGGGGCTTCAGAATATATCACTGCTCTGTGGTATGGGAATCGAATGCCAGTATCAAGGGATTTTGCCGATTCTTGGTGGGGTTGGGGTTGGTTGATGGTTGGAGTCAGAGATATTGGTTCTTGGAGGGGTTGAATTTAATTGCGGGTATGAGTCAGGCCTGTCAACAGCCGACAGGGGTGTTGATACAGGCGATACAGCACAGGCTGCACAGCGCATTTAGGGTGAAGCTCCCTGTAGTTCAAGGAACGGAACCAATACCATACCCCGCAGTCTTTGACGCAGTCGCGTCAACATTCCAATTCCCACTTTTGATCAGTCAACTACCAGTACTACCTCGGGTAATCGTATCTCATCAAGGTTGACATTCCTCATTTCTTTACTACTCGAGTAGAGTACATGCTCAGAGCCAAAAGAATCATGGTTACCGCCTCGCAAATACCCTCAATATCCCTCCTCTACAAAACCAAGAAACTCTTCCCCTCTCCCTCAAAGCCTGCCGAAGCCACGCCGGCCCCCTCTCAATCCTTCAACAACCGAATCGGCCTCATCGAAGGAGACATTACTTTGCTCGAAGTCGATGCCATCGTCAATGCAGCCAACAACTCTCTTCTCGGCGGAGGAGGGGTTGATGGTGCTATCCATAGAGCCGCCGGACGTGGTTTATATCTCGAATGCCGAAAGTTAGACGGTTGCGAGACCGGTTCCGCCAAAATCACCAACGCCTACGAGCTTCCCTGCAAGAAAGTTATACATGCCGTTGGTCCAGTCTACGACGAACGTGACGTGGCGCAAAGCGAAGAAGATCTTGCCGGTTGTTATACCACGAGCTTGAAGCTTGCTGTGGAAAATGATTGCAAGAGCATTGCGTTTAGCGCGCTAAGCACTGGCGTTTATGGCTATCCGAGCGATGACGCTGCTCCTGTTGCTATTCAAGCAGTAAAAGAGTTCTTGGAGGGCGACGATGGTGAGAAGTTGGAAAAGGTCATCTTCTGCACTTTTACACCAAAAAATGTTGATGCCTACAATGACTGGCTCCCGTAAGTTCCTACTATTATTGATTAAAATACTCATATGCTGACATGACCTAGTAAATTCTTCCCTGCAACAGAATACGACCTATCGGAAGAAACAGATGATGAATGGGAGGAAATCGAGGGAGGAGAATCAGTAGAGAATGGCTCACCATCGAAAAAGGACCAGAAAACAGCAAAGGCCGATGACTAGACCACTTAAAAGACCGCAGAAGCGGAGAGAAAGTAATGAATGAGAATCAACGGGTAACTTTAATTTGCAACAGAATATTGGCGTATTGGCGTTGGTTGGTTGATTGGGACCATTCGGCGTGCACAACAGGATTTACACAGAACTTGGGTCACCCCAAGGAACAAGCATCGAATTGGTAATTTAGAGTGTCTGGAATTATCTTGCTTTTTGCCTAGGTAGTAACAATAACTAGTTGTATTAAGCCAAACCAAGTTCTCAGTCCTGAGAGAAGAAGTGACTCCTCTGAATTTCGAGCAGCATAGTACTAGCTCACCCCAACCAACAGCGACAGTAAAACCCCCTGCTAAAGCCACAATCAAAACCACAGCTACTTTAAATCCGTGAGTATCGACAAAAATGTATGCCTCATGAATTAATCCTTAAAGATATTTTTTTGAGATTTTGTGGCTTCACCTACCTCATGTGACAAGAGCAAGAGCCCACCCCGCTTTAACCTCAACTCAACTCAATTCAACACGCCTCTAATCCTCCCTCGCCAAACCTCATCCTGCAGGTCCCAGCAAACAACCTTCGTTCCACCAAAAATGTCTAAACTCACAAACATCTACAAAAACGATATAGATTTCGCCGCTCTCGCGCTACAAGATGCTGATTTCGCAAAAGTGTAAGTCATTCCTTCTCCTTCTCTTTTTCCTCCCGCCATTCTCATCCTCACGTATTGGATATGGAGGAACAAGATTCATGAATGCTGATATATATGTAACAAATAGACTCAAACCCAACAACCAACTCGACTTCACATCCCCCTCTTCGGTCCAACAACTTACGAAATCCCTGTTGAAAAGGGATTTTGGATTGAGTGTTGAGTTGAGTGATGAGAGGCTTTGTCCGCCTGTTTGTTTGCCCTTCCTTCCCCACCTCCCTCATCCCCATTTCACAATTCCCTTCTCAGTAATTTTCCTAATTATATTAACCAGGTCCCAAACCGTCTCAATTATCTCCTCTGGATCCAGGAATTACTAGCTACCACGAGTAAGGGGTTTACCGATGAGGTTGATCCGTTAAGAGAGGTTGTGGGGATGGATGTTGGGACGGGGGCTAGTTGTATTTATCCGTTGCTTGCTTGTTCTAGGTGTGGGAAGTGGAGGTTTGTTGGGACTGGTAGGTTTATATTTTTTATTTTCTGTTTTTGTGATGAGAGAAGTGGGAAGTGGGAGCTGATGTGTTACTGATGTTGAGAATAGATATCGATGAGACAAGTTTACAATTTGCAAAATTGAATGTGGAAAAGAACGGGTTCCAGGATAGGATTAGGTTGGTGAAAACTGTTGCGGAGGAGGAGTTATTTCCTCTTGATAGACTGGGTATTGAGAGGTATATTCATCTTTCCTCACTTTAATATATGACTTGTTCTCAGAATTCATCCTAACACCCCCCAGCCTAGACTTCACACTCACCAACCCGCCTTTCTACGCCTCAACCGCCGAAATGCTCTCCTCCGCCTCCCTAAAGCAACGCCCCCCATTCACAGCCTGCACAGGATCAGCCTCCGAAATGGTGACTCCCGGGGGAGAAGTCGCCTTCGTCTCCCAGATGATCGTCGAATCTCTCCTGCTAAGAGAAAGGGTCCAATGGTATTCCTCCATGCTGGGCATTTTCGCAAGTGTAACGAAAGTTGTAGAGAGGCTGAGGAAGGAGGGGATTGAGAATTACGCGGTTACTGAGTTTGTGCAGGGGAAGAAAACGAGGAGGTGGGGGGTTGCGTGGAGTTTTGGGGGTTGGAGACCTAGGATGGGGGTTGCGAGGGGGGTTGGTGGGTTGGTGAAGGGGTTGTTGCCGTTTCCGACTGAGTATTATGTTGCGGTATGTTTAACCCTATCTCTTGTTTAGTTTTGAGATTTGAGATGCTAATTGTTCTACAGCTTGGGGATAGTGTTGATAATGAGAAAGCCGGGCAACATATTAACGATGTCATTTCAAAACTACCTATGAAATGGCTGTGGAAACCCTCAACTTTGACAGGCCTTGGGTCCGCTCAAAAGGCTGTTTGGTCTCGTGCTGCCAGGAGATATACTGCTAAGAATGAGCATACGAATATGGATGAGGATGGGGATGAAGCTGCGCTCGGAGTTAAGATTTATTGTGGAGAGGTCGTTGAGGGGGAAATGAAGAAGAGGGTTACCATTCGATGGGTTAAGGGGGTTGATTCGGTGCTTTTTGAGAGCTTTTGTGGGATGTTGAAGAGGAAGTTGGATGAGTTATAGCTAGCCATATAACATTTAAAAATCGTTTGATCGCTTGATAACTTTACTTCCCTATAAGAAGCGCTAATTGTTAAAGGTAATAACAAGTGAGAAAGAAGACCATTGACCATAACCTTGAGGCTCTATTCACTGGAGATATTGAACCTCAGAGACACGAATAACCACTAGTGAATCGCAAGAAAGCGGAATTTCTCAAAGAAACTTCCAGTCTCTGTCTCTCTTTCACTACTCGAGTACTCCAGGGTACTCTACAATAGTGAATCTCGGTGCTCGACTGCAATGACATCAACAACCTCAAACTCGTACAACAAAAAAATCCACAAACTCCACAAAATCAAATAAATGGAATTTCAATGGTCTTTCGCTTTGATTCATTCACCTCGGAATATCTCACTCGTGGGTGTTTCACCTCGAGGCCTCGGGGTCGTCAGAAACAATTTCAAACAACCTGAAGAAACGGGGTAAGCGACGTATTAGTCCAGCTTAGCTAATCTTCTGTATAGCAAACGGAGGTGGCCGTTAGTTACTTAGCATCTTAATTAGAAACCATGACATTTCCAAATACATCATTCTCATCATTTCTACGTAGTGACATGGTGAAATATATTTCAACTCTTTCGACAATTATATCAATTATCAATTAATTGTGTTGCAATGTTGACACGACAGAGCAGAGCAGCTGTACCCACTGGCGCTCTAACCGTCAGCCTCCCTCACCCCACCACTGACGCTGCGCTGCGCTGCGCTGGGGTGTGCTGAGCAACCGCAACCGCAACCTCCCACCTCCCACTCCCTCAACACGCGACAACTTCAGGCGATTCTTCTCCCTCTCTCTCCCTTCTCCCCATTTCTCCCTTCTCCTTCATCCTTCTCCCTTCTCCCTTCTCCCTTCTCCCTTCTCCCATCCCCCTTTTCCCACCTCCCCCATTATCATACTACTATTACTTCCACCGCCGCCATCGACAGGTCGACAGGTCGAGCAGGGCTGGCCATCATCTAATTCCCGTGTTGCGTATTCACTTCTCGAGGCAGGCACAACCCAGCGTCCTTGGCCAACCTCTTAACTTTCGAGACCCCCATCGAGAACCAACCTATCATCAACCACCTACTTTCTCAGCCCTCTCCATTTTCCGGGGTTCATTTGTCTACCTTTATATATTCACCACCTCACGCCATCTCGAGTCCCTTTCTTTCCGTATATCTCGTCGCGACCCATCAATTTATACTATACGTCCAGCTGAGCTGTTTCAATCGACAAATCGCCACAACTCAACAACGAGCGGTCCTCGAACTCTTATCTCACTGACCTCGAAAGCTGAACGACAAGAACCCCCCATCTCAACACAACCTCCAACATGACGAAGGAGCAAGAGATCACACATTCGGCGATCGTAGAAGCAGTGGGAAACGATGAAAATAAAAGATCTACAAAGCGAGAGTCGCCGCCACGGCCTCAACGCCTTCCACCACCGCCCCTGACCATCAGCCGAGCGCAAAAGCGCATCTCGACCATCTTCAAGAAACCACCACCCAAATTCCCGCGCTTTATGGAACTCCCCGCCGAAATCCGCATGCAGATCTGGGAAGACTCATTCGAATATCGTGTTCATGAACTGCATCCTTGCGCAAAGCTCTACAACGATCGTATGACATTCCGTTCCAACAGCAGCCAGACACCGGCCATCTTCCACGTCAATGGCGAGTCGAGGGCCATCGCGCTGAAGAACTATCAATTAATGAAGTTCGACCCCGTCAGAGGGACTGCCGGGAAGGGGATACTGAGATTCTATTTCCACCCCGAGAGAGATACGCTGTTACTGAATAGCTTGATGGGATTATTCATGATGTTCGTACTACTGGAGGAAGAAGCCGATTACGCGGGGATTATGAAGGGATGGCAGACGGTAGCATTCGATGCCGAGCGCGCGCAATTGATCACTCTCCTCTCGGGCCTCCACGGACATGCTTCCCAGCCAAGAATCAAAGAGGTCTTTCCTTCTTTGCAGAAACTCATCATCGCATTCGATTACACGAGTAGAGGCAAGACCCGATTCAGAACCTCAGTCTGGCCTGGTGAGAATGGAACTTCCCTCAAGAAGTTTCCCTGGCCAGTTATGGATTCTATGGAATTCGCCAACATCTTCCATCCCATGAGAGCGTATCTCGAGAACGATTTCGAAAAGGGAAGCGTACCGGAAATCCAGGTCGCCAAAGTAAAGAGGAAGACGTTCATTCGAGGGGATATCCGTTACGCATTTCGAAAAAGCTGTGCTTTCGTAGGTGTTAGACCAAGGGGTATATTTAGGCGCATTTAGGACCATGATCCATTGAGGAAATGGACATGGGAATGACTACTGTTTTTCTTCTTTTTCACCTTTTCAAACTTTCACTTTCGTTTCATTTAGTATGGCGTTAGGGGTATCATGATTCTCGGACACAGGGGAATTTTTTCTTTCAAAAGGCGTTTATAAGGGATAGCAAAATTGGGGTTGGGCATGTAGAGTTATTTATTTTGCCTCTAGTTAGTTAGCTTTTTCCTAGCACATATGGGCAGGATACAGTGGAGAATCGCTTCCCTTGCTTGCATAGAAAATGAATATCTTTTGTGGTTTTTGGTATTTTTGGGCATGGATGGTATTTTCTTGCATTGTTTTGCATTGCTGTAGAAACTACTTGATTGCTTTTCTGGCAAGGAAACCCCCCAAGAAAAAGTCAATTGTTCCCCCCACCCATCCAGTAAAAAGACATCCATCATCATTGAACTCATCTAATCATAATGCGGTTTGGTACCAGACCCCTTTTTCCTTCCCCCCATTTTGCCCCGTCCTTTTCTCCCCCATCCTTTGTTCCCCTTTTGACATCACAACCTACCTCTGAGCTACCACTTCGCCTCCTTCCGCTCCAAAAACGCCTTCAAGATGCCCAACAATTTCTCGAGCGCACTGAGCCACACCTTCATCTCAGCCAGAACCTTCTCCTCGTCCTCACCCAGCTTGATGTAGAAGTCCTTTCGGTAGGGACAGGCGGACATTGCGGCGCTGAAAATGGGTTTCACCATGAATGAGTGGTGGGGTTTGAGGGTGCTGCCGTAGGCTGTGCGGAATGAGGCGGAGAGCTCTTCGGATGCCGTGGCGATGTTTAGGGTTAGGGCTGAGGCTGTGAAGTCTAGTCCTCTGGGTGGGTGTTAGTTGGGTTGGAGGGAAGGGGTATGGAGGGGAAGTTGGAGGGGTAAGAATTCTTGGAGGGCGTTTTCTTGTTTTGTCTTGTCTTGTGCTGTCTTGTATAGGAAGAGGGGAGGGGAAGCTTACCGGACGAGCCATACCAAACCCTCTGTAGCGACGTGTTTCTTGGTTGCTAGTTCAGCGATAACTAGTTCCTGGAGCGTCGCGGATTCGCCAGGAGCAGCGAGTTGACGGTCCCTGATTTTCTATTGTTCAGTTTTATTAGTCTTGCCATTCCCATTCCTAACTACCCTCTCATCTGGGTTGGTGCTCACCTTGACGTTTCCTAGGATGTCGTTCTTGACGGGGTTGAATGCTACGCTTCCGAGGACGTCTGCGAGGGTTAGTTAGTTATATTCAATGGTGGGGTTATCAATGGGAGAGGGGAGGAGGGGAAAAGGAAGAAAACCAACCAAAAAGCGTAGTCAACGACTCCGAAGCTTCAAGGAACTCAGTCGTGCTGATGGCGTTGTCTTTCTCTGCGTTGATGGGGACATCGACGTAGGATTTCTTGAGGGTGTCGAGGAAGGTTCCTCCGGGTGGGTAGGCGTTTGCTGCAGCCATTTTTGATTGTTTTTAATTGTAAGGTGAGGTGAGGGTTTAGGGTGTTTGGTGGTTGGTGATTGTTGGATTGAAGGTTGGAAGGAGGAGGAGGGGAGGAGTTCCAATTAGTACCTAGGTAGGTCGACGCTCACCGTTCAACGTGTTGCTTTGCTTGGGGCACCCCTGTTGGTATGAGGGGCAGTGAGAGAGGGGTCTTGGCGGGGGGAATGGTCCGCCAGCCGGCCGGAGACTGCGGGCGGAGGATTGAGAGGAGGAAGTGAAGGTTGGGGGTACTCGTAGTTGTTCTTTTGAAACACTGGATGGAGTTGGTAGTTGGTGTTTTTGTTTTATATTATTATGCGGATATATAATAATCGAAGATTGCTCGCCATTGTTGTCCAAGGGCATCGACGTGCCTGAACTACATAACTATTTGACTAAGTATCCCCTGCTGTCAGGTTGGCTATGATCAGGCGATATTGACTATTCTTACTTTGAAGTAATATATTCTTATTTCAAAAGTCATGCTTGGGTGGCCTGAGATCTCGGAACCTTTCCCCGCTGCTCCCCATGGATTTATGCCCACCGTACCTGTGGCAAGAAAATCATGGAAAAGACCAGGAAGTGGAGTTTGTACCAAGGGAGGGAGTGGATACAAGATCTTGATGCTTGGAAAAGCTCCAAAGGTGTTGACATTTATGGGCCTGGGGGACTTCCAGAATCGTTATTATGCCCGAAGTGATAGAAGTGTCAGTATCACTACGACTAGATCAACTAGAGGCACCTAGGTATTCTCCTACTTTTATTATGTGAAGAACGTGTTCATGGAGAGGTTTCCTGCAACTGAATGCCAATATCTATGAAACGATACGCCAAAAAATGATACTGCCTTGCTCAATGGTAGAAATAATCGCCAGAAGCAGGAATGGTTGCATGGCGAAATCGACCCTTAATTATTGGTCTAGAATACAGTGCTTCTTCCAAAACCTCAATAAGCCGCGACGCTGCTTATATGCCTTGAACTATCCTTCATTGCCTTCACATGCAAATATCTATATAACGCTACATCAACATAAGATACAGTCCAGGTTATTCTTCTCTCCAATGCAAAATATTTCACAAAAGCCCCCACTACTTCCTCACAAAACCTATTTTTATCATCAAGTTGTAACAATCAAATGCTCCCTGTGTATTCAAATCCAAGAACATGCCCGAAACTCCAGCAAAGGTCTTCTACGACTTCATGCAGGAAACAGTTACTTACCAACACGTGTTTTCAGTGGGGTGAAATATCGGTCTCACACACTAATGCTGGGGGGTTGGATTGAAAATTGTACTTTTTGGGGAGACGTTGAAGAATGGTTTGGGGTGAAGGTATAAAAAGCGGTGTTTAAGCGAAGAACCAGAAGCCAATACATCAACCTTCAAATGGCTGGTACTTCTCTTGTTTCCCCCATCCCTGTTTCCACATCTCTTACGGCAGATTTCTTCTCCAAATACCGATTAAAAAGCGTAGCTAGCACCAAAAACCCAGCCCCTACAGGCGCAGCCCACTGTCCAATAGTCCAGCTCTCCTCCGCAACAGGAAATCTTTGTTTTCCACCTAAACCCAGAATATATATTTCGCCCATGACAATAATCGGAACCGCCAAGACCAAATTCAAGACTCTGATCAAGGTTGTGAACCAGCCACTGATTATCTCGCTAAACTTTATACCTTCCCTTCGTTGTGTAAACATTTGAAAGGTTGTATGAATTATATTGCTGGGCAGTGTGGGTATAATCCAAGAGCGGACGTATTGGACGAGTGTTTGCATCATAGCTAAAGCTAGAGCTGTGAATCCAATACAAAATAGCGTTGAGAAGTCTCCACCGTGAAGAGTTGTAAAAGGGATAATCTGGACTTCACCACTGCCACGAATCGGAGAGGGTTTGGCATTGAAGCACGAGTACGTGCAATTAAAATGCAAACTTGGGTCATGTAACTGTGCTGGAGATTCGAGAATCGTGGTCCTGTTAAGTGCATCCGTAGCCAGACAACGAATCTGGGAGCTTTTATGTCTGAAACTTGATGAATCAGGCCAAATATTTGAAGCAAAAGGCAACTCCCGTTGGTTCTCCGCCGTGGGAATATAGGTATTCCCAAGCATCAAATTCAGCATTCCGGACATACAAGCAACAGTCCCACACATCATCCAAAGGCCCCAGAGCAAGATAATCGGTCGTGCTCCAGACTCCCTAACGGTGTTTGAGAAATCCACAACGGGACCTGGAAACATGGCTCCAACAAGTAGTACAACGCTTAGAGGCACTATATCACCGTCAAAGACTGCAGGATCCGTCCCGGAGGTGAAAAGGATGGCGAAGACGTGGATCACGGCTGTGGAACCAAATATCATTGCGGAGCATAGTGCGCCTGTGACGAGCCATCTTTGGCGTCTTGCTGCGACGGCGAAGAAGAGGGAGATGTAGTATATAAGTCTTGGGAGGAGTCCGTATTGTCCGCTTATTGGGTAGATACAGGAGACCATTTCGTTGTAGGATGCTGAGTTGTTTGGTGCTAGGGTTTCGATATGTGGTGTTTGTATACCAGGTATATACATTCGCTTACCCACTAGAGGTAGGATTGGTAAGCTCATGATTGAAGATGGCTAAGAATCTGTGTTGGAAAACTATCACAGCAGAAAGACAAACTTCCATTAGTCAAACAGAAGTTGTAGATACTCCATCGGTAAGTTCTTGTAACTTCGCGGGGAAAAGGGAAGATAAGGAAACCAAAGACCTCAAGTGAAGATCGCACTTATGTCTTACTTCAGCTCCATCCTTCGATACCACGTTTTATCCCTTTATTAAAGACGTATTCTAGTCAACTAGGCAGTATCTACTGGCTCAAAATCAAAATTACACATAAATCTGAGCGTGGGGTCCGCTTCCTAGGTATTGTGCGACTCGCTCAATATGCAGCTATTCAGGCACCTATCTCATCTTAAGCCACCCCCCTTTTGAACCCCATCTCTTATAGCTTTACTAAATATAATTCTATGTCGCATAATAAGCGATACGGGCGGGGGTCGCGGCAGTCGGTCCTCTTCTCCTTTGCCGAGGCTCCGTCTGTCTGTCACTCCAATCTCTACTTGGTAGCCAAGCCCTCCCTCATACATACCTAGAGTCGCACAAATGGGGATTCTCACTCCGTACCCCGTAGGTACTCCGTATCTACTTACAAGAGTTTTATATTTACCTTCCCAGGCTTCCCCGTGATGACAAAGTATTAGAACTTTTCATTGTGACGAACTTGTTTTCCTATCATCTCACGGTCCTGGGGTAACATCCATACAAACCCTCACACACCTCAATCAACCTACTCAACAATCTTCCGCACCATCTCCACCATACCCTTCCTGTTACACTTGAAGACAACAGCACTGGCATTGTTCAGCAACATACCGACGGAGTACTCACTGTCCAAGCAACACCACGAATGCAAACTCCACTTGCATCTCCAACTGTTCCGGGCAATCAATCCGTGGAAGCATCACTAGCACAAATCAAAACCCTATTGGAGGCACAAACGAAAACCATCACGGTGCAAAGCGAGCGTATTGGTCAACTTGCGCAGGAGGTGGATATTTAAATAGTACGAATTTAACCGATCTCTACTTCGTGCAAAACAAGATCTCCAAAATCGAAAACTTGGAAGGTCTTTCCAAACTACGGAATCTGGAATTAGCAGCGAATAGAATCCGTACAATTGACAATCTCGACACTTTAACAAGCCTAGAAGAACTCTGGCTCGGCAAAAACAAAATCACCGAAATCACCAATCTCCTCCCCCTCACAAACCTAAAAATCCTCTCAATACAAAGTAACCGCAAAGAGATAATCGGTTACTCGAGTAGACTCAACAACTTGGCGAGTTAAGTTGAGTAGGTGTTCCTCCAAGGCTCAGCCATCCGTATCCACCTCCATACGAGTTCCCATAATTATCATTAGAATGATAGTCCGCCGTGCTTGGACGAGGCACACTTCGTGAGCTGTAACTATTGCTCTGATATGGTGTGATAGGGACCAGTGGGTTTGTATGTGGTGCTGGCAAAGCTCTATTTGCCTTCTTTTGAAGACGGTTTCAGAAATAACAAAGCCTTTTTGCTTTGAGGTTAGGAATTAGATTGGTTCTTGGGATTTATACAGTACATACAGACTACGTATATAGATTCACTAATCCACAAACCAGCAGCTCGCCGCCACCACCACCCCAAACATCAAAACCCACAAAGAAAAACCAATTCAAAACTCAATAAAAAAAATTGCAAAAAAACCTCCAGCCAGGTTCAAAACCAGACGAACTGAGTTTTTGATTTTTTTCTCCAGTGCTGGGCCCCTACCCTCGTAATTTCATCGTTTGCGCAACAGTTAGTGGTATGTGGCGCTTATGGGTAATCACCCACTAACTGACTGGGCCAGGCGGACAGGTTTAATCCCAGTTTTGGTGGAGTTGTGGTATTTGGATATGTGTAGAGGGTTCGCTTAAATTGCGGCTTGTGGGGAGGGGGGCGTGACTTGGTGTGTGGTATCATTTGCACTACAGCGATCCCTGGGAAGGAAATGGATTGGGTAGAAACGACTCGGTGCTTTATGATAGACCAGTCAAAGTTGAGGTTAATGAGGCTAAGCAGCAGCACACGCTCACGCGTGAGCCTTACGAGACTTGCAAAAAGTATTTAATGAAGTTGTCACCCCGTACCAGCGCATCGTCCGGCTTGTTTCCAAACAACCTCGTCAAATTACAAAAACTTATATCGCTAATAGTACAGAAAATATGTACAATATAATCTAAAAGTCCAGTCATAACGTCATTAAACCCTACCGCTGTTTAGTAGGATACATAAACCTTAGTCCCACAAAAGCAAGCACCCTATACCCCATCCCAAGCAAAAGAAGCATCAAACAATCCCTCGCATAAGCATCCAACCAATACCCCATCGACTTCCTCGCAATCTCAATATCATAGAGATATTTCAACGGCATCAAATTATCCGTAAAATACGCTTCCGCAAGCCAAGTACCTGGACTAGATCGCCATAACCAAGCCATATGCCACGTCCGCACTTTCGCAAGCGTAGGAGACATTCCGTTGAGAACCCCCACGATGAGCGAAAGCATTACTGCCAACAGAGGTCCATCTTCCCGACGAGTAACCATGGAGACACAGGATGCGAGCCCGTAGATGCACCAGAAATAGAGGAGGTTGGCGCTGAAGGAGTGCATATACGATATTTGAGGTGTTGAGAGGAGCATGAACAGAGTGGTGAAATGAAGGTTCGCTAGCACCATTCTTGGGATAGTACTGAATACCTTGCCCATGTAATACGAGAATCTGTTATGTCCTGCGGCTGCTTCCCTCCAGAAAACTAGTTTCTCTTCGCCAAAAATCTTTACTCCTGGTGCCGAAGCTGTTAGACCGATTGCGAGACCAACTAGAAGGGACATCTGTGGGATTTTCGAGTAGATTGTTGCTGATGATATGAGTTCGTATGGCTCGATGAAGATGCCGGAGAAGTTGTCGCCTTTAGAGTTCAGTTGCGCGAGACCAATTAGGAATCCTGACATGGCGCCTACACCCAGTTCGAAAAAGAAAGAAGATTTAATGCGATATTGTTGCAAGAGAGATCTGTTGAAACAAAAGTAGATCTGTGTATACCACGGAGCACCTCGTTGCTTGATAGTATTGCTCAAGACGGCAGTTTCGGCAATTGATATGGGAGGTCGTTTATCTGGGTTTATAGATGCAGCAGGTGGATGCATCATAGCCCAATAATCAATGAGACCTTGCACGGTAGCATCTCCAATTGGCTTGTACAGTCTACCTTCTCCGGCAATAATATCACCCATCACGTCTGCTGTATTGCTATGAGCTGGAAAGTTGTAGCCTAGGTTCTCAAAATAAGGTTGGACTCCCCTTTCTGGGCCTTGGTATATCATTCTTCCAGTGCCCAAAAGTACAAGACTATCAAGAGATTCGAAGATTTCTGGTCGAGGTTGGTGGATGACGGTAATTACAGTCATTCCCAATCTGGAAAGAGCTTTCAGAGTGGCCATTATAGAAGCTGCAGCGGTTGCATCGAGTCCAGAAGTCGGTTCGTCCAGGAAAAGGGCCATGGGTGCTGCTGCGAGTTCCATTCCGATAGAGACTCGTTTCCTTTGGCCTCCCGAAATCACTGGTGCACCTGGGCTTCCTACAAGCGAGTGTTTAACATGGTCGAGTTGAAGACAATTTAACAAAACATCAACGTGGTGTTGAATCTCGTTGTCTGTCCAACTTGCTGGTAGTCGAACTCTCGCTGAGTGCAGAATGTTTTCGCGAACAGTCAACTCCGGAAGAACGATATCGTCTTGAGGGACATATCCGATGATCTTCTTGTACCTGTCGCATGGTTAACACAGAGATCTATTATGCAGTCGTTGGAATCCCTTACTTCTTGATATCACCAGCAACACCATTAACTTTTGTAATTCCAGTTATTCCAGACTGTTTTCCCATGAGCACATTCACAAATGTAGCTATCTAGATTAGTAAATGGAACTGCTGCATATAAGATCCAGAACTTACATTTGCCAGCCCCAGAAGCCCCCATGACACCCCAAAGAGAACCAGCATGAATCAAACCCGACACATCCTCAAGAATAGGTCTTGGGCTTTTCTTCGGATGGAACCTCAGATCTTGAAACTCAAAACTCAATCCAAAAGTGGAATCACCCATAATCTTAGAAAGAGACTGAACGAAACGCTGTAAATCCGTTTTATCAGCGGCACAATTATCCTCGTCCGTATGCGCAGCAACTGAAAACATATCCTCATTCGAGCGCATAGCCTGAAATCCAATAGGTTGTCGTCTCAGTTGGCGATCGTATCCATCAGGCGAAGTAGACATGGGCATGGCATCCGGTCCTACCGAACCGTAAAAGAATTCGCCCTCGTTCTCATCGTCCAATTCATCATACTTCTTCCCCTCGTTCTTTGCGCAGAATTTTCCAGCGATAGGATTACGAAATGTTGGAGACCTCTTAAGGGGATGGCGTACTCGATTCTCCTTTCTATTTATTCTTTTGGTGACGAAAAAGCCATGGATTTTGAGTACGATGACCAATGTAATCAACAGAGAATCAATCAAAATCACAATTCCTAACGGTAATAACGACATATCACGTTGGGATCCTTTTGGACAATTTGAAATGGCTAATGAAAAGATTAGTAAAGGTAGTTGACAATTGAAGCGAATATATTTACCACCGCATTTCGTCGGTTCGACAGATCCTTTCCGACAATAACTTCCTTCCGGACATAAAATCTTCTGTTTTCCATTCTCCGGACAGTAGAATCCCGGCTCACAAAGGACAGGTTCGAGAATACCCTGTGCTATGCAAGATCCGCCATGCAATCGAGATACCAGACAGCCTGGCTCGGGTTGACAAAAGGTTGGTAACCGAGTGGCATTGTTATTAGGACCTGCCCATTGTTAGGTATATCCTTTTCTCTCGAATCCCATTCTTACAATAGAACCCTTTCAGACATCCCACTGCTTTCCAAGAAGAAATATTCTGGATACCCCATGGCTGCGCACCAGAAAGACATGGCTTTGGAGGAGGAAGATCCATTGCGCAAGTAACTATCGCACACGAAGTTGTGGATGGAGAAGTCCAAGTTCGACGCTAGATCTTAGGAAAGATCTACCTTTATCTTTACCAACAATGTGCCGCATGTTGTCAGGATCCAGAAGGAATGATAGACATTTTGATACCGCGATACGATGTGGGATTAACTAGCCACCACCATGATACCGCCTCCGTGGGTTTAGGATATCGGCAAGAGCCCCTTCCTTGGCTCACATCTAAACCTACCCACTGCACCCAATCACAATGGTCCTTCTCTCTGAAATTGCAATCCCTTAGAAGAAGTATTTTGTTTTTAAACTAAAAGGGGGCGGTACATAGACGTAAGCCAGCCCAGCTGCGGGCTACGCCCCACTTGAAGTTCGTTTAAGCTCACTGTACGTAACAATCTTATACTGCGGTAGAGGGTCATGGCCCCCGTGGTATCTGAAAATAAAAATTGAGATGGGAGAATTACATGTCCACAAGATAGCATGGAAAACAGGATCGATCGCAACTCATCTGTCTCTGAATACGATGGTTGGTATGGCTCTTCCCTCTGTGTGGTTATTTGCTTTTCTTCATCGTATATCAACAAAATGCTTGACCGAGCCGCAAGCAAAAACTGATGGAGCTAAGCTCAAAGGGGACTAGGGTTTTCACTTACGTGCAAGGCGCAATTAAATTGTGGATAGACTCAGCCCATTATTGCAGGAGTCGTTGGTGTGTGTAGATAAACAATCACATTGATGTCGAGTACAGCCAGATGCGGTTAGCGAATCCGTAAGCTAGCCCCTTGATTGGTCAGATCGGAATATTCTCATCTTACGGATTATGTCAACTGGTTGGATCAAAATCATCCCTGCGGTACAGGCAGCACCACAACTTTTTATTGGCGAATACAAGTGGGGCGGGATTTTTCAGGAGTTGAGCTGGGATTGAAACCATCAAATATAGAAAGTCGCAGCTCACACATCAGCAGTCAGCAGTCAGCAGAGAGCGAGAAACACTTCTCGTCTCGCACACGGCGTATACCCAGAGAACTCCAACGGTATTGCTCAAATTTTGGATTCTGGAAGCTCTCGCTTATAGTCCTTCTCATCTCGTTTCGCAAATAGTAATGAAAGGTGAGAAAGCACCTCCAAGGAAGAACCGTCCCGTCTCAGAATCATGAACGACGATTGTTGCACCGGGGAGAATCCCATTGTTGTCCTCGAATGCTTTCTCCACGACGTAATCACCGTCATTCCACTTATCTACATTCCCTTTTCTGCTTGTACCTTGATATCCCTTTCCTTCTCTTCTGATCTTGAATACAGTACTTTCAGGGTGGATGTTGAATGGATCTTTAGTCGCTTTGTTCCAATTGTAAAGTGCAGGAAATGCCGCTGCGAAAATGTTTCCATCATCATCTACCGAGAGATTGTCGACGCCCATAGGGACTTTGATGGTATGGACCAAGTGTAGCTTGTGATCTTCAGAAAGAGAGAACGCATCAATCTTCAAACCGACGGTACTTGGGACATATATCAATCCATCGCGACCGCGAACAAGTCCATTTGGGAAATTGAATCCTGTTGAATAGGCGATATTACAAGAGTTACGGCTGCAAAATGCAACATTTCCGCCACCAATGACTACATCGAGTCGGCGTCGCTAACGAAAGTTAGTTAGGTATCGTAGTAATGGATGCAGTTACGTACCAGACCAACTTTGGCAGAGTGATCATTTGTTAAAACAAAAGAATCGTCGCTAACCCAAGCAACTCTATTGGGCGTCTGAATTGCTTCATCAAAGTATGTTCTCACATGACGCATTGTTGAGCTGCCAGCTTTGGTTTGAAACTGCTCAATCGTCGAGTTTGCTCCGACCAAAGTTGCGTCAAGATGTTTTCCAGTTCTTGGATCAATGGGCGGGCGATGGTTGATAAGAAGTATTCTTAAGGTATCGGTATGTTTATCTTCAAGAATATCAAGGCCGTGTAGATTCAAAGCGAGGTCGCCACTGCTTCCCGAGGATTGCTCCAGGGAAACCCATTTGAGTCGGGAAGCAATATTACCGGAGCCACGGGTATCAAGGACAGCAATTCGGTCTTTTAGTTCTCGACCTGTGGTGTTGAGGTGATCAATGCTGAAATTGTTAGTTGCTGTTGATATAACAAGGTCGGGTGAACAAACGCTGGAAGCCAATGCTGGCGTGACTGGCTACTAGAACAAGCCATATAGAGAAACCCAGTCTTTTGGTGTAGCCACATATCTTCACATGCCTCAAGACCTAGGTCATCTATCTTCTCGCAGCGGACATTGCTATAGTCCTTGAGCGAGCTGATCTTCCGGCCGTAACCAAGAACATCAAAAATTAGATTCTTGAACAAGAATTGGTACAAAACTCCAATGAAAACGATGCCGAATTTTGATGCGAGATTAACCATGATGACTTTGATGAAGACAGTTTTCGATATTATTTGCTTTTCTGAAATGGCAAGCGCCCTCCGGGTGTTCGTGTCTGTATGAGGGTAGTCCGATTAGCATCAAATGCAAGACTAAAAGAACCCTTGTCTATAGTAGAGAACGAAATAACTACCTTTAGTAATCCCAGTGAGTACACAAATTTGTGGAACTTAATTTGAAGCTCTGTGATCGATGTGTTGATGTCGTGGTACAAGGGTACAAAGAGGGGTTGATCAAAACCCGAGGTTCTTAAGGTTTCGGGAAAGAATGCCCGTGACATATTCCTTATTCACCGGCTCAGCTCCTCCTGTCTCATCACAATTTCACAAACTTAAAACATGCTGATTAAGGTGGGGAAAACTTGTTGAACATAATTCTTGCAGCGATTCCTCTTTCCCGACATGCTTAGAATGACTGGCGAAAATAGCTAATTGCGGTATCATCACGTGACGTTGCTGTTAAGCGGGGAAATATCTAAATAGCGGTATTTATTGCTCCTTCATTCTCTTTTTTATTGAAGACTGATCTAAATAAGGCACTTAGTTAAGAAGGAAGCAGTACTCGGAGAATGGTGGAACTTACCATGACTTCCATCACTCTTCCCAATTTCTAATCTTATCACTCTCTTCTCCCCTCCAGAACAACACCACGACCACTTCTATCTTCTCTTGCAAATTTGGTCCGTCTCATTCCCATCAAATGGAAGCACCAAATTCAGAAACACTCCCACCACAGCAGCCACAATGAATGGAGTTTCAACAATAAGATTCAAACCCTGTTCAAACCCCTGCAGTCTAACGTTATGTCCATCATAGTTCAAAATACTATCAAACCAAGTCGGTTGGACAATATCCATGAATCCAATTCCTAAACTCGCCGTGAGAATGAACCTGTTTCGTCTTGTCCAAGCAATGAGACCTAGAACTCGAATTCCAGCCACGGCAATGGTGCTGCATAAGAATACTTGCATACCGCCTAGCACAGATGGAGGTATGGATCCAAACACAGCTCCAAACTTTCCAAATATTCCCATAAGAATGAGAAACGCGGAGGCACACCAACCGGCTCTTCGACTTGCACAACCTGTCAATACGATGACACCATTATTCCCAGCTTGTGAGACCATTGGCAGACCCGTGCCAAAGGCAGAGAAGAGGGAGCCAAGTCCGTCACATAGGATACCACCTTGAATGCGAGAGTTGAATTGTGTCCCTTCGATATCGACTTTAGATATTTCGGCTGTGGCGAGAATATCAGGCATACAACTAACGGCCTCGCATATAAACATGATGAGCAGCGGTAGTATAAGGGCTCCGTCAACTGAAAGCTTGAAGGTATGAACCCAGAGGAAGGTTATTGCAGGTGCCGTGTCTATATTTTCTCGGGACCAGTACCCAGTTGCCCCTGAAATTGCACAGCCCACTGCTAACCCAAGAACAATTGAGGCGGATTTCATTAATGGAGATCCAAACTGTTCGATCATAATTACCGAGACGAAGACACTGAAGCCAAGTCCGATAAATTTCGGATCACCCCTTCGAAATTATTAGTACACTTCTATTCAAGAAGGGACAAGACTAACCAAACTAGAGGTCTCGGTGCCGAAACATTTGGGCATAAAGCATAGAAGCCTTCTCCACCGTGACAATTTGAACCCCCACCCCAATTCTGCATCCCGCTGTTGATCAAATAAACACCAACCAGTAATAACAAACTTCCAGTAACAATCTTGGGAAAGATCTTATTGAGTCTTTTCGGTGGGACCATACTCATGGTAATTTGAATCCAAACAGTACACAGTATACTTCCCAGGATAGCCCCCCATGCGTCCGGACATGGTAGCCGGGTGCCATCATCAGCCGTAGGACAGGTTCCATTGGCATAGAGCATTGAGGTATAATTGAATGCAATGGGTAAAATATCGAAAGTTGGGCCAACTACGGAAAGCTGTCCAGTGCCAATGTAGAATGGCGTCTTGGAAATATGAACTCGGGTAACCTGCAAAGCAGTAGCAAACCCAGTAGTGATGAACGCTGCAGAAACAAGATATTGTGTAATCTCAACATCGAAATTGAATGCACCACCAGCTATGGCGAGTGGAGCGGTAACGATAGATCCGATCATTGTGAGAGCATGTTGGAGGCCGAGCAGTATTGTGAGCAAAATTGGGACTTCATCATTGAGGCCATAGAAAGGTGCTTGGTAGTTTTTGTATTTCTTATTCAGGGGCCAAATGTTTGGCGTAACCAGATAAACATAATCCTAAGGTCAGTCAGTATCATCTTTCTGTTCGCGTACTTTAGCAAGAAACCCTTCCAAAACACTTGCATGTAATAGTCCAAGGTAAGTGGGGCTTGTTCGAGGGAGTTTGGGAGAATCGACGACTCGAATCTCCAATTTTTGATACCTCCTCAAGTGACCACAATCCTCCGATGATATTAGGTACAATTGAAGACAATTGTAGTGACCAACAATAACCCAACCATTCACTTGCGAGAAGAGTCACTCACGTAATCACCAATCCATCCTTCCCGACTAGTAAAATAATGCTTCAAGTGCCGCCATCGATCCACTTGGTGTACCAAATCCGTATAATCGACATCTTGGTCACCAACAACCTTCTCACCGCTGCCTGAACTCATCGTCAGCTAAAAGGCCAGAAAAAACGCCGATGCTAGAACCCAATATATTCGTTACTCACTCAGTGAAATAAGGTCATCTTTTTTATTAAATATTTCGAATGGTCTTACAAATTTGAGGTTGTGGCTAGCGATAGTAGTTCGTGATTTGTTGGTGAGTTGTTGGCGAGCGGCTAGATTGTTGCACGCCGAGGAAAGAGTGGGAGGTGTGATTGTGAGATAATCGACCAATCAGGACTCAGGGATTGCAGTTATCTGACCGGAACTGCCCGGTCACTCTATTGGGGATTACCCAGTTCGCGTCTTTTTTGTGTTTGGTGATACTCGGTTGGCCGCTGTCTGTTTGGTGTCCGAATGGTTAGGTGGCCACGCATTTGTCGTACCGGTACGCTGTGAGACTTTACTACTCCAGGAGCCCCCAGTATTATATTTTTACAGGCTATATTCGCTTCTTCAACTATCCATCAAGTCAAAATATGAAGGCGGAACTATCAATATGTCAGTCCAAAAATCAACTATTTACACAAACGCAACAATAATCACTATAAACGCCACCCGTGATATACTTCTTGATGCCGAAATCCACGTTATAGGCAGTTACATAACAGCCATCGGGAAGATCTCAAAACTTTCCAGAAAAGACTTAGATCCCGACGCAGAAGTTGTCAATCTACATGGCCAGATTGTTATTCCAGGACTCATCAACACACATTCTCATCTTTCACAGTCTCTTCTTCGAGGGCTAGCAGAGGACCTACCACTGCATTCATGGCTTTGTGACGCTATTTGGCCACTGGAGGCATGTTATGAAGTTGATGACGGATATGTGGCTGCCAGGTTGACAATCGCTGAGATGCTGAAAAGTGGGACGACTTGCTTTTTAGAGAGCATGTTGACGCATCGATCGGGATTCGAAAATGTTGTACGAGCTGTGGAAGAAAGTGGAATCAGAGGATGTCTTGTTTGTCTCTCCCATCAACATCGTCTTTTGTTACCAAGCTAACCTCCAGGAAAAGGGAAAATTGGTGAAGTTTGAAGAAAGTAATAAGAAACTCAATATAACCGATCCAAGAGACAAAGATGTGGACTCCATGTCCATCTCATCTATGCTTGAGATGCATTCAAAGTACAATAACACTTGTGATGGCAGACTAAAAGTATGGGCTGCTGCTGGCACTCCCCGAGGATCACCATTATCCTCTCATCTTTCAATAGGCGAAGCTTGTCGTGAGCATGACGTCGGGCTCACTATGCATTGTGCCGAAGCCCCAAAAGATCTCGAAATATATAGAAATTGCTATGATTGCACGCCAATGGAGTTTTGTGAAGCTGCAAAACTGACCGGGCCTCGGACAGTCCTTGCCCATATGGTGCATCTTGACCTCTCCGTCGACTTACCAATTCTTAATAAGACAAAAACATCGGTGGCTCACAATCCTAATAGCAATCTCAAGCTTGCATCTGGTATCGCTAAGGTTCCGGAGATGTTAGAGGCAAAAGTTAACGTTAGTCTCGGAACCGATGGTGCTCCATGTGGAAATACTTATGACATGTTTCGAGAAATGCATTTGGCGGGCATTTTGCACAAAGGTGTAAAACTTGATGCAGGACTGATTGGCGCCGAAGAAGCTTTGGAGATGGCTACCATCAATGGAGCGATTGCATTGGGTTTAGAAAAGGAAATCGGGAGTCTCGAGGTGGGTAAGAAGGCCGACTTTGTGGTAATTGACACCGGTGGCTTACATGTTGCACCTTTTGACAACGGCCAGATAAAGAAAGGGGGAATTAGCCCGGTAACTACAGTGGTATACAGTTGCAGTGGAGCGGATGTAAATATGGTCGTGGTCAATGGAGAGATCCTTGTGAATAACCGATGTTTTGTCAAAGTGGACGAAGCTGAAATATTGAGGCAATCCAAGAAAGCAGTAGAAGGAATCAGACAGCGATCTGGTGTGAAGGCTGCTAATAGAAAAGGGTGGAATTATGTCTGAAATAGATAAGGTGTCTGAGCCTACACTAAGGCATAATTGCTCAACCAGCAATGCTATATAGCTTGAATCGCTCGAAGTGAAATATTTCGCCACTAAACCTGAAATTGATCAATTTTGTTTTACTTGATAGAATCGGTATCAATTCCATGAAGATTCGATAGTTTAGAGAAGTGACGAAATCGAAATAAATGGGCGAAAATTTTGATCCATCTGGTAGTTATTCCACTTTCATAGAGGAATCAAAGTATTTAACCTGGAGTTCTAAGAAAAGAGGACCAGCTAGCTGACAGGCAGGGCGGAATCAAACGGTTTTGGATTGGTGCTTATGCATATGGTCACCTTGGGTTGGCGTAATGGATTTCACGTGATCGTAAATGGCAACCCATTAGGTGTATCTTTGCCTTTACAAGCTCATAGATACTACGAGGCAATATGGTTCTTTCAAATGAGTCTAAGATAAATCTCTATGGCTAACGACATAGCCCTCAAAAGGATAACATTATTGCCTTCAGGTGACTACGACCTGACTATGTAGGGCCGGGGCTATCTATTATAATTTGGAATTCAATATAGTTTTGATGTTAATAACAGCAATGCCATTCCATCATGCTTCAATTACATAACTTTATGCAGGTGTATATTTCCAGGAAATAAGCCATCCAATCAGAAAGCTTGCCGTGATGTCTCATCATGCTTTTTCCTAACTCGGCTAGCTCATTGGACTCCTTTCAATCCTTCAATCCTACAGCTATCACCATCAAAAGATCATACTGGTAGCCCAACCAGGAGAATTATGCTTCCCCACACAAGGGCCCCCAAGTTCTGGACGGCTTTCTATCCGACACGTACTCGAAGCCTACCAGTAGCTGGGGAACCTTTGTTTCTGTGGCTGGCTCGCGGGTGAATAGAAGTATGTCGCAATTTGGACGTGGTTGTCGCTCGCTGCTTTGCCAAGGCAGGACATCTCGCTTAGGAACGTACATCCCAAAAGGGACAAAAACCTCAAAAAAGAATTAGAAAAAGCTTCAACTGGCAAAAACCAATCTCCCCAGGCCCGTAGGTAGGAGAGACTTGTCAACAACCTCAAGTTGAAGACCCTCAACCCCTAACTCGTTCGTTAGGAGGGATTACGAGGCCCAAGGTTTGATGCCCGCAAGTCTACCTAGGTAGCTTGCTGGTCAGAGTGGTCCCTGACTGCATTCTGGGTACACAGGCCGCTCGTTTCGCACAATAACCGTTAGGCCACTGACTACTCTTTGCTAGACACACTGTGTACCCGGTTTTGCTTATTAGTGGGCTATAAACAACATGTGTGCGGGGCGCGGGTTTATTGCGGGCCTTTGCTTAAGAAGCCGCGTGATCAGGCGACGGTGAATTCAAGGACCGCGGATCGCGCAATACACTACAATCCTGCAGTACGCAGAGCATCGATTGCAGCTCTTACCTTGTCTCGCCTCTTTTACACCCTTGCTGTAGATCATTGAGCCATAAAGAGCATATTGAGCTTCACTTAGCATCACCTCACGAAATGTATCGGTATTGGCGAAAGTGATTGTGTATGCAAATATCAAATGGGTATATTGCGCTCCTATGATTCCCCCATGCCTCTGGTTTCCCGTCTATTCCAGAGCAATCCTACCAAGCCCCAGAACACACCAGGAAGCCAGTTCCCTTTTCACTCTCTCATGCCGACGGCACAAGAGAAGGTCGAGAGATATCCAAACTCTCGCTTGAACACTGGTTTGTAGACGAAGTGAGCAGCCAATTGAGCATCGGCATCGCTCAGTTCTTCTAGATTGACTCTCTTGACCTTTCCATTAGGTCCTTGTATTTCGACAAGACCGGCACTCTATTTACGGTGTAGCCCTTCGGGGTGGTCGCTTAGGACAACCTACGGTGCTTGGTTGTTGTAGACGACTTACGGCGCCTCGCTGGGGACCACCTGGGGTGCATCAGACATACTCGAGTTACAAATAGGTGTCGCGAGGGGATTTGTTGCTTTGGGGTTCGTAGCTTTTGTCGCAAGGGATTTGTTGTTTGAGTCGTACAATCAACTGTCGCAGACGGGAGACGAATTGTGGTACACGACAGTGTACACAGCAATAGAGTGGCGTCGAGTTATGGCCCCAAGGACCAAGGTTCCAACCAGAGCGACCATGCAATCAGCATATACACGTTTTTGCCTCACGTACTTGATTTAGTCTCGTTCGGGTATGTAACCCATCTCATGAGACAGCATCTATTCCAATATAGTAAGAAACGTGGCTACAGGGATACTAATTAAGGTTGCAGTATTTTCAGTTCTCGTATCCATTTCACCATCCATTCAGCTGCATCCTCACCGTCTCGTGATGGTAACTCATCAACGAGTGATCTCACCAATAGCCACAAAATTCTCAGCCAAATAGACGGCTCATCAATTCTCACGATTACTAACGGATGTTATAAATACTCCGGACAAAAAGGCGTTGTTACTTTCATCCCGTCCTGGTACTCCGTACTCCGTAAAGTACTGTACAAACTAACACCAGCTCAGCTCGTTGTAAGACAAAAGCACCGAAATCTGTCGGGAAAAGTAAAAATAAGCTTCTGATGTAGCGTTGTTTTCCAATGTAGATGGGGTCATCCTTCAGGCTGACATGGAGTTGGCTGGCCGCTGGCTTACTCATGGAATCCTTCTGCTGCGCCTGGAATGAGGCTCTGAGGATCTGCATGCAGATTAACGCGAGGATAATTTCCACATATATATCAAGTTATTCCCCTGAGTATATTCTTTCTTTAGCACCAGCATTAGCAACTGCTACTAACTCCGTTCTTCATATATACACTCTTTGCTGTCTAATTTCAGTCTTTGGATTATTCTTGTCTTGTCTTGATAATACTCTCAAAATGCATACCTACAACACCCTTTTCATAGCGGCTGCTATT
Source organism: Hymenoscyphus linearis (assembly GCA_900536425.1). Classification (NCBI taxonomy): domain Eukaryota; kingdom Fungi; phylum Ascomycota; class Leotiomycetes; order Helotiales; family Helotiaceae; genus Hymenoscyphus; species Hymenoscyphus linearis. Next base: position 143,509 of record UNPR01000058.1, on the reverse strand, counting down.
GCCATCCGCGGCTGTGTAGCACTAGATATCCCAGCAAATGTTCGATCATTCCGTGATAGTTTAAAAACAGGAACCTGCAAAAAGCCCCTCGCAACAGGATTCTACGCTCGTGATGATGGACCAAATAGTACTAAATCCCATCTTCAATTCTTCTCACATACTAATAGATATACAGCTTTCTCATACTGCGGAGACCACGTTGACGACTTCAAAATCGTCTACCTCCAAGGAGCCGGAGGAGCTCTGGCAGACATGGACATCGACTGCGACGGAGTTCAACATGGAGCCGGCGATGACGGAAGATGTGGATCTTCAGGTGACACCCAATCCCAGACTTCATTTCAAGACGTTGTTCAAGGGTATGGTCAGGGTGTTAAGGACTTGAATGCTTTTGTTCATCCTTATGTTGTCTTTGGAAATGTTGGGACCAGGGCTGGATTCAAGAATTATAATCCCAGAAATAACGATATCAACCCGCTTAGTCTCATGGCTGTGGTTTGTGGTGAGAAGATGGTATGATATTCCATATTCCAGTACCTCATCATGAATTCGAATTGAACACTAATACAAATAAGTTCTACGGCATCTGGGGCGACGAAAACGGCGACGACGGACCCAAAGCCGTCATAGGCGAATCCTCCATCTCAATGGCAACTCTCTGTTTCGGCAACTCCGTAAACGGAAACTCAGGCCACGACGAAACAGACGTTCTGTACATCGCATTCACAGGAAAAGACGCAGTTCCCGGTTCGAAAGCAAAATGGAACGCTGCAAATGTCAATGAATTCTCGTCTAGTATCAAGACTCTTGGTGATACCCTTGTTAAGAGGATCGGAGGGGGAGCTCCTGGTACACCGACGACTATGGTTACGACTACGACTGTTGCTACGGCTGGACCGCCGGCTGCTACTTGTGAGTGGATGGGTCATTGTGCTGGTAAGTTTTTGTTTGTTTTTGAGGGGTTGGAGAGTGGTTTGCTGATTTGATTGGGATAGGTGCTACTTGTCAATCTGCGGATGATTGTGATGGTGAACTCGTCTGTAAATCCGGGAAATGTGCTTCTGGTTCACCAGTGGTTCCTTGTGAGTGGACTGGACATTGTACAGGTAAGTCTCTTTTGGAATCTGAGAGATGGGAGATTATTTTGCTGATTATGATAGGTGCTTCTTGTCAAACTGGCGATGATTGTGATGGAGCTCTGGTGTGTAAATCTGGAAAGTGTTCTGCTTAAGATGTTTCTACTCTCTTTCCTTTAGGATGCTCACGATATTTGAGTTGGTAATCTTATCACGTTTGAGTCTCCCCAATTTGGCAATTTATATGAAACCACATGGAACGGTCGGTTGACCAACACTCACTATAATGACACCGTTTTGACACTATGATTGGCTGTCTACATAAGTTTCTAAATATTTCAAATGAAAACACGATAAAGGCCATAAGCTAGAGAAATTAAAAAAGTCCGTCATCATTATTCCTAAAAAAGTCTAACCAATCCCATCTACACAATCCAAACTTTTCCATCCAATATCCAAAACCCCCCTCAATTAAACTCCTCCGGAATAAGTTCCCTCGCCAACTCGGCAACCCCACTATAATCAATCCTAACATCCACCAAACTAACCCCCTCCCACTCCAACGCCTCCCTCATAACCCCCTCCAACTCACTCGAATCACTAACCCTAAACCCCTTCGCCCCAAAACTCTCCGCAAACTTCACAAAATCCACACCCCCAAGTTTAATCCCCGAACTCCGTCCATACTTCTTCACCTCCTGGAACTCAACCATATTATACGCCTCATCATTCCAGATGAAATGCGTGATATTACATCCCTGTTGAACAGCCGTAGACATCTCCATGGATGAGAACATGAAACCGCCATCTCCGGAAAGGGACACGACTTTTTTGCTACAGGGTGGTGATTGAACGAGGGAACTTGCTATTGCCCATGGGAGGCCGATACCAAGGGTTTGTTGACCGTTAGAGCAGAGGAGACGTCGCGGTTCGTAGGCGAAGAAGAAGCGCATCATCCAGATGTATACTGTTCCTACATCCGAAATAACCGTTGTATCGGATGAAACCTTGTCTTGGAGGAGGGAGATGAAGTGTAAAGGATGGACGAGTCCTGATTCACGTCTTAGTTCTTTGCGGCTTTGCCAGGAAACAAAGTCTTGGGTGAGTCTTTTGCAGAATTCTGTGGTGGACCAGTCGTTTACGTGTTTTATTTCGTTGGTGAGATAGGCTGTGTTTTCTACTAGTGAACCGAGGAGTTCGACACTGGGTCGGTAGTACTTTTCGTAATCGCAGGCTGTGAAATCCATGTGTACGATGTTTAGGTCGCCACTGGGATTCCATTGGTTTGCGTCGTACTCTGTTGGATCATATCCTACTGTTAAGATGAGATCTGATTTGGCGAGGAGTCTATCGCCGGTTTGATTCCGGAATAAACCTACGCGACCGAAGAATAGATGTTTGAGTTCTTTCGGTACGGCCCCTGCTGCTTGGAAAGTCTCGACTACCGGGATCGGGAATTTGGCGAGGAGTTTGTGTACTACAGTACAACGACATCAGTTCTTGGCCAGGACTTAATACTCACTTCAAGCACCAAACATACCTTCATTTACGACCCTCTCACTCGAAGCTCTCATTCCCAAGAACAAAACCGGCATTTTGGCATTCTCAATCATTCTAGCAACCTTTTGCAACAAGGCTTCATCCGAAGGACCAAGTTGCGGCGCTGGAAACGCTTCTGGAGGAAAAGCTGTAATTGATGATTTACCAGCTGCGATATCCATTGGTATTGAAACTACAGATGCTCCTTTTGGTGATGTGGTTGCTTTTCTAAAAGCTGCGAGAATTGACTCCGCAGCTTGGTCTTCCACGTCGACATTAGTAGCGAATTTTGAGACTGGTGATAAAACATGCAGGGATTGCATCGACTGGTGAGTATGTTTTGTACTCAGTAACCTAGATATAAATGTTAGTCTACTCGTTCAAACCCATCTATAGTAGCTCGATTCAACAATGTAAAACTCCCAACCTCCCTCCTACAAAAAGGGTGCATTGCCCCCTCCCCTCCCTCATCCAAAACAAAACAAAAAACGATAAACCCACCTAGGAACACTCCCAACAAGCGCAACAACCGGATCCCCCTCCGTAGTAGCAGTAAGCAACCCCGTCGTCAAATTCCCCGCCCCCGGCCCACTCGTCGCAATACACACCCCCGGCGTTCCCGTAATCCTGCCCACCGCCGCAGCCATCATCGCCGCATTCTGTTCATGTCTACAAACCACGAGATGGATTTCCGGATGGTCAGATAGGGTATCGAAAATGGCATCTATTTTGGCACCTGGGATACCGAAGACGAGACGGACTCCTGCATTGTAGAGCGAGGAGACGATGATTTTGGCGACTTGGACTTGTTCTTCGTTTTGTGACATGATGAAATTACAGAAGTTTGTAGATGTGGAAGGGGGGCGAGAGTGAGAGTGAAATGTTATAGTGATATTAATAGAGGGGAGTGAGAAAGTGGTGAGAGGATTATGAGCTGAGGTGGGTGGTGTGCTGATGATGTAATGTCTTTGATAACTGGAGACTGCTGTGCTGGTAAACAGAATGCGAAGATATCCCGGATAAACCCCAGAAATCTTCTTATTTTGTTTGTATCCTGATGTTTCTTATCAGAAGAGAGATGGTACGAGAAAACAGCGGCTAGATTCTGAATAAGCAACCTGCATGAACGAATGTGGAATATTGAATGTCAATGGAGATATCCACTAATCGGGACTGCGGGGTAGCTGGATATTAGAGGGGCAGAGGTTCACTTGAAGGTCATCCCTTACTTTCACTTACTCTTCAGTACTTCTTAGAAAACCCAAGACACTCGAGAAACTTGACGACGCCAAATCCTCAAGGCGGGTACAAATAATTGAGAGTCCAATTTTTGAACAACGTACGCGTAGATTTCCCTCTCATTGGTGATGTCATCGCCCCTCTTATTCGCTTAGCTGGCAAACTGCTATGGGCTCATAGACTGACAACAACCAGAACTCAGATAGAGCCTCATAAATTCCCGCGCAGCCAGAATCTCAAACCAAGAGAGGAACTCTTTCATCTCAACCCTTAGAATTCATTGGGCCGCCTTCATCACTGAATTCACCGCAAACCCCTTAAAATCAATCAAAATGGAAGAAAACCACATCTACCAATACTCCCTCATCAACGCCCTGATGTCCGGTATAAGCGAAACCGGCATCCCGGTATCAAAGTTTCTCCAAAAAGGCAACCAAGGCCTAGGAACCTTCGTCCGAATGGACGGCGAACTCCTCTCACTCGACGGAAAAGTGTACCAACTACAATCCGAAGGACGGGTACGGGAAGCCTCCCCAGAAGACCAAATCCCCTTCGGTGTAACCACGAACTTCGTCCCCCAAATGACGAAAACTGTTCGCTTGGAAAATAAAGATGCTATCGATCGCGAATTGCAGATCTTTAACAAGAGCTCGAAGAATTTGTTTTTGAGTTATAGGATTGTGGGGAAGTTTAAGAGGATCAAGGCAAGGACTGTGAAGGGTCAGGAGTACAAGGGTCAGCCCCTTTCGGAATTGGGCGACAAGCAGTTTATTGCTGAGTATGAGGATGTGGATGCGACGGTTGTGGGGTTTCGATCGCCGAAGAGTTGGCAGGGGTTTGCGGTTGCGGGGGAGCATTTGCATTTTATTACTGAGGATCGAAAGGCTGGAGGCCATGTGTTGGACCTCGAGGCGGAGAGTGTTGAGATGGGGATGGCTACTGCGGCGAATATTCATGTTGAGTTGCCGACGAGTGAGGATTTTAATGAGGCGGATTTGGTGATGGATGATGATGGGATTAAAAAAGTGGAGGGGTGACGGGGAAAGGAAGTTGTGTATCAAAGTTTTAACATCAAGTAAGAATTATAGGAAAGGTGCCTGTTACCCTACTGTATAACTTCTTTTCTCCAAGAAATAGAAGAACTGGGGAGTAATAGAGCCGTGCCATGGCCATGAGTTCCCACTTGAGATAGAGTATTAAGGGGGTAAATCAATGCTCAACCCAGAACGATATTCAGAACATCACTCACCGAGTAGTTGACCTACCGAGACGTCCACGCTTCCTAATCTAGCTCCATAGATAGCACAACGAGAGCCCCACTTTAACATCCCATCACCGAGTATATCTGGTTCAACATCGTCCTCTCATTCTACCAATTCCTTCGTAATTCGTGACTCCAGGATTTATTTTCCTAAGTTGCCCCAACAAGAAGAAGGTATGGACGATTTCATATCTCGGCCGATCGTTTGGTAATACCCAGGTAACATCTTTCGTACCGACAGGGTCAATGCTCGAGATGCATCTTCGCATATCCGTCCATCGTTTCATTTCTATTCGATAGGACCCGGCAATCGTTTTGGGTAGTTGAGCATGTCCTCGGTTCTTTTGGCCAGTGATTCGAGTAATTCGGATTCCATCCCAGATTACACTTCGACGCATCCTCCACCCTCCTTGCATTGCCAACACATCATTCCCCTCTTCTCTCCTCATTCTGAGTTTCGGCGAGTCCCAGCGTATGAGTCTCCCTAGAAAGACACTGTCGACATTTCGTAATGGTTGATAACTTCATTACACTCAGAGAGTGCAGATAGCGCACTCTTATATACAGTCCTGAGTCCAGACCTTGACTCGTAGGTATTGACTCATTCTGACCAGTACTGACTCCCAGTACCCACGCCAAGATTCCAAAAATCTGGTTCTCAGTTCCAGTATTCAGGGTCTAAGTATTCGGAGAAGAAGTCATTTCACTGTCATTGCCGTGAGATTTGTATATTGAATCATGGCGATTGCGATTGTGTCATTGGTGGTGTCCTCACGAGTGTTCCATCAAGGTTCTCATTCCTAAGAGCCGGATATCTACCGTGGAAGGGGCTAGCGTCATATTCTGATAGGGATGTACGAGTACAGCCCCCTTTTCTGATTTTCACCTGCAAAATACTCCGTATGACGGCCCAGTGTTTGATAGCATCGCATTGAAAAATAATGGTGACCAAATCCATAGTTTCTTCCGCGTTGATCTGTTCAGGTCTGTATGGTAGATCTACACCTTGCAAGCAAGCGCTGGTCAGTTTTCCTCCTGTCCTCTTTTGTTTACGGGTTTTTTTGCCTTTTGCCGATGTAATGTTCATTTCTTATGGCCTATGGAATTTACGAGCTTGTAAATAATAGTTGTTATTGAAATCTTCTCGCCGGGAATAGGCTTCGATCGTGGTTGTGTCCTCTGAGGGGTATTTATTGCTTCAGTTGAATTCTAGACTTGGAGACATGGCAATTCCTCGTAATTCCATCGAAATGTCTTCTCTTATTATTGACTTTTCAATTTGCTTCAAGATCTTTCCGCTCATGTTCTTTGCAGATATCAGGGGGCTTTTCCAATTTTGGGTCAAGCACCATCATCGTGGTTCTTCAAATCTTTGTGCAATGCGTCCAAGCAGGGAATTCTGCCGGTAAACAAAGTTGGAATTTATTGGTCTGGCGTCCTCAGATCATCTTTTGATAGGTGTTCTAGATAATCGAAGGGTGTACTGTTAGAACTTAATGCCCTTGTACAGTACATTCAATGATTTCTCCAAAATGGAAATCAGCTTTAGAAAGCCTACCACATTATTTGTCTCTTTGTTCTTTGCATAGGCCAACTGCATTAACTATAAACTTCTCCTATTTCTGTATATATCCTCTATAGAGCCTCTATAGGGGTTTATGTCAAAATCTTCAGGACAATGACATCCAAAAGGAATGGAGCGATGGGATGATCACAGGTACCTAAGATCGATGTTCTTGGCCCTCGGTTATCCAGGCAAATTGGGTGAATGGTGGTTGAAACTCCTACTTCACTTTCCATCAGGTGAATTTGCGAGGAAGTTACGATGGCATCAAGAAGGAAAGTACGCTCCTCGCTAAGAGACGCGTTCTCCTCCTCGCTCCTTCCCACAAAACACTGTACGCGACCGCGGCCATCACCTCGCGATACTTCATCTTTGTTTCACCCGCTTTCACTCCTCAACATCCACGTTCACTCGATCTCTCGACATCGCACGCCTGGTCTTTCAGGTTTCGATTTCGAGATTGGCTAAAGAGATTTAATAAATTCAACTCTTCGCCATCTCGAGCGATCGATCGCGAATGAATCGCGACCACCTCCTCCCTCTCAACTTCGTGCCTTGTTCCTCCGCGTCTTGGACGTCTTGGTGCTCGTCGTCGCCCACTAGGTATCTATCCTACTTCTTCTTTCCTCTCTCCTTTCACCAGCTATTTCTAGACCTTCTGCTAACTTTCACTTACCAGCACGATGTGGTACAACTATCCATACCGCTGCGATCAATGCGAACGAGGGTTCAATTCAGAACACGCGATTAGGCAGCATAATGAAGCTGTTCAGCACTATTGGGAAGATGAGTGGCATTGTGAATATTGTGATCGAGTATGCCCTTCTGAAGAAGCACTCAAGAAACATACGAGAGACAGCCACTCATGGAAATGCGGATATTGCCATGAGGTACACGTGTATAAAGAGGCCCTCGACGACCACACCAGAAGACATCATCCGTGGAAATGCGAATATTGTTGTATAAACTCCGTCTCCGAATATGGCCTCAAGCATCATATCAAAAACAGCCACTCATGGGAATGTAAGCACTGTGACAGAATTTGCGCATCGGAAGAAGTCCTCAACAAACACACAAATACGCATCACTCGTGGCCGTGCAAGAACTGTGATAGAGTCTGTGTGTCTGAAGAGGCTCTGAATCAACACAACAGAAAGGACCACACGTGGAAATGCCAATACTGCGATAGAGTATGCCCATCCCAAAATGCCATTGACCAACATACCAAAGACCACCACTCTCAACCAGTAGTCAAAGCGTTGCCGCCACCTCCCGTACCTCCGGAACTAGTAACATGTAGCACCTTATTTTGTGGGGCGAAGTTCACTTCGTCTGAAGCCCACGACTTACATGTTCATACAGTTCATCAACACCTCTGTAAATTGTGTAGCAAAGTTTTCGCAACAGCTGATTTACTTGTTGCACACAGAGAGAGTATGCACCGCTTTTTTTGCGTCACCTCTGGTTGCGGTGCATACTTCAAAATTTCGGAAGAACTAGGTTCGCATATACGAAAAAGTCATCATCATAGATGCGACAAATGCGAGACAATCTTTCCCAATTATGAAGGACTTCTCAATCATAGCGATTCTGCCCACAAATATCGATGCGAGCACGACGGATGCGGTGCCAGTTTTGATTCTCTAGGAAAACGCATCTTCCATTCAGCATCCCACCGACGTGCCTGTGATAAATGCCAAGCTCGTTTCCCTTCCGTCGAAAGTCTTATTGAACACCGAGATAAAGTTCATCTCCTCCGTTGTGAGCACGAAGGATGCCATGCACTTTTTGACAATCCAGAAAGTCGCAGTTTACACTCGCGCGCTTATCACCGCCACAAGTGTGATAAGTGTGAGACCTTCTTCCCTACTATTAAAAGCCTGCTTGAACACAGAGACTTGACACATCTTTTCACCTGTGAGGCCAGTGGCTGTGGTGCACACTTTTCTACACGGAGTGCCTTGGAGTTACATTTTACTGTCCACCAGCACATCTGTTCAATCTGTGCGAGGGTCTTTTCCACCGCCGCGGATCTTTCCAAGCATACCGTATCAACCCATCGGTTCCAATGCCATGAAGAAAGTTGCGGGGCTTGGTTTGACAACGACGATGACTTGAGGGCCCACAAAGAACTTCATGAGAAGGTGTTGAATAAAGTGACAATGAAATCACGGGATACTCAAACTGAAGATTTAGTCTACGATACTGAAGAAAATGGCACTGGGTCTACAGCTGGTTCCGAACCGGACCTTGAGTAAGCGTTTCTTATATCTTGCAATTGTGAATCATACTGACTATCTACTAGAAGTGACTCAAGTGAGGTTTCTGCGTCTCCGCCTACTTCTACCACAACATCCACTCACAGCTGTTTCAATTCAACATCCAATCTCTTTATCAAAAAGTCGACCTCGGTTAGAGCTGCTTCTCATGGAAGTAATATCCCACCTGCAACACCATTACAGGCCATGAACTCGAATTTTCGACGATCCTCTTTGCATTTTACTCCTGGAAATGTAGAAGAATCTATTGATGAGCTAGCTGAGGACTTTGAAAAGTTCACTCTTAGCAGTAAGAAATGAGCTGATATTACGAAAGGCAAATTCAAGGCCAATCATGTTTCTTTTCTCGAAAGACTATGTCTATACAAATGCCTTCGAGAATGGAGCTTTGTGGTAGACTTATCTGTGGATATTGTTTGATATGTAGAGGGAGTTTGTTTGGCGTTCGACTATTTCCTGTAACTGTTGTGGCACCTTGCCACTACGAAGACGATTTGAGGATGTTTCTTTTGACTTCGGGGTTGAGTCTCTGTTTAAGTTGTTGATAAGGGGAGATTGAATTCTGGCGTTGGTTGTGTGTATCTTCGGGGGCATATGGGGTATGAGTTGATGAAAATGGTGTTGGGGCTTTAAGCTTGAAGCCAAAGTTGAGCGTTACGCTGGTGCTCAGATAGTGGCACATCAGATCTTGTTAGATTAATGTACTGTACATCTTGCTTTGTTGTTTTCGTCATTTGAATGATACAGTGAGATGATTTTGATGATTCTTTAAGATGGTGGAATGAAGGAAGGGTCCCAGTGAATGTTCTAACATCGATTCTCACATCTTGGAACCGTTGCTTCGCTTATTTTATTGAGTTGAGAGAATACAAATCATTGAATTATTTTGAGGTAACAAATATACATAATATAACCAAATGCTAATTACGCAAAAGTGCCAATAGAGAAAAGCATATATACAACAAACACAACAACATATCAAAAACAGAAATTACCAATTAAACTCATCCACTCCAACTCCCTCATCCCCTCCCAGGACTCCCCTAAACCACCCGCGCCCTTTTCCTAACCTCACTCAACCCCTCCCCCCTCCTAGCCCGTTCAACAACCTCACCACTTCCCTTAAGCCTAGCCCTCCACCCCTCAACCCACAGCCAAGCATCTTTAAACTCCGGATTCTCGCCACCAAACAACGCACCTTCCCTCGGGAAAGAAACCTTCGATTCAGGTTCAGGTTGAGGTGGACGAACCACAATATTCGACACGATTCTCGTAGGAGTTATAAGAGGAGGCGGTAGAGGACCGAAGCGCTAATATGAATCTCCGTAGTGATAGTCATCCCAGGTTTCTGTGCGGCGATTTAGAAGGGATTGGGATTCTGTGTGACGGCTGTAGGGTTTTTGGGATTGTGAGAGGGATTGTTCGTGTGTGCGGGAGTAAGGAGATGGGGGACCGTAACCGGTTCCGTCGTATGGGTTTGCTAGTGTTGATGATGTGATAGAAGGTTGTGGGTTGATAGGTGCTGGGATAGCGGTACTTTCTTTTTCGACGGGGGGATCGTAGTAGGTATTCTTTGAATTTGATGGATTTGAATTGGAGAAAGAGGCGGCAGACATACTTTGACGTCTATTCTCCTCGTTACTTCCCCTACTTCGAAGACTTCCCGCTCTACTCCCCCGACCCCCTCCTTCTTTCGAATTCAAACTTGTCAGTGAGAAAGCCGGAGATGGCGGTTTCGGCACAGCATCTAGTGATTTCGGGATGATATCCCCGTCTTCTTCACTGTCGTAGTCGTAGGGAGAAGAGTTATCGGAATGGGAATTACTTAATTTCGTGGGTTTGGGAGAGATGGGGGGTGGGAGGTTGTCGTGGTACATGCTTGCCGGACGATCACGACGGATTCCTGCTGGGGATGCGGCTTTGGGGGTTGAGTGGGTGCCGCGGAGGAATCCCATGCTTGGGAGGAGGGGGGTACCGTTGGAGGAGGATTCGAATAACGAGCGGGTTTTTTGGAATATGGACATTGGTCGTTCTTTTTTTTCTGGGGGGGCGGTTGTGGGGGGATCGATGGGTGCTTGTCGTGAGACTGGACGAGAGGTTGAGGGTGAGGGGTTGGAGTTTCCTCTACTTCGAGTGGAACCCTGGGAGAGATTTGAGTTCCCTCTACTCCGTGTGGAATCTTGTGAGCCTCGTGAGAAGTTCCTTGTTGATGGTGCGGGTTCCATGGAGAAGCGTGTTGGTACACTGTAAGGGTTGCTACTTGGGTAAACAGTGTTACTTATTATTGGCGCTGTACCGTCGAGGGACTTGAGTTTGAAGTCTGAGATTTCATCGTGTTCTAAGCGAGCGGATTTTTGGAAGGGGCTTTGCATTGGGTCTTCGACGGTGATTTGTCGGTTGAGAAGTCGTGGACTTTCTACCGTCATGGATGTCAAACTCGCTCTTCGTGTATCGTATTGTGAAGGGTTGTAAGGATCGAACTCGGCCTGTAGTGGTGTAGGCGAGGCTTGAGACTTGAGATCTGGTTCGGTTTCTTGTGGATCAACGCTTCGTCTAACAGGCCAGGATGAAGAGATGAGATGTTCGCTCCAGCGGGCTTCTTGGGCCGTACTGACTATCTCATCGATTGGGGTTCCTGGCGAGGACTCGTCTGCCTCGGATCGAGTGGACATTTCGAAGGACGGGGCGGTATCTGCGGTGTGACTTCTCTCTCGAACAAAGCTTGCTTCGCGTCGAACTTGGTGGTCTTGTTCATATTGATCGAATGTAGACTCATCATCTTCCTCCTCAATTGGTGAAAATCCTACGTAGACTGGCTGCTCGTCATAGTCTTCTGCATCCTCATCCTCAGGGATGGCATTCATTTGTCTAACATGATCGATTTCTGGACGGATTGTCTCAGCCATGCTTGCGTAATAGTAAGAATTTGGTGACATGAGGTCAATGGGACGACCTTCCATATCAAATTGTTGTTCTTCTCTGCTATGGGCAAAGTCCTGCTCAGCGGGAGTTTGGAATACTTCGTTTTCCGAGTCATAATCCTCCTCGTCATCATCCTCGAAAAGACTATCGGCGTCTTCAACGGTGCGTGAGCCTATTTCGAAGTCTGGTGATTGACCAGCGTGTTCAGAAGCGTAATGAGGGGATTCAAGAGTGGTTTCTCTTGTTGGTGTTGTTGCTCTTGAATCGTAGTCTCCGTCCTTTGGTTCATTGGCAACAGGGATTGAGAGAGAGTTTCTAGTTGCTGGTAATTCGTCTTCCTCTGGGTCTTCGTGTGAGATCTCATGAGAATCTTCATATTGCTCATTTGAACTATCGCTTGGGACTCGGACTGGTACAGAACTAGATCGAGTCTCAGAATCATGAGACTCCTGATGACCATCCTTAGCCTTTGACTCCTCCGAAAGATTCAACAAAGACGCCGCAGCATCATGAACTTCAGTAGAGGAATCACTTCTCTTCTCCAAGAAATCTACCGGTGTCTCGGGTGTACTAGGTTCTTGACCCCGGCTTGTGGCAACCCACGAAGCTGTGTCATCATGGTACTTGTTCGCCTCATTACTGACCGCATGTTCAAGTGCAAAAGGGCCATCAACGTCTTCGGAATCAGAACCTGATTGGTCTTCGTTCTCAGATTTGGGCTCGGTGTCTAGGTTTTCGGGGTTCTCTAGGAGAGCGTTGAAACGGTCTGTTTCGACACTTCGGACTTCGCTTCCTGAGATACTCTCGTCGCTTTCGGAGACTGGCTCTGAGTCGACTGGGAGAGTGGTCAAGACTTTTGGGATTGGAGAACCTGTATCATGGGCAACGGCAAGGCTTCGGACGTCCTCGTTCAACTGTGGAGTTGAAACTTTTTCTTCGACGATCTTGCTTTCATGAAGGGCATCTTCAGTCGAAGCCTTTTCGGTGGAGAGATCTAGGACTTTGGCTTGTGCCGGAGATTCCTTATGTTCTGGAACCTCACCATCTTCCTTTGTGAGAGTGTGCTTTTCATCCTCATCGACATCTGAAACGGTATCGAGATCCTTTGCGACGACTTTTGGTGATTGAACTGGACTTTCAGGTGCGTTCTTTACCAGACTGTCATCTTGCGAAGCTGGAGAGTCTTCGTGAGCTCCAATCTCCTTCACAGGTTCATCGAAGTCCTTGGGTTGTGGAAGAGCATCATAGTGTTTCGAGTCTTCCTTGGCGGATGCAACTTCCTCGTGAACATCGTTGGATTTTGCGTGATGTTCTTCGCTGTCTGTTGAAGGAACTGCTTCTTCTTGATCCTGCGCATATTCTGCCAAAATTTCGAGCTCGTTGGGCTCGTACGAAGCATCGAGGTCTTTTGGGATTATCTCGGCATGTGTGGTCTCATCGATAGCTTTGCTGTGTTCAAAATCTTCCGATTTTGATGGTTTTTCTTGGTCGTCATCAAAGTCTTTTGAGGAAATCTCGGTAGATTCAGTCTCATCGATAGCTTTGCTTGGTGCTGGATAGTCGTCTTTGATGCTGTCCAATGCAAGGACCGCCTCGTGATCAGCATCGAGGTCTTTTGGAACTATATCAGCAGACGGGGTCTGCTCGACAACTTTGCTATGTACTGAGTGATCGTCGCTTGTATGGTTCAAGTCCTGGGTCTTGTCTTGAAGAACATTGACGTCTCTTGGGAGTTCAGCGATGAGTGCTTGATTACTCATAATGTTGCTATGCGCCGATCCATCATGCTTGAAGCTGTCCAGATCATGAGACTTTTCTTGATGAAAACCGATGTCTCTTGAAACTCCCTCTGCAGATGAAGGTTCATCAAATGCACCACTGTTTCTTGATTGGTTGTGTTTGATGTCTTCCAAGTCTAGGGACCTTTCGTAGACATCAGCATTGGCAGCTGTATGCTCGAGTTCAGTGGGTTTTGTTGGGGTGTCAAGGTCTTTCGCAACAAAGTCTGGAGATGAAGCTTCAACGTGAGAGTCTTTGAGAGATGGCTCCTCCACGTCACGGCTTGTTTCTTTCGGTTGTACTGTGAGGTCGGTGTCTTGTGAGCTTGAAGCTTTCTCTTTCTCAAATTCAGTGTGAGATGATCCGTCGTGGGTAGCAGGCAAATCAGATGAGTCCTCTTTTGCGGCTGAGGTCTCCGCCTTGTTGTCAAGGTCTCTCAGTTCAAATTCTTTGTCGAGACTTTCCGGTAAGAACTCTTGGGTCTTGGGTTCATCGTGAGATAGGTCGATTTCCTTAGCTTTCAGAAGAGCTTCGTCGAGATCTTTTGGTTCAAACGCGGTAGCCTCATCCTTCACAACTGGGTGCTCTACCTCAGTGTGGTTGTCACTAGTCTCCTTTTCCTCAACATGTGCAAAAGACAGAATATGGTTCTCAGATTCCGCGGCAAGAGGGGACTTTGGCTGGGCGTCCAATGAGGTAATGATATCAGAGTCATTTACGTGGTGATCATTGTATTTTGGCTCATGAAAGATTCCCAAATCTCTGGGTAGCGTTGACTCGTCCGAATCTTTCACGTCATGTGCCACCTGATGCTCTTCTTCGACTTGTCCTGAAGTAGAGGCCTCACGATTAAGATCCTTTGAGTTTGAAATCTCATCATGTACGACCGGTAACACTCGTTTGTTCGAGCCTCCAGACATCATTGAGAAGAAATCTTTTTCAGGAAGCGAGCTGTCTTTCCTTCTCGGAAATTCCCTAGGAGAAGCTGGACCAGAGTGTTCGTCATCTGCCAGGTCTTGGGTGAAGCTCTCTCCATCGTATGCGTTATCAGTGATAAACGTGGTTTGCACAGGAGTGTCAAGATCTGACTCTGCATGTTGAGGAGACATGGTATCGTGAGAATGAGAAGTTGCCTGGTTCACAAGAGAGGTGTCGTGATCATGAGAATCGACATCATTTGCAGGATATTTCTGTGAAAGACCATGAGATTCGTTGACTGTCAAATCATCTTCCGACTCTTCTGGAATTTCGCTAAGGTCACGTGATGATTGGTCTTCATCGAAGAGTTCGTTGGAAGTATGGGACTTGGTGAGGACCAATGGCTCTTCTGGCTCTTCTGACATATAATCAAGAACTGTCGATTCGTCGTCTCGAGCGTCTCCAGCCTCGGATTCATCCCTAGAATGCACTTCCTTGACCTCAATTACAGCTTCCGGTCGTGTGAAAGCCTCTTGAGTTGGTGTGGCTCGTGGCACAGAATTGTTGGATTCAGCATGATGTTCTCCTTGGAGACTTACTTGCTCGTGTTTCTCCTTGGACTCGTGGTCGTTGGGAGAAGTTGGATGTTCATGTTTTTCTTCAACTTGCTCCTTGGCTGAACGAGATTGGGCATCATCCTCGGGCTCTGAGAAATCAAAATGATTGACCGGCTCGTGCTCGTGAATTGATCCTTCTTTCAAATAGTGGATACTAGAAGAACTTTCACCAGATTGATGGTGCTGGGGAGAAGCCTCGGGAGTAGACATGACATTTCCAGGAGCAGAGATCTGGCTTACGTTGTAATGGTTGAGTACGTCTTGTGACTCTTTTTGGACAGACTCTGGTTCATCGAGGTTTCTGGGCCGAAATTCAACTTCTGATTCGGTATCGGATTGATCTCTATCAACCTGGTGGGAGCTTTCATGGTGTACCGGAGCCTCATCGAGGTTTCTGGGCTGTATCTCAATTTCTGAATTGTAGTGGTCGGCTTGAGACTCATACTCAGACACGTCATCCGACTTTCTATGTTGCGCTTCTTCATCGGTCGTCTGGTGGATTTCTGACTTTGAAGATTGGTGGCTGTTGACATGGTCGTCTTCCCTTGACTCAGGCTCAGTGAAATGCAAAGTCTTGCTCTCAGCATCCAAATCTCTGGGCGCAATATCAACTTCATGGTGGTCATGGTCTTCATGTTCTTCGTGATCATATTGAGGAGCAGAATGGGCTTGTGTTGGAAGCTCGTTAATGTGTTTTGATTGCGTTTCAACCTCAGGAATGGAAGTGGTCGTTTCAAAATCATCATCGTCTACATCCTTGCGTTTGGCTTCAACTGCATGCTCATTATGCTCCTCGTGTTCTTCATGTACTTCATGCTTCTGATGGTCAAGTGATTTGGAGTGTGATACAGAGTCGTCAAGATCTTTTGGCTGGAAGTCCACCTCAGTCTCCTCGTGTAAATCGTTCGCTTCAAAGTCCAGGTCTCTAGCTTTGATCTCATCTTCATGTTCTTCGTGCTTATCTTGAATAGGTGCGTGGACTTGTAGTGGCAGTTCATCAAGAAGATCCTTTTGATCCGCCTCAGACTCGACCTCGTCGTGTCCAATCTCTGAACGCCTGTCTTCGGCATCTAGATCTCGAGGTGCAATCTCGATTTCGTCTTTTTTGTGAGAAGCAGGCTCCACATAGGCTGCAAACGCATCGAGGCTTCTTGGCTCTACTTCTACTCCGTTATGGGAGTGTGAGGTTTCCAAGTCGTGGCTCTCGACCTGGCTTTCATGGTGGTCCTCGTGGGCAGATGTTTGTTCCTTGGCATTATCAAGATCTCTGGGTTGCATGCTGGACTCATTTTCGTTGACGTTTCCAGAATGATGTGAGATTGCATCAAGGTTTCTTTGCTCAATCTCAACCTCTGTATCACTGTACTCCGAATGCGAGTGTCTGTCATCATGCTCGAGACTCTTTGGCTGGCTGTCAGATTGGTGAGCTGATGTATGTTCAGGGGTATTATCCAAGTCTTTGGGCTGGTGCATTTCCGGCTCTCGCTCCTGGAAATGTGGCGAGGTCATATCAAGATTGCGGGGTTGGATTTCGAAATCATCTTCTTCCTGCTTCGAATCCTTTGTTTCATCTTGTTTTGGTTCGCTTGCATGATGCTCCTCATGGGTGGGAGTCTGCTCCTGGAAGCTGTCAAGATCTCTTGGGTGTAATTCTGGCTCCCGCTCTTCCTGATGTGCGCTGTGAGGGCGTGGCGAGGCGACATCAAGATTGCGAGGTTGGATTTCAAAATCTTCCTCCTCGTATCTCGAGGCCTTTCCATCATTGTGATGTGGGATTCCGGAAGATTGAGGTAGAGCTTCAAGGTTCTTAATTTTAATCTCAACTTCCGACTCCTCACCCTCAGACTCCTTCTGGTGCGAGTTCTCGGTAGCATCGAGAGTCTTGATTTCAAACCCATTTCCATCCTCGTGTCTCTCCACTTGTGAATGATGAGTGCTCTCAACCGGACTATGAGAATGGACAAGATTCTTGATTTCAATTTCGGTATCCGAATCGTCGTTCTTGGTATCCTCCCTTGGCTCGGAATGAGGATCTAGACTTTGGAGTTTGCTCTCGGATTCAGAGTCCTCGTTCCTTAACTTATTGTGATGAGAGTCATGAACAGGTTCGGGTGAGGCATCGAGGTTCTTAACTGTGAATTCAAATTCTTCGTCCCTGTGACTTTCCACTCGGTTCTCAGACTTGTCATTCTGTTCCTGGAAAGACTTTTCGGCAGATTCAGGGGCAGCATCAAGGTTCTTGATCTCAGCGTAAGAGTCCAAATCCTCGTCCTTGGATTTGTCCTCTTGCATTGGCATAGCGTTAAGATTCTTAAGATGAATCACGGCTTCTTCTTCGTCCTTGGACCCTTCCTTTTCGATATGAGAAGAGGTTTGAGCAGTTTCAGGTTCAAACACAACGTCAAAATTCTTAACCTTGATCTCATCCTCCGATTCGCCATGAGTTGCCGAATCCTCGTCATCCCCTTCCAAAACTGCACTAGAAGGTTCTACCGCATGAGAATGGTGGGTATTTTCATGAGGGATGTTGACCGAAACCTCCTTTTTGACAGGTGACTCGTCTAGGTTTCTTGGCATCCAATCAGCTGGCAGTTCTTCATCATCGTTATCATCCAGCTCTCGTTCTGCTGACATGTGTTCGTCAATGTCGAGAGATTTCAAAGCTACATGGTCGTTTTGCTCGTGGTTGTAATGGGTAGCCTCTTCAGTATCCAGAGACTTGATGGTGATTGAATGGTCATCGTAGGATTCAGCTTCTTTGGAAGATTCCAGGTTTGCTGAGTCCTTTTCGTGCGTTCTGGACTCCTTTGGATGCTCCTCGGATACTGAAGTTGCTTCATGGTGGTCATGATGTGTGGCAGCGTTTTGTGCCGTCTCTAGGCTAGAGGGCTCTGGTACTGTCTCGGTATGGCTGCTTTCTTTGGCTTCCACTCGCGAGATGTGTTCATCGTGGATATCATTGACTCCGTCGAGTGACTTTACTGAAATTTCATTGGCATCATCGTTGGTAGGAGGGTGTTCAATGTTGGTGGGTGTTGGTTCAGAAACATGATGTGCATCAGAAGAGTTATCAGTTGTGATGGCCGAATCAGATCCAATAGTCTTGTCATCTTCATGGATAGCGTCTGAGGAGTCCTTCTCAGAAGAATCATGTAGATGCGACAAGGTAGCGATGATAGATTGAGCGGCGCTTTCCTCGTGTTCTTCGCCATGCTGAGCCGATGTATTATCATGACCTGCTAGGTTGTGTTGTGATTTCTCGCTTGTGTTGTCAACCTCGACCTTGTCTAGAGCCTTTCTGGAGAATCCAAAATCCTCTGCGTGTAAAACATCGTGGTGCGTTGTATCTAAGCTCATAGCCTTTTTCTCATGGTTCTCCTCACTCGGAAGCCCACCGACCGCATGAATATCCGGCTGGGATGTTTGCTGCTCTGGTCTGTCTTCCACGTTGGTGTTTTTCTCGCTAACAGGCGAGGATAATCGATTTTCAGCCAATTGCGTCTCAGGCTCGTCATCTCGAGAAAGCTCCTCCCGGTACGCCGAATTATTAATTGCATTATCAGTCTGTAATGTGGTTTCCTTTTGTTCGATCTCTTTCTCGGAGCCAACGTGTGCTGTGTCGTCGGATTTCTCGGCTGGTAAAGAAAGCACAGGTTGTGCTTTCTCGGCTACCTCCTTTTCGAAAAGCTGCCCTGTGCTCAGTTTGTCCTCCCCAACCTCTACGCCCTTGTCCCCGGTTGGTGCTTCGGTTTCTTTGGACACGATATCTACCTGGGGTACTGCCGTAGAAGACACGTCATCCTCCTTCACAGATCGGGCTGTTGGGGCAAGTTCAGCATCATTTTGCGCCTTGGGTGCAGCCGCACTCACTTGTGCACTGTCCAATTTTGTGCCGTTGTTACCATTTTCATTTTTGCCAGCCCCATTCGAGAAACTCATTGATCTGTCAGAATCCCAACTGCCATTAGAACTCGCCCCATTCGCTGGTACGCTCGCGCGATGTGCAAACCTTGCGGTGGTAGGAGAAGCTCTCGGAGAACCACGCGTCTTTGCCCGGCTTCGATAGGTGATCACTGGGAGAACAGTAGGTTTATTAAGCGCTAATTCGATTTGTGCGTTGATCGCCTTGTGTTTTAGTTAGCATTATCTCAATAGGAAAGGTGGCAATATACGAACCCTTCTTCTCTCATCTAACTCAGCTAAGTACTTCTTGCCTTCCTCCACTCTCTGCTCCATCTCATCCTCCATCAGCTCCATTTGCGCCTCGACTTCTAGGTGCAGCTTCTGCTGGTTCCCCTCCAATTCGCTTCTCATATTATCCTCGATGTCTTTCTTCAATTGCAATCGTAGTTTTTCTTCGGATTGAATTCTCGCCCGACGTTCTTCATCTTCCCGTCTTCGTCTCTCCATCAATTCCTCCTCTTCTCTCTTGATTCTCTCCTCAATCTTGATGCGTTCCCTCTCTTGTTGCGCCTCCAATTCTCTCGCAGTCTCTTCATGCCTTCTCTTCATCTCTGCAATCTTTTCCTCTCGCTCGATCTCCAATCGTTCCATTTCCGCATCGTGCGCTGATGTGTCGGAAAGTGATTGCACGCATTTCTGGATCGAGTCCATATTATCATGCATCTGGACCACCAGGTCCGCGACGGAAGTTTGCCCCGCCATTTTCGCTCGTTGCTTGCTAAATGTTAACTATGTGGTGGTATACAAACCTTTGCGCGTCAAGATCTCAATCTAGTTACATACAAGTATTCTCTCCCAGAATGCAGAAGAAAGATGGCTACAAAACAAATGAAAAAATAAGCGTCTAGCTATAGCAAATGAACGAAATCAATAACAACACTCGAAAAAGAAGCGCAACAGCGGCCCCGACCAATCCAGTGGTCACAACAAATTTGTACCAGACAAGGTCATTCCCTAAAAAGCACCAACACGCAATCAATTACACAGAAGAGACAAAAAATAGAAGTGATGTAAGGAATGACGAAAGGGTCTCGAGTCCAGCTGCCAGCAGTACTCCCAGAGCTTGGAGGATCCTAGTTGTTGCAAAGGACAGATGGAGGGACGAAGCTAAACCAACTTAGCGAACACAGGTATCGCACGATGAAAATACTGGCACTTGCACAGTCTTTAGAGTGGTTGGTCCTCCTCGGTGTTGTGTGCTATGATGCATAATTGGCGTTTGTTTCAACTGGGAAACGTGGGGATTCTGACACAAGGCAAAGGCTTCATTTGCCGAAGAACTCCGGACAAAGATTCGCGATGACATCTCTGTTGGTGATGTGTAGCTCAACAGGTGGCAATTGATGATTGCAGACATGTTTCCTCGTCAACAGTGAGGTTCTACATAGCACAGAATAATTAGGTCTTGCCAGCGTTATAAAGTTGTTCAGCTGTTCATGGAGGGGTAGTCCAAAGACAACGAGGAAGGCCACGTCAACCCCACATCCCCACTATACCTTGGCGGATTAATCTTTTTGCACCTGTCATGAAGCCTCATCTAATGAGGCTTTCCGAACTCAATAATTGGTACTGGTACTGGTATTGTACCGTACTGTATTATCTCGAAGTACTTCGGATCATACTTCGAAGTACTTATCCAGGGTCTGGACAGCTCAACCCTAACGTCTACCCCCCATCCCCCCTTACATACAGTCAACATGAAGGGTTCAACCTCACAATATAGCCTTCTAAGCCAATTGGGTTGTTCGATTCATGTGAAGTTATATAAGAGATTGACAAGGAAGTGAGGGGGGGCAACAACCCGAGCTGCGTCGTACTCGTGATTCAATACCCCTCACCCAATCACTTGATTCCAGAACGAAAAAACTCCTTATCTACTGTATGGACTTGGGGTAAAGTCAGTGTAAATAGTCTTGAAAGCTCTCAGCGCCCCCCTTGTATACGACATGTTATACTTGTACTTCGGGTCCAGCCCTACAATATAGCCTTTTAGAAGTACACAGCCAATTGGGTTGTCCAATTCATGTGGAGGTAAGATCTTACCGTAAATTTGTACTTGTATGACCGTTCACTTATCTCGTATTTACTGTTATTTTTACGAAGGACCCACAATATCCAGCATCCCCTCACCCCACCAAGCATAAAAGCGCCCCGAGAACACCCCTCTAATTTCGCACAGCGTCGTAATCAGTAATCCATGATTACAGCCACAACGTGGAAAGATCCACAAAAGCTCGCTCCAATTTCCTAAGCTTTTGCAGTTCATATAATAATGAAACCACGACCTCGAAGTAAAATATATAAATTATTGTGAAGTTCGGATGCTTCGTACGGACACGCAACACCAAGGAACACTATGTCGTCGCCGTTCGTGTTATGTTGATTGGTTTATTTCTGGAACACCCGCACAGTGGGTACGAGCAACGGAGCAGAATCTCGGGCGAATGGTCTCCTTTCGATGATGTTGGAGACAGACGGCTCGGCGAGTCGGCGACAGATGACCAGTGTTGAAGACAGATGAACAGTTTTGAAGACAGATGAACACTGCTGGCGACCGATGACTCAGGGGAGAAGAACTTCGATGGCGAACGGGACCTCATGTTGTTTGGGTTGATCCGATCTGATCTCAGGGCTCTTTTCCTGATTTACCTTTGTTGGAACTAGTATTACTCGTAAAGAGCGAGGGGTCGACAGCTGTCAATTTTTCCCATGCGCATCGGACAAACCAATTAGCGTAAACGACTATCTTGGGAAACGTTAGCTGGGGGTTCCACGTCTCAGCGGAAGCGACTAAATTGTCCACATGTGGCATAAGGCTTGTACTGTACAAGACGAGTGTAAGTACCGGTATTCGCACCAGCCACTACAAGGACTCCCCCAAATACCCCCCTCCCCACATTAACTAGGTGGACGGACAGCTCAGGTCGCCCCTTGTCAACTTTTGGTAAACCTTTACATGAATCAGACAATCCAATTGGCTTTGAAGGCTGGAAGTATATTGTGGGATAAACCCCTTCTTATACAGTACAGTACGAAGTACAGAGTAACAATTCGTGTAGAAATGGCGCAGGGAAGGGGTGAAGTAAGCTGTATAGATCCCTGACTGAAATTCGACTACAACATATAACCGCCGAATATTTATTTTTACTCACCATCATGGCTAGAAATCCAAGATATAAAGGTTATGAGGAGGGTAGGGCTGGATTTAGCAATTAGGGTTAGTCGAACATGTTTTTGGGCTATTTTGTCGCGTGATGACCAGGTATAATGACCAGGTACCTACGTAGCTAAATGTGTATTTTACGAAGTATGCTGGTCGTGGTCCAGACACTCGCGGAGTCCATTTAATAGATTCCGTCTGGGCACGGTGCTCTGTGCTTGGACATTTGATGACCCGGTGATATTCTCAAAATACACACTTGCGCACAGCTGTTTGGCACCAAAGGTAAGTTGTGGATGGTGAAAGTCTATGTACTTTACTCAGTATCTCAGGATGTAGTCTGAGGTAATCTTGCGACCGCAAAAGAACACCGTATCTCAACTCTCCTCATAGAGGTTCAGGGGGAAATAACTGAATGTTTTCTTGCTATTAGCACGAAATAGAAGCTTTTCATCTCATTTAAGTTGTCCTCTAGAAATTTCGAATACTCG
The DNA here is from genome assembly GCA_900536425.1 of Hymenoscyphus linearis. NCBI lineage: Eukaryota > Fungi > Ascomycota > Leotiomycetes > Helotiales > Helotiaceae > Hymenoscyphus > Hymenoscyphus linearis. The sequence continues at coordinate 120,701 of UNPR01000058.1, read as the reverse complement.
TAACTTCGTGAGACAAGTGATGGCGCTGCTTTCGATCTCCACCAGGAATGTGCGGGACGAATGAATAAACTCTATCAAATGCCGAGGACAGTGAGCCCATTGGGTGAAAAATGAAATCAAGCCTGAACGCCATGGTTCTTGGCCGAGCACAAACACATTTTGTCAATCACAAGAATATATGAAAATGGGACCAAAGATAGATAAAATGTATAATTAGTATATATGAGTATTTTTCGTGAGAGATAGATGCATGAATTGGAACAACATATACAGAACGGCTGAGAAGAAAATGTGCTCCTTCAAGGAGATTATCACCATCAAAATGTGCGCTCCCCGTGGTATCATCAACAACCTCAGCCCCAATTTCTCCAATCCTGTAAAATCAAAAGAACCCGCTCAAGATGCCAGCAATTGACTATTAGCGCTATATAAGAAGGGAAAAAAAGGGAATAAAATCTAAAACAAAAAAGCAAAGGGAAAAAAAGTTGCCGTCCTGTTCTGTGTATTCCAGCCAAGCAATCATCTCTCATTCATGTTTATGGGGTATAATCTCTCTCTCTCATTTCTATTTTCGATTTAAATTCTGGCAAGCGTTCCCTTGTTGGCACGTGCTGATCGTCGTCTGTATTGCTCTCTGAATTGAAGTCGTCCATAGGTACCGTATGCGATGGTGCTGATGAATAGAACAGCCCAGGTAATGGTGATGACAGCTCCAATGGGGAAGATCCCAATTGATGTACCAGGAAGGACGAAGAGAGTGCCCTTCTCTGGGACGAGGGTTTGGAGCGGTGGGATGACTTGGCTTCGTGTTGGTGACACTGACTTAGCGAACACACCATTGACGAAGGTTGCCTCGCTGGAAGAGAGAGTGGTGTTGACGGGTTTACCTGATGCATCGGTTGCGCTCAGGGTTACGGCTGGGACGAGGATCTTTTGTAGGTTTTCGCTGAAGTTGGTCAGTAAGAGTTTAGACGTAGAAATTTGATGATATAACTTACGTTCCCATATTAGCCTTAAGTAATTGCTGGTTGATTTGACCGACGAAGGCATATTTCTGAGTCAGGATTGGGACGGGTTTTTGTCGCTTCGATTTTGGCCATGAGACGATCGATACGCCCATGTCAACTCGCTTCGTGAGTCCTGTGCCTTTGTTGACAGCGGAAACTGTTGCTCCATTGTATGCCAATCCTACATTTACATTCTGGGCAGCGATGTTTGAGAAAGCTCCGGTAGGTGGTCCAACCATAAATAATCGCAGATCGGCCTGGAAAACACCAGTCGTGTTGTCTAACATTGGGAGGTTATAACACACTGCCATTCCAGAGGGATTTGTCGCCTGTCCGTTTAATGCTTCTAAAGATATCAGGCATGCTGTCTCTGTTGTTGCGTCCCACGCTGCCTGTGACATTCCTGGTCCAACGGCTGCCCTTCGCTCTATTGGGTCCACCATCGAGTCGACATATCTTCTCACTGAATCCTCTATCGAGTTATCCCTCGCTCCTAGAACACCGACACTTCCTACAACACCAGCTGAAACCTTACTGATCAACAGCACCGCGGCCAAAGTAGTAGACCACATCTTTTTCTCGTTTTAGTATGTATAATTCAATATATTATCTCGGTTGTCGTCGAAGGTTGTCGAATGGAAGTCGAATGAAGGAGTGGCGACGACGGAGATTGGAATTATTAGCCGTCCTGCGGGAGAAGAAGAAGATGATCGTTGAATGAGTGTATGTAAAGCGGATAAGGTCCAAACCTGGCGGGTAGGTGGTATCGAGCAAAGAACGCTATGCTTCAAAGCAATAAAATAGAAGAGAAGAGAAGAGAAAAAGAGGGCCAGCCCAAAAAAGAAATGGGGCTTGAGTATATTTTGTTTCCGTCAATGACAGGCAAGGAAAGTAATGAAAAATAAATTGTAAAATTAATTAATACATGAAAAGGAACCAGGAAGGGGTGTTGTGAAAGGGATGAGTGATGGATGGTTGCAATGGGCCCATATTTGTATACTCTTTATGGTTGTTGTATGGGTCGATGAGAAAGTGGACTGGAGGGGATCCAGGAATCTGATACTGGCAAGGGCCCACTTGGGACAGATTTCAAACCCTGCCCTAGCCAGCCGTCTCCACCTATCTAGCCGTCTCCACCCAGCCACTGCTTAGCATGGCAGTTCAACATTGGCGCTAGACCCCACACGCTACCTTCTTCAGCAATTCCAAGCCGAATCTGTGCCTTGATTGGCTACGAGTGATCCGAAATATCATTTCTCACTATGGACCACCATTTGGGCCTCAACTCCTCAGTGAAAAATATTCTCACCGCTCACCATCAACAACATCAAAAAGACGCTAGAAAAAACGCTAGCCTATCGTTTTAAAAATGTTTGGTTTATTTGAAGCTTCTAAGACTCCTACAAAACGGTTTTCCAGGCAGAAATTTTCTGACTGTACGTTTCGTTTTCCAGTTTGGTCCACTCCTGCCAGCCCCTTTCGCTGACCTTTCGCTGCTTCAGGCTTCTGTTCCTCCTAACCCCACTGGCTACAGCGTCGGAGAAATTGTGAAGGCTTGGTTTGGCTCCTCCAAGCGATGGTGGCATCATTTTGTGAACGGTCTCATCGCTCAGTGCATAATGAAACGTGAGTGAGATGTCTCCTGGATTTCATTTGACGTAGAGATAGGGCTTGGACCCAGGAGGGTAGATCCCGGACTTTCTGCGTGCATTAGCTGCAAGCCACGCCGCAACCTTAAAGTCCCCAGTTGGCGGGGAACCCGCTGGCTGAGCCTATTAGAAGCTCGCTTGAGTACTCACGTGATATATGTAGCCGCCCATGGGTTGCTCGAGGCTCGCTAAGACCCCAAGCTTTGATGCGGGGCCGGTTTGAAGATTGAAGCTTGGCGCGTTTTTGGGTGGTTTTGCGTTGCCGATGAAGCAGGCTCTGTGTCAACCTTGTCCACTGTTTTTCTGCTGGCTTTTTCACAATTCTCTTACAATTACCGTAATTCTCATACGATTGGTTCCTGCCTTACGGTGACCGCTCCAAAATAACACCGAAATCTTGCGTCGTCTGATGTGGTCGGTAAAAAAAATCAGAAGATCGACGAGGCTGAAACCCTCGCAAAACCCTCTCGCCACGATCGTGATCCTCGCGACCTATTTCGTAAATTCTTATCGCCGTTGTTCAAGCCTCACCTCCCAACACGATAGATAACTGGGTTGGGGTATCACAAATAATTGTGTTCGTAAACACACATTGCCGGTAATTCGAGAAAGTGGCATCTTCTGAGTGGCCGTCGTGGCGCTTTCATTTCGTTGGAAGCATAGCCGCCAGGTTGGTTGGTTGGTCGGTCGTTTGTGTTCGGTTACAGGTAATGTTACTGTAAGCGCTGCAGAACATCAGAAGAACATGCCACGCGATCCAACCAAAAGCGCTCTCCCTCGTTTCAACCTCGGGATAATATCTAATATTAGAATATATAGTATCACGAGATACAAAAACTTCAAACTCCTTCCTTTTTGTATCACCAACTTTAGGAGACGTTTGTTTCAACAGATAACAGCAGGTTGGTTTGAAAAATCGAGGCTGTTGAAATGTAGCATCCCCCAATAATTCCTGAATTTGAAGTGGTAAATCGTTTCAACAAACAATAATATGTCCACTATTGTAAATTTGAGGTCTGGCCTAAGTCAGCATCAGCCACCTTCTGATCTCAAATCCTGAATCCTGAATCAACACTGTTCAACACTCCGAACCACACCCCCAACAACGAAACCTTCGCAAACAGCTCTGCAGTTGCAAGTCTCAACCCGGGACTATCATCCAGATTTTCTAAATCCGTAACTCGGTTTCGCAGCTTGATACATCCTTCAGGCTCCAGCGAAAAAAAAATACTGTAACTTCATCCATTTTCCTTGAGACGTTAAGCATGATCTGCCTCGTTACGACAGGACAAACCCGCCCTTTTTACCAAGCCTTCACATCATTCTCCACCAATTACCGTTTTGGGTAGTCCGTAGTGCCGCTCGCTCTTTTTTGTCTGTTCGTGTTTTGTCCTTCGCGTCCTCCCTTCTTTTGTTGAACTCTCTCACGATCGCCCTTGGCGAATTCCAGAAAAACTAAATCGCCACGAAGGTTCGGAGAAAATTTCGGGGATGAGTGAGATGATTCATTTTGTGCTTAACAATATTTTCATTCGGGATGTTATCCGTACGTACTGTCCACATCATTCAAGCCTATTCAAAATACAGTTGTTATCTTGGTATTTTAGAAATATATCATTACATTATTGCAGTTAGTCGAGGAATGCGCAAATTTCATTGTTGCATTATATAATAATCCTCTTTTTCAATTACAATGCGCTTTTCGATTATTTCTATTGTCGCTTTCGATGATGGTAAAAAGAGCCCTATAATATACTAAAAATAATATCGCAAGCGATTCGAGTATTTGGGATACACTTGTCGCTTAACCCCTGCACGCATAACCATAACGCCGTTGACGTCGAAATGTTCTACTAACCCTACTGTAGCACTTAATCCAACCCCTAACCCTAACCCTAACTCTAAGGTCCCTAATATGGAGATAGCTGGAGAAAGTTCTCCAGTAAAGCCTTAATAAAAGATTTTATACTCTTTTACAGAGTAGGTAGTGCAATGTGCAGTGTATGGATCTATTTATAGTGAGTTTGTTTTGGCAGTTGTCACGAATTGTGGCTAGTGTAGGCCAGTGCGCGGCACCGTCGGCCCGCCACGGAGTTGGGGGGAAGTGCTCCGTAGCTCAGCACGTACCCAAATAGGTAATACATTCCCTACTAGGGCTTCTTGGCATTACTATAAGTCCAGCAACAACAAATATTATTCTCTAAATTATTATAACCGTATAACAAATAAGCACTAACTCCCATCACAACATCGAAGTTTCATCCCCATATGAGTCAGACTGGACTTCGGGGCTATGTCGCGATGTCGCTATGTCCCCTTGCTGTCATGTCAGTGATCACATCACCCTCTTGTCATGATCAACCACCTGCACAGAGCCTCAAGATCGACCACCGCCCGGCCGGCACATGGCAACGGAACGCTCTGCCTCAGTGATGACATTTCCCGCCAGCCAAGGTCTTTCGAAACTCTGACAAGCAACCTGTGCAACACCCAACCAACACCCCAACCCTATTTGTGGATCTTACAAATAGGGCGTGATTGATTGCCATCCCGCTTCTTGGTGAGCATCTTGGTACGGAGTGATCGATGGCTTTCGTAGTTCACCGTGCAACTTCGATGGTTTCGAATCCCAATTGCTGAGGTCCCCGTAAGGTTACGGTCCGTAATTCGCTTGTCTTGATGTTCGGCAATTCTTTTGGGGGGGGCAGTCCACTATTCGGTTAGGGCTGTGTACTTGGTATTCCATTACTCGAGTATGGGTCGCTTTTCACACCCATAATGGGTGTGAGAAGCGAGTTCGATGATGGCTGCATGGTAGAGTGTCATGATATTGTTGGTATCTTATCTATTCAATTCTATGTCGTCTAATTAAGTCTCTAGATCTTATTTCATACGAAAAACTCCTCTGATACGTTGTACAACTGTCTTTCCAGCCAAAGAAACTTTGACTAAACCCCAAGTTACAACAAGACCGCCCCAAACTCCAACGATGATACCGATTCCTCCCAAGATTCGAGAGTCCGCAACAAGTGTTGCAATCCACTTTCTCGCAGTCGAACTGACCAATAGCCAACTATAAACAGGCATCGAAACACTTGAGTTGATCTGCGATGGCTGTTTACCATCTTTCAAGATCTCCGCCATTTCCCATGCAACCTTGTTTCCGATGCTCTCCCATGTTGCCTCCTCAGCCATCCTTCTCGATTCGATACCCATTCTTTCTCTCAATCTTGAATCGTTTCCCAGTTCTACAACCCTTGCAACGAATCCATTCAGATCTGCAGGTGGAGTTAAGTATCCTGATCTCCCATCGACTACGATCTCACTAGGTCCTCCTTCATCCCTTGCAATGACAGGGACACCACTTGACATTGATTCCAAAACCACGAGACCAAACGTTTCCGTAATGGAGCAATGCAAGAACAGATCACCGCAAGCATATGCCCTAGCTAAGTTCTCTCCCGTCAGCATTCCCGTAAAATGGACCTTACCCTCTTCAACCAAAGATCCAAACATATCATGAATATCCTGCACCACCTCGGGGTTCCTATTCCCTCCCACAATCAAGAGCTTAAACAGAAATCCCCTCTCATCAAGTCGTTTCGCAACCTCAGCAAGAAACTCAAAGCCCTTCTCAGGCGCTAACCTCGCAACAGAAACCAAAATCAGCTCTCCATTCGGCGCCAACTCCCTTCTCATATCCTCCGATCTCTTCATCGGATGGAACATCACCCCATCAACCCCCCTCCTCAAATTAACCATCTTATCCCCCTGAACACCAGCTTGCTCAAGATACCGTCTAACAAAAAGCGACGGATAAAAAACCCTCTTCACAGAAGGATGACCAAAAAGATATCCCTGTACAGACCGGAAAACCCATACCGCCCACGCATCCAAAGGCGACGGAAAAAGGATCTCGCAGTATCCACTAAGATCCGTTTGGAAATTCAATAATACCGGGATTCGCGATCTTAGTAATCGTAATTGTAATAAAATCTGGAATCCGAGACTTGCGGGACTGGCGAGGTAGATGAGATCTGGGGGGTTGTTGAAGGTGAGTGAGTATAGCTTTGAGATGCGGACTGGGTAGACGATTGAGAGTTCGGGGTTGTAAGGGAGGGGATAGCCTTTTAGACGGATTTCGATATCGTTGGTGGTGGTATTTGGTGAGGACGAGTTTAGTAAGGACGAGTTTGGTAAGGACGAGTTTGAGGCTGAAGTACTAATTTCTGGTGCTACGACTGCGACGTTTACTCCTTGTTTTCGCAGGTATTGGACGAGGTTTAGTGTTGTTTTGCTGACGCCGTTTACTGGGCCGAAGGACTCGGTTGCTAGGAGAATGTTTTTCCCTCGAAGGATTTCGGGGAATTTGAGGTTTGTAGGCTCGTTGGCCAGGTTTGTTGATTCTTCCATTTTGAAGCTAAATCGCTTGGTAAAACTCAGTATTGATGAATTCTTGAATCCCAAAAAAGGATACGCGAGCGATATGTTGAAATAACTTCTAGTTCTGATAAATAGGTAAATAAAGTCGTTCTCTCGGCCTTTACTCGTGACAAAATTGTTCCGCTTCCATGAACCCCTCCACCTGACTTGGCCTAACCACTATACCCCACCATGGGACAACATCTGTACTCGAGTACGGAGGTATCTCACCTAACCTCTCCGATGTCAGATCGCATCCAAAGTCTCGTTTCGCAACACTGTCTCTAATTGGCTACACGAGAACCAAAACGCTCCCCATATCCGACCTCGGTTGCGCCCCACGTGGGTGAATCAATCATCGCGGGAGGTGCATTTCACCCCTCCAACTTTAACATACTGGCACAACACCCGACCCCGCGACCAGCAGGTCACGTTTGTCAACGTTCAGTTCGTGGATGCCACTACCTCCCCCAACGTGTTTGATTTCACTGGTCTGCATGTCCTCGAGGCGAGGTAAGAAAAGACTGAGATTGTTGCACCTGGAATTTAGTGAGCATGTGAAATGTGCCTGTGTGGTTGGTGTTCCTAATATAGGGGATTTTACCTTGGAGATGCTGGGTCGTGACTGTTGCATGGGAGCATGAGCTCCAAGTAAGGTAAGGTAAGGAGGGGAGGAAGGAATTAACGGGTTACCTACCTAGATTCTTGAACGAGATCGCCACTTCCCTTCTTTTGAATTTTGCTTTCAAACTAGTACTGTATTCCGAGAGATTTTCGGAGTTCTCTCGCTCCTTGAAAATTACACTTCTTGTCTTCTTCCTACCTGATTTTTGCTTCATGTTCTGGCGGTCTCCTTGTCCTTTCGTGCGTAAACGACATCGCAATCCAAATCAAGAAGATAAGTTCACGATGCCGAAGATGGAAGAAATACATCTCCCACTTGCGGCTTGTGCTGTGGAACCGGATTTTGATTTATCGACTGCTCCTACGACTCCAGATGGGAGTTTGACATTTAGTCCTGTTTTGCAAGCTTTGAGAGTTACGGATGGTGTTGAGGATTCTGGATCGAAGAATAATAATCGGGATGAAGGACGGAAGACTTCAAATGAGATTTTGGATTCAGATGGAGGTCAAGTGAAGAATGTTTGTTGTATTGGAGCTGGTTATGTTGGTATGTTGACCTCGGAGGATTCACGACTTTTAGAAACAAAAGGTTGCTGATACACCTTCCTCGCAGGTGGACCCACAGCAGCAATGATAGCTCTGCAAAACCCCCATCTCAAAGTCACAGTCGTCGATCGAGATCCCATCCGCATCAAACAATGGAATTCAAAACACCTCCCAATCCACGAACCCGGACTTGAAAACATAATAAGAATAACACGAGACGGCACAAGAGCATTTTCCATCTCCAACTTATCGCCTCTAGCAAGTCCAACACGATTTTTCTCAAAGGCTAAAAGCCGAGAAACTAGAGTTCCCTCTCGTTCACCGAATTTATTCTTTTCAACTGATGTGGCGGGAAATATAAGCGAGTCAGATATAATATTTATCTCGGTGAATACTCCAACGAAGAAATGTGGAATTGGTGCGGGAAGAGCAACGGATATGACGGCTGTGGAAGCTGTTGCGAAAGAAGTGGCTATACATGCGAAAGAAGGAGCGATAATTGTGGAGAAAAGTACTGTTCCTTGTCGGACGGCGAATATGATAAGATCAATAGTTGGTTTTCCCTTCTGTTTTGCATTTCCTTTTTTTTCTCAAAATAGGCGAACGAAGAACAAGAAAGAGCAAATCAGCTAACAATATATCACTTTAAAAAGCTCAAAGACTATCGTCCAGATTCACATTTCGAAATCCTCTCCAACCCCGAATTTCTCTCCGAAGGAACCTCAATCATAAACCTCCTCACCCCCTCCAGAATCCTCATCGGTTCATCCCCCACCCCTTCCGGTCTCCATGCAGCCTCTCTCCTCACTTCAATATACACATCATGGATTCCAAAGTCCAGAATAATAACAACAAACACCTACTCCTCCGAGCTCTCAAAACTAGTAGCCAACGCCTTCCTAGCGCAAAGAATAAGTTCCATAAACTCCATCTCCGCACTCTGCGAGAAAACAGGAGCTTCCATTTCAGAAGTCGCTAAAAGCGTTGGAATGGACGAACGAATCGGGAATAAATTCCTGAAAGCGGGTGTGGGGTTTGGAGGAAGCTGTTTTGGGAAGGATGTTAGGAGTTTGATGTATATCTCTGAATCTTTGGGATTACATGAGGTTAGTGAGTATTGGGGACAGGTTCTTGCTATTAATGATTTTCAACAGAGGAGGTTTGTTAGACGGGTGGTGGGGTGTTTGAATGGGAGTTTGAGGGGGAAGAAGATTGCGGTTCTGGGGGTGGCGTTTAAGGGTGAGACGAAGGATATGAGGGAGTCTCCTACTTGGGGTGTTTTGGAGATGTTGGTTGATGAGGAACCGGGTGTTGTTATGGTTTGGGATCCGAAGTGTGAGGTAGAGAGCGTGAAGGAGGAGATTGAGATGGTGCTTGGGGAAAGTGTATTGAGTGAGAAGGGGGGCAGGATTCAGGTTGTGGAGGATGTGTATACTGCGACGAGGGATTGTGATGCGGTGTTGGTGATGATTGATTCGACTGAATTTCGACATTCTGGATCTTCATCTATGACGCCCGCAGACAGGGAAATAGTCAAGGATCCGAGACCTTTTCAGAATGGGGAACCCACGGAATCGGAGTTACTCGCTCTTCATGAGTACTTCCTTGCCACCTCCAGCTCTCTCTCTAAATCCGAAGATACCAGCGATCCTATGAATAGATTCTTACCTCAACCGGACTGTGGTGATGGTTGTACGAGTTGTATGAAGGATGGAAGGGAGACAGAGACGAAGCAAGGTGAGAAATTGGATTGGGCGAGGATTGTATATCATCTTCGACAGCCGAAATGGATTTTCGACGGAAGAGGTGTTTTGGAGAAGAAAGAGATTGAGAGGCTTGGGGGAAGATTGGAGGGGATTGGTGAGGTTGGATGGTGTGGATAGGTAGGTCGGATTTAATATTTGAATAGATGATGGTGGGAGATGGGGGGTGAGGGGTTTTAGAAGTTTTCTTTTTTAGTAGATAGGGGGATTTTTGGGATTTTTGGTGTTGCATAGAAGGTCAAGTTTAGATATATATTTTGAGCTTGAGGGTAATTAATTGGGTAGATGGTAATGATTAGATGGTGGTAGAGAGGTGTTGGGAGTTGGGGGTGGGAGGTAAGCTTTAGAGACTCTTTTCTTTTCATTTGGGGGTTGGGTTGTTTTATTAGAGCTTGAGATTAGATTAATTAATCATTTTTAATGAGATTTTATTTGATTAATATTTTTGGGATGAAACTTCCTCTTATCTTTTTTCTTGGGGAGGACTTGGGATACGATACCTTCTGGTGGCAATTGGAAATAGAGCGATAATAGATATCTTTGTGATATTTTTGAGGTTGTGAGTTCATTTTATTTTGTTGTTTTCTGGATTAATGTTCTGGATATTCTTGGAAAAAGAAAATCGTGTAATTTTTATTTTTTTTGGAGAATCTAATAAATAAATTTGTAAAATACATGTTTAACTCTGTGAATCTCAATGGGAGAATTTTCCTAGGGTGTAAAGAAAAGTTGTTTAGAGACAGGAAGTAGGGGGCAGATTTCATTTTTTGTTGGATTATTTTAGTTATGAGGCTGTAATTGGGGTTTATCGGTGGCACGAGGAAAGAAAGAAAGAAGGAAATGTGATAGATATTTGGTTTTGATACCCTTTAGTTGTAAGGCGGGTAGAAGGTGAGGTGGGATGGCGTATGGATTAAAGGGATTATTGGTTTTTTGTGCTGTTATAGGGAGGTAAGTGAATAACTTTGAGGTTTAAAGGTGTGGTTGGATACTGGAGGATTGTAGTTAGACTACATTAAGAAGTATCAGTTTAGGGGAAATACAAAGTTGCTTGTTATATTTAAAATGGGTGACAAGATTTGTTTTGTTTTCACTCTAATAATACACAATGGGAGAGTGATGATTGGTAAGCGAAGTATGAGTTCGCCTCCCCTTTTCCTTTCTGATATACAAACAAAGATGAAGCGAATTGTCGATGACAAACTCGTGAGAGTGAATTGGTTTCCCGAGGTCCCTCGACCTGGGCCGGAGTTTAACCGTGCCTCGGCCTGGGCATCTAAGCATCAGCTCCCCACGGGCAACGTGAGCATTGGCTTCAGTTCAAAAGAACTCAAAAGAACACAATCACCTCCAAACAAACCACTTACAAACACAAACTTCCCTTGCCAGTAACTTATCCGCATATCCAACAGATTCTCAAGATGACCGAAAGACTCAGCTCCATCCTCAAGCACTTGACTCCTGGCTCATCCGGGTTGTCCTCCATGTAAACAATCCCTCCCCACTTACTCGTGCTACCAGCACATGCTAATGAAATCTCAACAGCACCTCCAAGAATGCCGACGATGTCGTTATTACCCTCGCCATTCGAACACCTTTAGGACGAGCCTTCAAGGGAAGCTTCAAAGACACACAACTTGACTTCCTCGTTTACTCGCTGTTGCAGAAGGTCCTTGACAAATCCAAGATTGATCCCCAGCTTGTGGAAGATATCTGCGTTGGAAATGTACGTTCACAATCCCTCTCCTTCTAGCTTCATCTCTAATCCATTGCCTCTGCAGGTCAGCGAAGGAAACGCAGCCTACCTCGTCCGAGCCGCAGCTCTCGCAGCCGGATTCCCAAACACCACCGCCGCCTCCACCGTGAACCGATTCTGCTCCTCGGGCCTCAAGGCAACCCAAGATATTGCCAACCAAATTGCGTCTGGCAGCATTGATATCGGTCTTGCGGTTGGAGCTGAGATGATGTCCATCCAAGCCACCAGTCTCCCAACACCTTTCAACGCCACCGTTCTCGAGAACCAGGAAGCTGCTGATTGCATGCAACCCATGGGACAAACATCCGAAAACGTCGGCAAGGACTTCAACATCTCCCGAGAGGCACAAGATAAATATGCTGCAGAGAGTTACCAGCGTGCGGAGCGGGCTCAGAAGGCGGGTTGGTTCGATGATGAGATTGTCCCAATTACCACTGAAGTTACAGACCCAAAGACTGGAGAGGTAAAGAAGATTACTGTTACCAAGGATGAGGGACCAAGATATGGTACCACCTTTGAGTCTCTCAGCAAGATCCGACCTGCTTTCCCAGCATTCGGTGACAAGTCTACTGGAGGAAACTCAAGTCAAGTTACTGACGGAGGTATGTTTTCCCCCTTACCACATTATTACACACATACTAACACGTCCCAGCCGCCGCCATCCTCCTCATGCGCCGTTCAAAGGCCATCGAATTAGGCCAACCCATCCTAGCAAAATACGTTGGAGCAACCATCACCGGTCTCGCCCCACGTATCATGGGTATCGGCCCATCCGTCGCCGTCCCCAAGCTCCTCAGCAAATACAACCTCACAATCGACGATATCGACGTCGTTGAATTGAACGAGGCCTTCGCCTCCATGGCCGTCTACTGCAAGGACGTCCTCAAGATTCCACACGAGAAGATGAACCCACGTGGTGGAGCCATTGCGCTGGGTCATCCCCTTGGTGCTACTGGTGCGAGACAGATTGTTACGGGGCTTAGTGAGTTGAGACGACAGAAGAAGAAGGTTCTTTTGACTAGTATGTGTATTGGTACCGGACAGGGGATGGCGGGATTGTTTGTTAATGAGCAATTGTGATTTCTTCTTTTTATCTAGCTACCACCTTGCCTACCTCTTTTCTTTTATGTATTTTAGGACTTTTCTTTGGGTATGGGTTGGCGGTTTGATGGGAATGAAGCAGCATTAAAATTAAAATGTTTATGTATTAGGAATTGAAGATCTTGGCAAATTATTTGTCTTGGTTTGTTTTTGTCTTGGGTTGTTGTGACTCGTGAGTGAGTGAGTGAGTGAGTGGAAAAGCATGTGAATCTTGGGAGTAGGTCCCACCGCCTTCCAAGTCCGGAATTTTGCCACGGGGACAGCACTGCGATGACGAAAGCTCAAGCTTGGTACTCAAGTATTGCTATCAGTGCAGCCAGCCCTGGACTTGACTCTACAGTACCAACACCAAAGCTGAATCCAACCATCGAAACATACATCTAAACGAGATCAGGAAGTCCGAAAAAGAAAGGTCTTGATAGTTAGGTAGTTAATCATGACGAAAAGAGTGAGTTTGTCTTCCACTTCCTTCCTTTTTGTTTTGTGTTTCCTTAGTCGACTACTGTTAGTTAATCTGGGGTTTTTCGGTTTACAAGCAAGTACGGAGTATTAATCGTTAATGCCCTAGGTCGCGTTTAGGGTGAGTGGGAGTGTACAGGGTGAGTGAGTCTGTGTGTGTGTGGTGGTGATAGTTGGAATTGAGTTACTGATTTTGTTTCTCTTTGTTGGGGGATAGGTGTTTCTTTTCGGTGGGTTCTTTCTCTTCTGTGATAGAATTTGGGATAAAATCTGGGAATTGGGGGGGGGGGGGGGGGGAGGGATGTGGAGGGACGTTGTTAATGATGTGTATGTACTGATGTACTGTTATAGGTATTTTACCCAGAAGAAAGCTAGGGGATATGGATTAAGTGGATGGGTTAGGAATCGAGATGATGGGAAGGTACGTAGTATGTCCCGTTTCTTATTCAAACATCTTCATCTTCATCTATTTAGTTTCTCTTTTTTCTGTTCATCTTTCTGTTCATCAGTTGACTGGGAAGAATAGGTTGAGGGTGAAGTCCAGGGTGAAGAGGAGGAAGTTAATAAGTTGTTGAGGGATATTGATAAAGGACATGGCCCTACGCATGCAAATGTTGTGAAGTTGGAGAAGGAGGATGTGGATGTTGTTGAGGGGGAGGGGGGTTTTGAGGTTAGACGGTGATTTATGGAAGCGTAGAGAGGTTCCCATTTGCTGGGATGGTTGGGGACGGTCACGTGTTTTGGAGGTGGGTTTAACGACAGATTTGAACTCCTGATTTATTTTCTTGGGGCTCAACTCTATTTCAACGATTTTTACGGTGTCGATTTCCTGAGATGTCCGCCTTTTTAGAGTCGAAAAAGTAAGTACAGACACGGGATTGAAGCCCGCTGACTGAGACAACGAACCAACGGGAAGCCCTGAAAAGATGACGATTACTGCAGGTACCCCTTCTCATCGCCATCTGTCTTCATTTATTTATACTACCTTGGACATATCAATAGAATTTCCAGGCAGAAACTCGAAGGAATAAATAGCAGAACCACCAATATGGATCCTCGTCGTACACAATCCTCTGCAGTACAACCTCAAATATCGAGGATCCGAGAATGTTTTTTTCTGTTCGTACGAGGGTTGAAGATGACGTCCGATAACAGATCCTTGTGTGGATACGAGGATAAAGGTATCCCTGAATGTTCTATGGATGTTGTCCAATGATGTTGAGTAGTGGGATATCCACATGGCCCTTTCGGGACAAATATTTCTCCCGTCGGGATATTTACCAAGGCGGCTGCATATCAGCAGCAACTTTTGGTTGGAAGCCACGCTGGGTGGGAAAGTGTGGAAACACGACGTTGGGAAGTGCCCTTCGTTGATTACTGTATTGGACCTGTTTTTCTGCTTTTTCTCCCTTGGCTTCCATTGGTCTCTGTCCTTCTTCTGTTTGTTCCTCTCCGTTTGTTCTCTGAATTCCTTTAGGACGTTTGTTTGTTGGTTGATTGAGATTCGCATTTCCTCTGCGTTTGCTTATTTCTCTTATCGTCTGCGAGATTTCCTTTGACTTGTTTGATTTGGTGTGGTCTTCTGCCTGCAGCTGAGAGCGATAATACGACATCATCTTGTCTGAATTCGGAAATCGCGATCCTCGAGTTCATACATAACCCAATATTAAACTCACGATCCCCATCAATCCTCCTCCTCCTACTCAATTACTCGCTTCCCCGTCCTCAAAATGCACATCTCCACTACCTCCCTCCTCACCCTCCTCCTCTCAACCTCCCTCACAACCGCCCAAACCTCCTCCCCAAAACGCGGTCTTGTCTTCGTACCCAACCCCAAACACCCATCCGATAACCAGATCTGGGTACAAGGACAAACAGATCTAACATGGTACTACAACTACCAACCCACTCCCTCCCCCGCTTACCTCAACCTCTCTCAAGAAACCTTCGAATTCGTACCTATGCTTTGGTCACCCTCCGATACCTTCTTCTCCACCATCGAATCCCTAATCAAGGGTGGACGGAACATCACTCATGTGATGGGATACAATGAACCCGATGGGGAACATGCGACGGGGGGGAGTAGTCTTGATCCGAAGGTTGCGGCGAAGAATTGGATTAGTCAAATGAATCCCCTTTCCAAAATGGGTGTTAAACTTGGGGCACCGGCTGTGACGGGGAGTCCGAGGGGGATGAGTTGGTTGAAGGAGTTTTTTGGGGAGTGTTTGAAGGAGAATGAGAGGGAGGGATGTACTGTGGATTTTTTCCCGAGTCATTGGTATGGGAGTTTTGAGGGGTTGGCTAGTCATTTGGGGGAGGTTGCTGGGACGTATGTTTTTATTTATTTTCCTTCTCTCTTTTCCCCATCTTCTCTCTTCTTTCCCCCCCTCTATTACCCTCCCTCCTTTTCCCTCCCCTATTCTTCCCCCCCACTAACACACCTCCCCCCCTCAGCTACCCAAACAAACCCCTCTGGATAACCGAATACGCACTAAACAACCAATCCCTCCCCGCCACCCAATCCTTCTTCAACACTTCAGCCGCCTACTTCGATCGTCTCGAGAATGTCGCCCGATACTCGTACTTTGGATCTTTTCGCTCGGATGTCTCGAATGTGGGGCCGAATGCGGCGATGTTGAGTAATTCGGGCGAGTTGACGGATATTGGGGCTTGGTATTTAGGACGGAAGGGGATGGGTGTAGAGCCTGGGAAGAGTGAGGCGGGGAAGAGGGGTGTTGGTGTGGGGGTTTGGGGGTTGGTGGTTGGGGTGGTGGTGGGGTTTGTGTTGTAGGTGATATGGGATTGGTGGGGGACGGGTGGGGAATGGAATGGATTGTAATGGATTGGAATGGCGTCTTTGGTCGGTCTGTCTTGGGAAGGAAGGGAAGGGGTGGGGTAATGATATAATATGATTGGATTGGATTTTGGGTTGTAGATATGAGGTATGGTATTATACTATCGGGGCATTTATTTATCAATTGGGGAAAGGTTGCTTGGTGAGCATATATACCACGTGGTGTGGAGTGCGTATATATATAACTTATAATACCTATTCGTATTACTTGGCGTTTAGGTAGATGGTCAGAGAGATAGACAGATATATCGATATTGTCTAATACAGTATTTCATCACTTTCTTCCTCTTCCTCTTCTTCAGCTTTCGCTGCAGACCGGACCCTCTATCTATTCATGGAAAGGGGAAAGATGGGATACGGGGTTTCCATAGTTTCCCATTCTAACAAGATTGTACTGTTCATTAGTATAGTCGCAGTTGGTTACCTGCAGTACTGAAGTATCAGGACAGACGAGATTGCAACCCGCACTGATACTCAGACAGACCAAGGAGAGCAGTTTGCTTCAGTAAAAGCAAGAGTGGAATACGAGACAATGGGGTGATGTGTATTGGACGACTTCTTTTCTGAAGTTCTAGTTCTTTCTAGTCACCCATGCAGAAGCGGCTACCGGAAGCAAGAACTCTTAAAGTAGTACTCGGTAGTCAAAAGATAGGTAGATCTTCTCCAAGTGCCCCCCCCGCTCAATTTGTTGTTCAATCTGTTGTCCAATCAAATACGTTGACAAGAAGAGTAAAGCGTCAAATCAAAGTTGCCAAAGTTATTTTAGGCTCCAAGAAAGAATTCCAAGTTTCTGCTTGCCAGTCACGGGTACCTAGGTATTTGTCACGAAGAAAATACTTGTTATTCAGATAGGTAGGTATCATCGCATGACAGGTCTCTTTATTTTCACCTCTTTGTAACTTCCAAGCCCATCCAATATTGACAATATTTAGAGATCATTTCCCCATCTCGTTTTCCGCACACTTTTTCATCCCAGGTCGAACGTTTTTCAAAAGACCCTAGATTTCTGGATCGACAAAACAGCTTCCCTACTGGTCGCCTGCAGATCGTATTTTCTGCATTAGCGTAACATTTATTTTAAGCTTGTAATTCTAACCCATCACAAGCCGAGCTTTTAGAGCCTAGAGCCACAAAACATCTTTCTTATCCCGAGTCTTCTCGAAGGATTCCAAGATCGACATAATTCGTCCGAGAGGAAAGAAAACGGCTTTTCATTTTGCTTCCGAGGTGCCTGCAGGAAAGTATGACTGCCTCCGGATTGATTCCTTTGTGAGTGACAGTTGTCACTCAATGTATCTCTTGCTGTTTGTTTAGGTACGTATGTGATGTCTTTTCGGCTTCATCTCGACCATTCGGCCCATGTCCGTTCCGTAGGCCAGACAAAGCCTGACGTCAATGTTGCTTTTGGATATTATTTTCGAGAACCTTTTCTCTGGGATAATTTCTCTATAAGAGAGGGTTCCCATCTGAAGAAATGGATTTTAAAAGTATCAACTCCGACGTTCTCAATCACTTCCTCATATCTTCAGTAAATCAAACACTTTCCAATTTATTCATAAATCACTTCAACTACCTTCCAAATCCACTCAAAACTCCAAATCCAATCCACAATCCCCAGTCACCATGATCTACCCAACCCCCAAAACAAACATCCTAACCCTCACCCTCCTCCTCACAACCTCCCTCGCCACCCCCCTCATCTCCCAACGCGCACCCCCCCTCTCCCTCGGCCTCGCCAAAACCTTCGGCGCCCTCGCATCCAGCACCCTCACCAGCACCGGCAACACAGTTGTAACCGGCGACTGCGGAACCTACCCGGGAACCTCCATCACCGGTTTCCCACCGGGTCCAGGCCTCTGCACAGGAACCACAACCTCGGGAGGAACCGCCTCCGAGAACGCGCAAGCCTCATGTCTCCTCGCCTACAACAACGCCAAAGGCCTCGTTCCCACGCAAGCCCTCGTCTCCGCCGACCTAGCAGGTCTCGTCCTACCACCGGGGATCTACACCTTCCCCACTCTCGCCGTGGATCTTAGCGCGGGGTCAACATTGACGCTTTCCGGCGCGGGCAATCCTTCTGGTCAGTGGGTCTTTCAGATTGGTACTACGTTTGCGGCGGGTGCGGCTGCGAATATTGTCATGAGTAATGGGGGCCAGGCTTGTAATGTTTATTTTGTGATTGGGACGTCGGTGAGTATTGGTGCGGATGCGAAGTTGCAGGGAAATATTTTGGCGGCTTCGACGATTGCTGCTGGTGCGGGGGCGAGTGGGACTGGAACTTGGTGTTCTAAGGATGCGGATGTTACGTTGATTAATAATAATGTGGTGGCTTTGACGACTTGTTCTTCGGGTTAGAAGACTGGAGAGAGGGTGTTGCTGTAGGCACATCTTTTGGTGGTTGGGGTTTCAACACTCTCTTGGAATCGCGATTTGATTGTTTGGGATTTGGGATTGGGGTTAGGGGAAAGCACTCACTTTCTTCTGACCAAAGTCCCGTTGAAATCTCTGTTAGGAGAGGAAAATTGTCTATATTGATAAATTAGGAGTTTTCATACCTAGTTACTAGATATGTAGACATAAATCCCGTTCCTTTTTATGTAATTAGTGCGAACAACGTACAGTTAGCAAAGTGCTTTTGCAATTATTACTTCTCTATAAAAATGGAAATGAAAAATGGAAAAGAATTACTTATCAAAGAACCTGCGCACTTCCATCAATCAAGCTTAAACTCCTCCCCCCCGCATTTTCAATCATCTCGGAAAATAGCCTCCACCCAATATTCCTCTCTCTAGTCTACCCTTAATTATGGGTCGTCTGTCAACAACTCCCTCGCATCTGAACCTCAGAGAAAGAGGTCTAAATTTATCTTTCCCAAGCCCCAAGTTTGTAAATATCAAGTCATTCACTCGAAATGTGGTGGGTGGGTTTATGTCAAGAAGGTAAGGTGGTAGGAGCAGCGCTAATCTTAAGCGAAAAGCGCTCGCTAAAGAAAGGAGACGGGTTGACGGTCACTCTACGATGGTTTCTGTATATACTACCACTTCTGATTCAAGATCACGTATTGTTTAATATTTCTTTAAGTACTGGTATGTGATTTTGTAGTATTACTATGAGACGAAGCTTTTCGCAAGCCGTTTAGGTAACCACCCTTCCCCCTCTCACATTCTTTTCTGCATCTATCTTACCTACTTTCTACCTCTATCATTCATTCTTGTCCCTCAAATTCTCATAGAAACATGAAATAACACCCATCTCCTCACCAACATCCCAGTCTCCATGTGGTGGACCTTCTATCCAACACTTTCCTCATCGGCGCATAGCTCGGAGTCGTCGACGAAGCGCAAGGTCTTCAAGTTCCTCTTCACTCTCGTTCACAGGACTTCTTGGAAGAGGCGTCGGCGGATATGCGCCAGGTATTCGACGATCTTGATCTGAAGGTTCATAGCCATGATCACCAGTTACACGTGGTCGTCTTTCCCCAGAGACATATCGACCTTGATCTTCATCTGATCTTACTGGCGAAAGACTTCTCGTACGATCGACATAACGGACGCCCTCCATTCGACGTGTGGGACTTCGAATTCGCTCCCGGTCATGTTGTCGCTCCCCAGAGTCTGGACTATATGTAAAGATCCGACCTAGGCGACGGAGACGTGGAGGATATTCGGCCGTTACCTCGGGGTCTGCGAAACGAACGCGGGAACTACTTCGAGATCGAGAAGGGGAAGCTCCGTTTCGCTGGTCGAATTCAGGCTGTCGAAGAGCACTTGGTCGAATACGAATGTTGTCATATTGGTAACCTCGCACATCTTGCCCTGAAGGGATTTCTGGCATGATTCTCCCGTGATCATATGGATCGAATCCGTGGGGTAGCTGTCTAGGGGGAGTTGAGATTGGTTCCTCCCGAAAATGAGATCTCCCGCGAACTTGCTCGTGAGAATGTTCCCGAGGATGGTCCTGGGATCTTGATAGAAAGTAATCTTCGTGCTCTATTCCGACATTATCTCTAGGTACGTACTCATGATGGATTTCTCCTCTCTCTTCAGGTGACCGGGGGTTGCTTCTCGAGGAAGATCTTGAGATATGCAGACGCCCTGTCCGTCTTATGAAATCGGCGTATTCTTCTGCAGTCATACCACGCGATCCCGGCTCTCTCATCGTCACTCGTGGTACTCTGTCGTCGTCATGATGGTCTGGGGAAATGTAACTTCTAAATCCTCGAACAGACCATGGATTCTCCTCAAGCTGTTCCTCTGTGACTTCTGCAACTCGAAATCTTGCATCTAGAAAGCCATCTGTAGGAGTCGCTCTTGGCTCCACTCTGACGAGTCTGGGACTTCGGGAACTGTTCTCCTGACGTTTGATCTCCTCTCTCAGGTTTCCTGCCAACCTCCCAAGTTCATCCCTTACAAATGAGTCTCTAGCATTGCATCTTAGGTAGCCAGAATGCTCGCCAGAGCTTATAGGGCCATTGTCCATTGGCACGCACGTTTCACTGCGGTCCCTTCCATTCTGCGGCCATATCCAACCCTGTGGGTTTCGTACTTGAGACTCAGGATTGAGGCTGTTCTGTATAGCTTCATGGATCTGAGCCTCTTCGAAAATCCCTAGCACAGTGGTATTCTGTGGTCTAGAACGGGATGTAGAGCGTCCTCTAGCATTCTCCTCTAAGTTGTCGCTAGCCAGAAATCCTCGCTCTACTCCTATGGCTGGGTTGTTTGTCCACACAGTAGGAATGTTGCCGATGGAGTTCCTACGAGAACTTCTATTAGGGGTTGGTCGAAGTGTCCCATTAGTGTAAGCTCCCCCAAACAATCGACTGGAATTTGGCTGCGTATCGTAACTATCCAAGATTGCTTGTTGAATTTCCCCGTCTTGTTCATGTCGCGGGATATTGTGAATCTCCTGGATCTGTTCCTGTCCCTGACTAATCTCAACGATTCTTTGACTTTGAAAGTTAGTGGATCCATTGCTCTCAATTGTGCTGTACGCAGGTGGAGGGTCAGAAAAGGGTTGAGAGACCGGGGTTCGGAATACGTGGTGAGACGCGCGATGAAGCCCCATTGAATCTCGTCTCAACCCATCGATTTCTTCTCTGACCATTGTCACTTCTTCTCGATCTAGTCGCGTTTCTTCATTATCGTTTCGCATGAGACGCTCTCTTACCATGCTGATACCTTCTCGTGCTGAATTGTTGCCTTCTCTTGAAGTGTGTAGATGAGCCTCAGAATGTTCGCTATAGAGAGGTGGAGCTATGCTCTCTTCATCCGAGGCGTGTTCTACTCTGGATCTTCGTGATCTGGCTGTGCGTGTTCTAGGTCTGCGTGATCTAGGTCTGCGTGATCTAGATGTTCGAGGATCAGGCAATGAAGAGTGATATACAGAATGATTGATGCTTCCGTTCTGTTGAGCCCATGCTCTCGCTGCTCCGTTGGAACTAAACATTGGTCCATTTGAGGGCAGCCTGTGTACTGTGTAACGGGGGTATCTTGGATACATGTATTGTAGGATTGAGTTGTGAAGAGTGGTGGGAGATTGTTTTAAAGATAGAAACAACCATGAGTAGCGATAGTCTTGTGCTGTGTTGGTGGTTGGTGGCGGGTACTCAAAATAGTCTGTGGTTTTCAATGTGTGCTGGAGGAAACAGGTCTCATAAAGTAATTGTATGAATTATTTGAGAACACAGAATTTGGAGAGCTCAGACCACATGGAGAACATAGCTGTAACTCCTGTAGAGGTACCTGCATGGGGAATTTTCTACCAATGATTTAGCAGACCAGCTTCTGGAAGACTCCTAACGGGATATCCACGTGGTTTACGTCCAATGGCCTAATATGTCCATGTGGAGTTGGCTGTAAATTGTGTAACCATAACATGTCACATCAAGTATAGTTTACCAATGGAGTAACACACAGACCAGTCTTTCCTGCAGGTTTTCAGGATTTGAAGAGTGGGGTGAGCATTTTGGTGAACTGTGAAAGATATTCACCATTTTTTCCTCAAGACGCAGGAGAGACGCAGTGCACCTTGTGGACCCAGATAAAGCAGAGAGTTTGATCCATGCTGCAGGAAGCAAGAGCAGTACTACTTTCAATTTAGGAAGATCACATTAGAGGGCATGCCATTTCAAAGCATTTGTTCACGGCTTAAGCGAGATGAGCTTAGCGAGAGGAATGGATATATAAACTCCATTTAGTGCGACAGTTGTAGTTTCAGGGCTGTTGATAACTCCAATCTTTGATGATATAACCTCTTTACCAAGATTCAATCTATATACCCGCTGAAACAAAATTCACTGGCAACAATCCGAAGAAAAATTCTGTGTTGCCTACAGGGTTTTATTGCATACTTCCTCCACAACGCTAAATAAGACTAAGGGCCTGTCTGGATTAGATCATTTCCGGGATTATTTTGGAATCGATAAAATAATCCGACGTGTGATTAGGGGGATTATTTTGGGATTATAAAATAATCCCCAAATAATCCCTACCAAAATAAAATCTACTCGTTTTAGGTACTAAACTAGGATTATTTCCATCACACGCCTATAT
Organism: Hymenoscyphus linearis; assembly: GCA_900536425.1. Lineage (NCBI taxonomy): Eukaryota > Fungi > Ascomycota > Leotiomycetes > Helotiales > Helotiaceae > Hymenoscyphus > Hymenoscyphus linearis. Next base: position 97,969 of record UNPR01000058.1, on the reverse strand, counting down.
ACCTACTCTACTACTACCACCGCCACTACTACTACCCTTACTATAGAAGAGGAATTTGAAGACTAGCAATACCGCCTATAATTGTGTCTATATTAGACTATCTAATTTATTAAATATCGCAATTAAGTACTATATATAGTTCCTTCAAATTCCTGGCCGTGATGTTTTACGTAGTGTTGAAAGCGCCTAGGAAAGTAGTGAATTTACATTATTAGGAGGGTGAATATAAGGGTGCAGGGGGTTGAATGCTTAGTTATCAAAAAATAATCCCAAAATAATCCCTTTGAAATAATCTAATCCAAACAGGGCCTAAGAACTCCCAATTTACAACACCACACCTTAGTTTGTAGCCTCTACTCGTGTGATCAATCACAAATAAGTTCAAAGATGGATCATTTGCTTTCTTACACTACGAAAATCTCTGCGCATGACTTAATGTTGCTATAGACTATTGATGAGCGAGTAATGTTGTGCTGGGACTTTGGCACATACACTATTAGCGAGTGAATAGCCTTATGCTATATTAGTCCTCACGTGCTAACTGCGCTCCTAAGCGCCTTACTATGTCCATATTGTACAGTGTCTCTCTTATTGCAGTTCTCAACCGCTAGAGTTTCGGGATTTTTCGGATCTGGCCCCCCAATTCCGCCTCATTAATCACAGAGTACAGAACCAAACGGCCATTTAGCAAATGCTGGCTGGGATGGTGGCTGGTGGAGTCTTACCACCACAAGCTTTTATCAAGAGGGTCGGAAGCTGAGATAACATTCGTTAACAACTGTGCTCGGTGTCCACATCTAATAGTTGACTCGAATATGATACTATTAAATATGTATCAACCATTTTGACTTGGTCAAATCAAACTAACACTTAAAATATCTAGTAACCTTTTCTTGCTGGTTGTTGATATAGGTTATGGTTGACAGTTTCCACTGCCGTAAAACTGTGCCCCCCACAAAGTTGTATTGGTGACGCCAGCATTATTGGCAACCGGCCCCATTATAACGAGTAATCCAAGGCTATCTGACAAGCAATAAGGCTATTTGTGCCATTAGTATCAATTTCTTTTTCTATAAAATCAAAGCAGGTACAGCGGCAAAGCGTGCTTTCGCTTAATCTGTTTTTTCTGACAGGGTATGACATCCTCTTATTCTTGTGGGGGGGAGGGGGGAAGGGAAGGGTGATTTATAAGATACCAAGCCACCTAGAGTATAATCAGAGGTGAAGGTACCTAATTACATCTTAGGAGGGCTTGACTCAACACCTGTACGTGATGCCCTCTACGAACCTTTAATTAGGGCCAGCCACAGTGTTAGCCCTAGCTAGAGAGCTAAGATTGAGTTATAACTACGAAAACACCTCTTTATATAGTAAAATTTTCGCCCTCACCGCGCTTTCGACAAAACCGACTCGAGACTCGACTTTTCGACACCTTTAAACCGGCGGAACAATAGGGACAAGGAGGATAGGGGGTGTTATTTCAGGGTGGCAAACGACAATACTACGCTACTGTTGCAACTGTAGTCTTCGTCTATACTTAGCTAGTATAGGAACGTACAACCTGATAGTTAAAGGACAAGACCTTTTTACGATTATAGAAACCGACTCTTACTCGCGCGTCTTCTCTTTAAAACATCGGTCACCTAGGTAAACAACTGTAAAGCTCTCTCGGGAGCGTACTAGAAGTTACGTCTAGGTTATAATGATATTGCTGCCCTCTCACCTATACTCGAAATACGGGGTTGACGGTGGCACTATATTCGGGGTAATATGATCGATGCCCTTATATATATTGCTTGTCCTAGACTCGAATAGTAGGAAGTTAAGGACACCGAGGTAGACTAGTGGAATTGAGGGTCTAGGGAGGAACGAGCGACTTAAAGTAAAAATCACGATATATGTATATTACCGTATATGTAGATGGGTAGAATAGACGGCCCTTTCTATTCCTTTAGAATCAGCACTAGGCCGCCCGAAAAATCCTTATGTAGGAGCGGCGACGACGTAGGTTCGATTTCTATTCGGTACTCCTGGCGGCGAAAGCACTCCGCTCGAGTACTATTGTGCCTAGCCTGGCAAACGTTCCTCCTACATGTAAAATATTAAAAAAACAAATATCAAGCGCCTAATCATATCTTCCGCAGAAATCTCTTTAACCAATGAAACGATGCCCAGAACTTATTTCATGCATGGATCTCCAGGCAGCTCCGTCTAACAAGCCTCCTCGTGTACGAAAACATCCGCCGATTTTAGTCCATTGTAAACTAGTATAGCTACACGCAATAAAACCACAACAACGCATCTAAATATTATAAGCATCGACATCAACGTTTATTAGCTTCAAAAGAGTTAGCTAAAGTTTATTTCGGATTTTTGCAATTTTCTTTACTACTGTTACACCTAATACAGTAGGAGGTGTCTTGTACTAAAATCGGCGGATGTTTTCGTACACGAGGAGCAAGCTTACAACGATAACGGCCCTTATATCCTTGAAAGATAGCTCCGGTGACCAATACCAGTTATTTGCTTGATATCCTCATCCGATTTCTGGAATATGAACAGGACTTGCAGACTGCTTGTAGACTGCTTGCTCCGAAGGTGTGAACAAGGCGCACTAAAATCTGACCCCTTCCCCGCATTAGGAAATCCCTCGTCCCGTCGTCACATTGTACGTGCCGAAGGTGACATGGTGTACAGCAAAATGAATGTCCCTCTTGAAATAAGTACCTGCATAGTTGCATTTTTCCTCATGTATCTACCCTATCGTACTGTCATTGAAATGCATTTCTCATACTTTCTAGGTGGGATTGTGGTCGCCGGTGCAGTTGTCGCAAAACCGCTTGTGATTGACACTAAAAAACACCTCACCTACCACGGAGTCACTTCTTCACCTGGTATCGAAACTTTTTTGGGGATACCATATGGAAAAGATACCGGTGGTGAAAATCGCTTTGCGCCACCTCAGCCATTTACTCCACCTAGCGGCTACATATTTGATGCAACTGCTCCAGGTCACTCGTGTCCCCAAACTGCAGAAGGAGGATTTCTGTACGATAGTCCTGTGACGGATATCTCGGAAGACTGTTTGAATTTACAAATTGCGAGACCAGTGGAACATGGAAAAAAACTACCCGTTATGGTGTATATCTATGGAGGTAATCTTCCTTAATTTCTGATCAAGAGAACATCGAAACTAATTTACCAAGGCGGACTGAATACTGGAACAACCTATGCCAGAACTGCGAAACCTGATGGCCTTATTAGTAAATCTGTCGAGAACGGGACTCCAATTATTTATGTTGGCATGAATTATCGTCTTAACAGTAGGCTGGGATTGTTTCTAGTTGACAAGATTTTAGCTGACGAGAAGCAAATAGTCTTTGGTTTCGCTACTTCAGAAGCTCTGAGAGGGGCCAAGTCTTTAAACGTGGGTTTAAAAGACCAAAGATTGGCGCTTGAGTGGGTAAACAAGAACATCGAAGTCTTTGGCGGTGATCCAAACAAGGTCACCATCTTTGGACAATCTTCTGGAGGTAGGTAAGATTGGAATATATCTGCGAACCCGGGCGTAACACCGCAAAAGTCTCTCCTCGGAATCCCGTGCGAAAACTTCGAGAGTATAAGAGCGTAAAACTAACAGCTATAGGTCTTAGTGTGGGTATGCAAGTTCTTGCGTATGGAAACTCGAAGCCAGTACCATTTACTTCAGCAATAATGCAATCCACAGCTCTCGAACCAGGAGCGGGTACCAACATCTCCTTTGAAGCAACAGCGGCTATTGCCACCTCCGCATCATGTAGCTTTACAGACGCCTACTCTAGTTCCTCGGGCCTTATAGATTGCCTTAAAGCGTTGCCCATGGAAGTACTTCTTGACTACACCCTAGACTACCTCACTCTAATGAATGATGGAGATATCTTCTTACCGACGGTCGATCAAGATTTTCTTCCAGCGCTTGCAAGCACACTTGTACGGGAGGGAAAATTTCCTAAATTACCACTCATGGCAGGATGGACGGAAGACGATGCAACTTTGTTCACAGACTTCGCAGTTCAAACTTCCAACGACACACAGGCGTACCTTGAAAGCATCTACCCCTTCCTAAACCAAACAACTTTATCAAATCTGCTCTCCCTATATCCAGTCTCAGAATTTAGCGCCAACCCGGAAGCTTCTCTGTCAGCTGAGTTTTATCGTACCGCCCAAATATTTCGAGATGTTTCCTTCGTTTGCCCAGCAATATTCATGCTCTCCGCCATGGCAAAGAAGTACTCTGTCGATTCCCCACCTCTCTATCTATTTAACCAGAACCAAACAATTTTAACTTCCTACCTCGAAGCCGAGGGCGCTCCTGGGTTGGGAGTTATCCATACGAGTGAATTATCCTATCTTTTCGGCAATATTTCGATTTTCAACTTGACGGACTACACCCCACCTTTGGAGAATTATTCATTTGATCCTACTAAGGAGGATTATTTGCTGGAGAAAAGGATTCCGGGGTCTTGGAGTGCTTTTGCGACGTTGAATAATCCAAGTAAAGGGGCGAATGCTTTGAGTGGTTGGACTACTGCGTTTCCCAGTGGAGAAAAGGGTGGGGAGGTATTCAGAATTGAGGAGGGGAATGGTGTTATGGTGGGAAGTGAAGATGAGAGGTTGGATGAGAGATGTGGCTTTCTGAATAGCGAGGGGGTTATTGCGCAACTCATGTATTAATAAATCTGGCTAAACCCTTACTAATATGTCAAACTTTCCAAGCGAAAGTATGATTTGATGGGAGGTTTTGGTGTACTAAAATGCCCAAAGATATACCATGAAGGTAATCTTCAAAAGAGATTTTAAGCACAATAATCTAGTACCATGAAACCATAATATATCCTGCGTGTTTTAAAGTAACATGAATGCCTGGAAAACACTAAAATTCACATCATTATTTCACTACCCCAAAGTTCATGCATCCTTTGGTACCTTATTGCAATCCACGAAGACAATGTGGCGGGTTACAGCCAGCCTACCTAACCTGTACTCTAGCACGTGATCCACTATTGCCATTCACCTAGCACCCACAGCAATTTATCTTTTGGATTAAGACATTCGCTGTCAACCAACAAGTATAAAACACAGGAAACATAGCTCTTTAGCCGTGGCCTACTGGTAAGGGCGCCAGTCAGTGTCAGTGATCTTGTTGGCCAGCCATAAAGAAACCCAGGTAATGCTGTGTTAGACCCGAGCGGTAGGTGCAACTTTAGTTGTACTCATTAGGATCTTTTTGCCATTTTATTTTATGAATTTTAATTTTTTTTATATTTTTTTTAGGAGGGGAGGGGGTCTTGGTTCTTTAGATATACCTTGACGCCTGACTAACTGCAGTGAATGTCAAAATCGTTGATCGCCAAGAGACTCTCATTTTCAGCGCCCTGCCTCTACTGGGTTTTATTCTTTGTTCTTCTGACACTTAGAATCTCCAGAATCTGTTCCAAAGCAAAATAGGATAGCCCAGTCCACATCTGTTCCTCAAAAATCTAACCACACCTCCTCGACACGATGAATGTAATTTAGAGACTTCTCCTCTCCCAAAGAGCATTTCATTGCGTAGGCTATGTGGACACTATGCTGATTATAATTGAACCATCTGGGCGCGTGACTTTTGCTTTCAAGCGTTGGTTTGCATTTCGCAACTGGCCGTAAGCGAATCACGTGATACGACCCTTTTTGTATGGTGATTCATTTTTCCCTCTCAAAGTTTGATCTTTTCATTAAAAGATAGCAGCAACTGAATATGAACGAATAGTAAGTCAACAAACCCAATACGATTTGGTAATAACTCAACAAAAGCCTTGAAAAAGAGCAGGTTGGAATTTCCAAGGTCCCGTGAGCGTTGAATGAAATACTATCCGCTTTCTCGCTTCTATGAAGCTTATCCTTCAAACAATCAGAAAAGATAGCGGCACCTCCCAAGCAAGCATCCACGTAAAACCAAGCACCATATTTTCTGGCAATCTCCCCAATCTCACATCCTGCCGTTGCTGACACAAAGAATGGAATCATCCCTTTTTCTTTCGCTAATAGGAGTTGTTCTTCTAGACATAATAGTATCATTGATCCAGAATCTAAAGCTTTGAATTTTCGGGTGTTGTTGATTCCTAACCCCAAGATTTGTGCCGCCCCGCGCTCGTACAGAATCATGGGCAGCTTCGGAGATGAAAATTGCCAGAGGTTTTCCGATAATGGACAAACCATGCTGTTTAGCTTCAGGAAATCCGACGTTTGGAGCTACAAGCATAGCAGTTGTATTCGTAGCAGCACCACCGTCTGGCACTGTCAATCCACTACAATATGGTAAATGGAAACCGAAAAGCTGACCCAAAGAGGAGGAAAGATGTTCCTCGATGAGAGTGAGAGCTAGTAAGACATAAGAATTCGTATTAAGTACCGACAGTCGATAGTAGAAAACCCGCTGCTATTCCAGGGAGCGAGGGAGAGGACGAGAGCTTATTCATGGAAGCTGGAGAAGAGGCGCACATTGAATATAGCAGGATGAATTCCGCAGAGCTCTTTAAGTCCGATTCGCCTAAACCAGATTTAGTGAGCCAAAGTGAGAGAAGGCTCCGAATCTCTGACGATCTTTGATGCGATAGCAGGGCTATGCGGGTCTTCTCGTCCGGAAATTGACTTTGGATGGCATATCTAGTTGAAATTGAGAGTGTATCTTCATCAGCCACCTTTGCATATTGGAGAACTTTCTTCTTGGCTATATCGAGAAGCTAGAAAGTACATTAACCTTATTCTCAGCGGGTTCGATACATTGTCATTTTTACTTACATGAAGCATTTCATCAGCTCTTTCTAACTGTGTCTCCATTTCAGGTTGATAACGATTTGAGCAAGAAATAAAAGCCACTAAAATGTTAAGCCCTGTTTCGTTGTTCAGACCTGTCTTGCGGATATTCAAGGACAAGCAGTGGTACCCTCGTAAATATATAATTGTCGATAGAGGCTCAACGTGGGAAATGAGCTGTCAGAATAGTGGACAATTACGAACTGATTTGTTATTAGTCATAGAGTTACACTGTCTGATGGTCATACAATAGGGGATCAGTGCGTCGTCGTTGGTCGAGTACGACAATTGAGGTGGCTGATGACCTTAGTAATGGTGTATAGGTTTTTTCAAATATGATAATGTATTGTTTGATTCAGCGGAAGTATCACTGTTTACCCATCTTTCAGAGTGATTTGCCAGCACACTAACAAATCTCAAGCTGCCCCAACCAAACAACCCAATGAAAGAACAGACTTAGTAGAACTAACTGACTATAGCCCTTGAGATCTCTTCATCAGTTTGATGCCGCATCCTTTCCTTTTAAACTTTCTAACACCAATGCAAGTACTCGAAGTTTCGAACGGAGATACAGCCCCATGCCGTAGCTAGCTAGGTATGTTTTGTTTTCTTGAGATGATATTGTTTGAAGATTTCTCGAGTAAAAGTAATGGATAACAAAAAGTCAAATTACAGGCTTCCATTCTTGAAGTTTCGACGGACCAAGAGGCCCAAATTTGAAAATCAAGAACCTCGTAAAATGCGCTTCTAGTGAAGTTGCTGATGATTATGAGGTTGAGTGAAGGGGGGAGAGTGAGGGAAAGAAGACCCGAACAAAAGCCGATCCGACGTCATAAATGCCAGGCGCGTTCCACGAATTCAGTTCTCAACAAACCAACTTTTTCTCACAATGTTGCGCGCCCTGACTACAACATAATTCCTAATTGCGAGACAAAAGTTTTTCTGAGAATGGCTTCAGCTCCCCTATATCCGCTCTACGAGACAGCCTTCACCCTGCATCGCGTCTCGCCCCTCTTCACAGGCTTCGAACACCCCATCGAACGCGCCGACCTCCAATACCTCGCCCGAAAGTTTCGCGATATACTAGCAGGAGAGGTGCTTCGAGGGGTACAAGTTGGCTTGGATCCCGATTCTACCGTGTTAGGCACCGCAGGCGCACTGCGAAGCGTGGTCTGGGGACCTTTGCCTTACGAGGAACGATGGGACGAGCATCTTGAGGAAAACGTCGACAACGAGGATGATACAGGAACAGGACTGGACGAGAGCAGAGGGTTTCTGCTTAAGATAACATACGAGAAATCGGTATATACGGCGGTAATGCTGCGAGATACGACCGGCGATGTTTGGGACACTACTTTGGGCGCCGGGAAGGTGGAAGATGGATTTGAGAGTTTCCCGCTGTTGTTGTGCAAGATGCCGAACGCGCTACGAGACACCTTTGTGGAGTTTTTAGCAACAACTTTCGATGCTAGAGTATCAGTTCTTCAATTCCCGAATAATTATATCATGAAGTCCTTTGAGCAATATGTATCATACGTGTGTGTAGGGGAGGATGGCGAACCTCTCAGCGACGCCGAGAGTAACCGCGCGATCAAAAAAGTGATTGGAGCAGTGGAAGTGCAGATAGGATTTGAGGTACCGGGTGGATCGGCCGCACTGAAGAGCATAACGATGAAACTTACCCAGCAAGATTTGCCGCGGATCATTGCCATGGGCAAGAAGATGCAAAATACGTCGGGGAATGCGCCGTTTTTCGATGCTATGGTTGGTTATGTCAATAAACATCTCGCCATGGATTTGACCCACGACAGAGTCAAAAATACCAGAATCGCATGCGATGCCTTTGTTTTGGGGGCCGAAGGGAGAGTGAAATTCATCTACCCTGGTCAGGAGGATGACGATAGCCCCCAGAAGCGTGCTACAAAGCGTTTGGTTCATGGCTTGATAGCTTTTGCTAACGGCACTCCGATGAAGACCGATGAGACCTGAAAGACATAACAGGTCTCTATTTAGAGTGCCGAAACTGTGGACTTGATGTGTCTTTTGGCAGAGTGGAGGGCTTCTTGATATGTCCTCAAAGATGACCAAAGTTTCCGCAATGCTGATTTATATGGAAGGGACCCCCGCGCCATCAAGTTTGGAAGTCGTGGTGATGTTTGGATACATCGAAAGCTGATGGAGAGTAGAGTACACTCCTGACTTTGCAATTGTCACCAGCGAAGTGATGATGATAGAAGCAGAATCTGCCATATCCCGTCCCAGGGTAGCTTGAGGCAAACCGCTTGACCGGATTCACACGAACAGATTGATTCATTGGACCAGAAAGGCTGTTTTATAGCTCAAGATCTTCAATCATTCTGCCAGTCATATATACCCTAACTTGTGCAGACAGAATCTTCCAAAAAGAATCGATGAAAACTTGTTCTGCAGAAACTCTCCAAATGATATCTTGGATCTTGACCAATCCCTTTCTTCCTAGTCAATCGAACCTCACTATTCTCTGTTCTTCTATCCCAAGACTGAATTTCGTCCGTCGACAATATTTTCAACTTGTGTCATGATCACGACCGCAATTATTCCAACAAGAACTTCTGTGACGGAGTTGCGATTTCCTCCTTATATAGTTTACTAACACAGGCTTTGTCGCACCACGAAGGCATGTCGGCCATCTCCTTATTAGCCACAGGCTTTCTCGTACTCGACTGTAATTGATTTACGTGGGACCATGCTCTCTGAAGCTGACTCGAATTAGTTAAAAAGCCCAGCACTTACAATATCGCCTTTAGAAACTCTTGCTAGCATCATCGACGGCGTGAAGGGAGATTGAGCTGCTACTGTATCTTCCAATGATTGACCATTTACTCGTCTTTCCAAGCTCCAAGCTCCAAATTTCAAACTTACCACACATTTCAATACGGAAATTGATGCCACAAAGTTACAGTATATCTTTAACACTGACAGTAATTTAGCAGCAGTTACACCATTTCCAGAAGGGTTATTTTGGACAACAGGAAAACAAAATCGCCACCTTGAGTACTGGGTTGCTTGTATAAACGCTCTGCAGCCCTGAACATTTTCCTCTGATCCGCTGATCCGTTTGCGAGAACCAAGATATGTCTAAAGGGGCCAGGAACTTCTTTTGATATGAACAGATCAGGGGTCGTTCCTTCCATCCATGCGCCCTTGGCTCTCAGATACATGGTTCAGGTCGAGGGATGGATGAAGGAACGACTGCAATTAAGTTTATAGCAAGGATCTAGGGAGAAGCTGTAGGTGGATTATCTAAGTAAGTTTTCCAAGTATCTACTAAAGGTAAGTGCAGTACAAAAAAGGAAGGAACAATTTCTCAACCTCGCCCTAGATTGTCAAAGTCTTTCGTAACGAGTTGCACTCCAAGGAATCAATACATCACCTGTCTCCGCCATCTTTCTGGGTTCCCCAGTTGTGACATGGGTTTTATCGTTACCTTAGTTCTTGATCTGGTTACTAAGTATCCAATACTGCTCAGTAATCCCCCCTTTCTCTCGAACTTTCCTCGAACAGACTTTCGTGACTGATCGGTGTAGTGTTTACTGTAGTACCCAAAGGTTTCGAAAAGAACCCTCGAGTCGTATGCGTTAGGTATGTGTACCAGTGTGATTGAGTGGTAAGGCAAGAACCAGCAGGAGTGGTGGTTAGATGGTTGCTGAGAAAAGACCGATAGTTCATTCAATCTTGAGTGAAACGAAGTAATTTTGTCGCTTATGACATTGACCATTCATGGTAATGCACCTTGGGACTATTTTGGTGTTTCAATCTCGAAATACTGGTAGTGAATCTGTTTTTCGAGGGACCGGGTCCGAACGGCAATACCATATAGTTTGCCAGAACTATAATAGGAAAGCGATTGGCTAGGGAATGAGCTCTCATGTGATCAAAACAGGTTACCGGTACACCCGACCTACACAATTTGACAACCTTCTCAGCCGTCAGTCACCCACTTTCTTTCTTTTCATCACCCGCTTCTCTCTCTCGGACATATTTCCATACGGTCAAAACACTTTTGCTGATTTGGTCAAAAGTTACATGCGTCATGTGATATTTCACGTGAAACAGACTTCCTGTAAGCAAGAGATCCCAGTCTACTTCGTGAGTGTTCTTGACTCGCGGGGCGTGGACATTTCAAGAACGCCACATGGAAAGCGCCCTCAAATGCCCCCGTTGTCCACCTCCTCATCTTTCACAATAGGCGACATTCACTTGAACCACAAAAAATGGACCAGCACAGCTCGGCAAACCTTCACTCGGAAGCAGCTGAGCTCTCTCCTTGTTCTACCTCTACCCCATCTCAAGGAAGTCGAGGCCCACCAAGTGAATTATTTCGTTGCCAGCAGTGTCCAAAGACATTCAATCGACGGGAGAATCTCAGTCGCCACATTAAAACCCGTAGGTTCATCTTATCGTGCGCCCACATCCCCTGGGGAGTTTTTCAAGTACAATTGAGCTCGCAATATCATTCCTCACTTTGGTCATCTTGGTCATCTTTCTGAACCATTCATGGGCAACAAACGCGTGTTCAAGCTGGAACCTCAAGATTATCAACTGACTTTAAGTTTTCTACTTGCACAATTTTCCCTGTCTTTTCCCAAAGTCTTTTCTCGACGTCATTTTCATCTTCAAATTTGCTGTCCAAACTTCTGCTGCGCCACAAGAATATCAGGTTGATGTGTAGATGATACAGACGATGCCTTACCAGCGCATCCGTGTTCGAAATGCTCCAAAGCCTTTACTCGGAGCGATCTTTTGAAGCGGCATGAGCTGGCACATGAAAGGTGGGATAAGAAAGGCGGGAAAGAGCCCACGATCAAGCGACAAAAGATCTACTCGCTCTCTCCAACCACAACACCATCTCCGTCAAACTCCGCCCCCAACTCTAAACCCGATCCTCTCATCGATCCTCGAATAGGTTCTCGGAGTCATGAGGTCCAACTGGAGACAGAGAGGAATTACCACCAACCTGGAAGCCAAATAGCCCTGCCGTCAAATCCAGAGCCCCACTCGGCACCGCAACAAGTTCACCAAACACATAGGGATGACATTTATCAAGCATACCACGTACCGAAGCCACCAATTTACACGGAAAGTCACATCCATAATCATCAGTTCGAACCTAATATCACAAATCACTTGGAGCAACCGAGACCTCAAATTCCTCAGTATCATCACTTTGATCCAATAGACGAGTCTTTTCTTCAACTAGATTTCTCGTCTTTCCTCCTTCAACCCGGTATGAATGAGAATAGTAATGCGCTGTTTTCCATCGACTTTCACTCTGCTATGCGAGAAACTGGCAATGAAATGGAAGCCTTCCAAACCGGACTTCTAGGTGAGAATCTGACGAAGCAGCAACAACATTTCCAAGGAACGGTTTTTGAAGCTTCCCATCAGATGATTCTTGGTAGAGCAGCACCCGGGGAGCCACTTATTTCTCGATCCCATTCTACATCAAATACAGAGCAGAAATCTGGAAGCGCCAGTATCACATCAAGACCATCACCGTCCATTTCTACGCCAATCGATGACAACTGGCCACTCATGTGGAACCCAAATTCAACACAAAGAATATTGCACGCGGACCCTATTGATATACCAAATGGTCATCGTCTATTTCGAACCCACAAAACAAGATTCGACATCACAGAACAAACCTTTTCTAAAGTTCAAGCATTTCTTAAACCGCCTATCGGCTGTGAATTCCTTGATTCACATTTCGGAACTTTAACAATCCCGAGTTTACCTGTCATAAATGTTCTGATTGAGTTATTTTTTGAGCACTTCTCTTCTCAGATGCCAGTCCTCCATCATCCTACTGTTGATACAAATACGGACTTGCCAACACCACTACTTGCCGCGATCATCATAATTGGAGCAACCTATAGTGGACTGAAGAACTCGAGACGGTTCGCTATTGCGCTGATAGATATCGTGAGGTGGCATATCCAGGTTTGTCTGGAGTTTGACAATAAATTGATGGGAGATAATATGGTTATCTACGCACAAGCTCTCGTATGTTATGCTGGCATGTGGTGTGGTAATAAGCGTACCTTTGAACTGGTCGAATCAGTTCGCGCTAATTTGATGATTTTTATACGGCGTACTGGCTTCGGATCTTATATTTATCCGGAATCCAAAGAAGATGATATTCTCCCACAGAAAAGTGTAGTACAGGTTGAGTGGGAGAGGTGGATAGAGAAAGAATCCAGAAGTCGATTATTCTGGGTCATTTATTACATTGATCATCAATTTCCGGCCCTCTTGAATCTTCCCGCTACGGTACCCGTTGGCGAGGTAAGTAACCTGGCTTTTCCATGCGACGAGGTCTATTGGGTCGCCCGATCTGCTCATGATTGGAAGAATTTACTTGGTTCCGCCTCGACACCTCCTACAGTTTCATTCGCTGCGGCTCTGGGACCCTTCATCCTGAATCCGTCAGGAGCTAGTATCGGTCAAAGACCAGGTCTACCAAGACTCTATCTCAGCGATTGGGGTGCATTCCTAGTCTTACTCGCAGTACAAAACGAAATCTTCGAATTCAGCCAACTCTCCAATTTCGTCTCGGCTTTTTACGAATCCCAAACTGAAGAATCGCATGGTCTCACTACACACTCACATCACCGAGCCAAATCGAACCCTCTCCTCGTCGACCGTCGCACCCAACACCTCGCATCACTTAACTCCTTCTCCTCCGCCTACCTCCCCGAAGTCAAACCATCAAACCACTTCCAACGCCAATCCCACACCCTCCACCACCTCTCCCTCATCCTCCTTGACATCCCCCTGACCACCCTCCAAGCCGCCTTGGGCACCTCTGGCCAAGCAGGTATCCGGCCCGCCCTCGCTAAAATGAAGACATGGGCCCTTGCAGATCCTTATAAAGCCGAAAACTGCACTTTCAATGCTGTACGAGCTCTTAACGCTCTTACCTCGGAGACGAGACCCGGTGGTTCGGAGACGACGCCGGATACTATTATTACGGTCTTTTTGTGCCATCTTGTGGTTTGGGCTTTTAGTACGGTTTCTGAAAGGGCGTCCTATGGCAGGTTTATGGGGATGGTTCGCGATGGGGGGTTTGGGAATACGATTCTTTATAGAGATGTTTTGAGAGCTTTGGAGGGGATGGATGATGAGCTTGAGAGGTATGAGAGGGGTGTAGCTGGGGCTGCTACTGGCGGTATAGACCGGAAGAAGATTGATGAAGAGAGGGAGAAAGTCGAGTGGAGGAAGCGCATCCTCGTCTTTAAGCATGGCACGGAGGTTTGTACGCGACTGGGGACTTGGGGGGCGGCGTTAAATGTTGCTATGCTTTTGCAGAAGAGGGCGGAGTGTGATATGAGGGTTTTATAGGGGGGTGAAGATGGTAGATAGGCGAGGAAGGATTGTTTATATTTTGGTTTCGGTGGGGTAAATTGGGTATCTGTGTACTGTACTGTACATTAGGGGGTTAATGGGTGGGGGATGGGGTTTTGGCGACTACTGTATTATAAAATCCTGTTTCGTGTGGTTTTCACGGGGAGAGATTGATGGTATTTAATGGAGGTGAGTGATGGATTGATAGATCCATGATGTATTGTGCTATACATTGCTATTCCTCTATGGCCGGCCATTCCTCCCAACCATCCCCAGATCGAAACAATCTTATATAATTATATAACCAAGTCCTACTTTGAAATAATACAAACACCTTTCCCGTGACCATCCTTAAATTTCGGCGCGTTACCATACTCCATACATCATCATCACATCCCATCAGAAATTTGAAAAAAGAAAGAAAGAAAACTCTAGGCAAAAGAATAACCGAGACCCCTTTTCCCACTTTTCCCGAAACTCGCGAACTAGCGATCAATAACGCCCTCCGGTAACTAACGCAAATTTCCTATAACCATCCATACCCCACACAAGTCTATCCAAATTCCCACTTCCCCATCGCACCCACGCCAAGAACCCCACCAAAAGAAATAACCGAGCCCCCTTTCCTTAGCATTTATCAACAACACCCTCTTAGCATTTATCAACAACACCCTCGCCCGCTGGAAAAGAAGCCTCATACTTCAACATCAATTTGACACCTTGTCCGGGATTCAACTTGACCTCCCAAGAAACCCGACCTTCTTCCTTGAGAGTTGCATATGCCTCTCCCCATTTCTCTTCGTCCTCCCCGGCAGGCGGTGCAACCGTGGAACCATTCATGTGGGGAATATACAACTCACCCGTTTTCAACGCCTCACCCCCCTCCTTCAACCCAGCGGGCTTCAAAAACTCAATCTTCAATCTTTTGTCCTCGGATACCGGGATTTGGTCAAGGACCGTGATGGCGACGGGCGGGCCGTGGTCCTTGGTGTTTTGAATCGTGATGACTCGGGTGAAGATGGAACTATCCCGTAATCTACGGGGACGTATACATTTCGTTACAACAGGTTTCGCGTA
Organism: Hymenoscyphus linearis; assembly: GCA_900536425.1. Classification (NCBI taxonomy): domain Eukaryota; kingdom Fungi; phylum Ascomycota; class Leotiomycetes; order Helotiales; family Helotiaceae; genus Hymenoscyphus; species Hymenoscyphus linearis. The sequence goes on along the minus strand of UNPR01000058.1, from coordinate 82,672 downwards.
GCCCACGACGATACTGGGATCTGTACCGAGTGGGAAAGTGAGACTTTCACCCGGAGAGACGGGTGGGAATGTCGTTCTTCCGAGAAAGGTTTTATCTAGGGTGAGGCCTAGTGGGCCTTGGAATAATGGTATTCCTGACGTGTTCTCCAGGCGCGCTTCGAGGAATGCGACGGAGCGGAATTTGGGGATGATGATGTGGGAAAAATTGATATCGGTAAATGGGATCTTGCCGAGTTTATGGGCTCGCTTTCCCCTACCTGGAGGAAGCGTTATGGGACCGGGAACATCATAGGTCATTGTTGAGTCTGGGTCTTCCCAGACTCCCGTGTCGAAGGTTAGTTCTTCGTAGTGTGGTTCGCGGTCGAGGTCGGGGTCCTCATTATGAGACGGCTTTTGGGAGTTGGGGAATGAGAAGGCGGGTTGTGCTTCTGAGGTTGGTTCTCGGAACTCGGTGGCTTTGATCTCAGCTTCGGTCTTTTTGCCCCGAGCTTCGGCTTCGGCTGCTGCTGCCATTTCTCTCACTGGTCCAAAGATGTCTCTTCCTGATGTTGATATTGATTTAACGGCAGGTTCTGATTTTTTTGTGGCCAACCTGTCCACCGTTCCGAAACCCATTGGTTCTTCAAAGCGAACTGTTTTGTCTACTGCTGATGTATCTTTTGCTCCGAATGTGCGTCCTGTTAGTGCTGGTGGTAGTGGTGTACCCTTATAATTTCCGCTTCCGAAGGACCTCGGTGAGGCTGGCACTGGGGAGAAACCGAAGTTATCCCAGTTTGGGACTAACTCGTAGCTTCCTCTGAAAGGAACGTAAGGAGATGATCCGGGATTCGGAGTCGGAGTCGGAGACTGGAATGGGTCCCCAAGGGTTTTTCGTCGCTTCGACAGTATCAACTCCTCATTCCCCTTATCACCAAAGCCCTCCCACTTCCTTTTCTCACCCCTCTTCGCTTCAAGCAGTTTCCACGACTCTTTCTTAGCATCAGTTTCCTCTTTACTCATCACCCCCCCATCCTTCGCTGCTCCCTTCTCAAGACACACTGCCCACGGTTCCAGAACTGGGATTTCTTCCGAGAGCCCCGCGAGCCCCGTGAACGTCGTTTGCAAAGTTGAAAGCGTGAATTTTGCATCTTTCCACGTCTCTGATGTCCCATTCCATAGTGCAGCACTGTATTCGAGAAGCCCGGTACCTTTTTCGGTATTGAGACTTAGGTTGTAGTTACGGTAGCGTGGGGACCAATTGGCACTGTAGGTCATGTAAGATAGTGAGAGATCAATCTTAGGTAGTTGTGTTCCTGGAGGTTCTTGGGGTTCTTGGAAAGTCGATGTGTCCAGGTTCTTTGGACTACCGTTTGGACTACCGTTTGGAGTCGCAACCTCAACAATCGAACTCCGTCGCGAAGACGTCGGTGTATCAAAATCAAAGCCAGCAGTAGCCTCCAGATTAATCGTCACTTGATAAACCTTCTTCGGCCAAAACGCCATCATCTCCTTTTGAACACGGAGTCTCTCCTTCTCTCTCTCCTCCAGTCTCTTGTTTCTACTTCTCAACTTGGATGTTTCCCTTCTCGTATTTCTTGTCTTCCATCTCCTCTCTAACTTCAACTTTTCCCTTCCCGCAGCCAGAAGTTGATCATCGATGGTGTTCGAAGCCAAGATAGCAGCCTGGCGATATTGATGAACTTTCTGTCGTTCTTTCAAATACGCACTAACATGGTCCTTCAAATGTACCTGGTTACTTGAATCTCCTTCGAGATCAATGAGCTCCGAGCGACAAGTATCAGCTGAGTTAATTTTCTCCTTCTCCGCTGAGTACTTAACGTTCAACTCCGTGATCTTCGCCTGGATACTCTTCTTCACCTGGTCACTTTCACTTTCTACAGAATCCGAATCCGAATCAGACTCAGGCTCATCCCAATAGTCCTCATTCTGCACAAGATACACCGAGACATCTGTAATAGTTGCCGCACCCGAACACTCAACTTTCACGCGCTGTTCATCGATGGTTGGTGACAGACCGCGGATGACTATTTGATTGCGACCGGGCTGGATGGTGATATCTTTAATATCACGGACTATCTGTGCGCGGTGGGGAAAGAGGGTGACTGAGCGAGTTGGGAGGTGACGGAGACTGATAGTTTGTGTGTGACGGGGTTCGATTGCCATAACCGCCATGGTTTATTTTGGTGAGTACCAACTCAGTACAATATTGATTGGGTGTGACAGTTTTTAGAATGAAATGTTTGTATCTCCAGAGATACATAAAAATGCTATTTTCGAGAAAAGATGATAGATGGAGAATGAATTTGGATCCTGTCAAATTCTGTCCCCCCATCTATTATATCCAAGCACTGTGCTGTGCTGTGCCTCTCCATCTCCCTCCTCCCCCTAGGCACCAAGTTAAGCGCCCCCGCAAAACCATTTACCTGACCAATCATGATACGACGGTACCTGAATTTGGCGCCTATCGCTAATTGTAAGCAAGTCATATGTCGGGACAGCGCTAAAGTAATGTTACGCCTGTACTCGAGTATTTTACCGCTATCACTATATCCCAACTTCCCATTCTTCCACCACGAAACCACATTTCTTCTCGTTCGTTCGGCACTTTGAAATATGAATCGTTATTCAGAAACCCAGTATCATTTTACAATCATCTCCTTCCAAGGTTTTGAACCCAACGTATTATCTGGTTATCATAAACCCTTAAACTTAAACATCTCTCATACCAAAAAAAATACCTACATACATAAGCGCTATACCCTCCCTCGCCTCGCCTCCCCTCCGCACGCGCTCCAATCCCACCCCGACCCAAAAAAGACTGCCTTATGATGATCATCATTCATAAAAGAAACCTTGAAAGCCCACCCGCCAACCAACCAACCAACAACGTAGCCAACCAACCAACCACAAGATCTACAACTATTAACCGAGTGACTGAATCCGTATAAATCTACATTGCATCCCAGTGAGTAGCTGCATGCATACAGACAAAGAGTCATCACCAACATAATCGTTGAAACACGTACTCCGTATTGGCATCCATCCATCCAACAGCATACATATCATCATACTACGTACATACCACCAAGAAAATCCCAGAAAGGAAAAAAAACCAGTCACAGCCCTACCTAGCCGCTCCTAACTGACGCAGGAACGACTATATTGACCCATAACACGATTCCGGACTCGAGTGCACCTTGGCGGCGGTTGTGGTGGTGTGTGGTATGGTCGTCTGCCCTGTCTATCTAGCGAGTCGTAAGGCATAGAACACGAGTATCGGATTGGATTGGATGGATTATACGAGAGGAGGAGAGGAGGTTAGGTTACACGAGACTGAAACGAGCCGACCCGACCTCGCACGTTCTAGAATTCCAAAGATTCCAAGATTCCAAAGATTCTAGATTTTAGACGGGCCTATCATAGAACCATATCCATCTTCATACAACGATAATACAAATTTTTAAAAGAACGATTCTTTCTTTCATCCAGCCTCCATTCCATTCCCAAATTCCTGATTCGTTCTAACTCCCCTTCTCTCTGAAGAGAAAGGTATTTTTAAATAAATACAGTAGATGGACTCAAGACTCGAATTAGCTACTGTATGTAATATAACACACACCAACATACCTAACCGCCAGCCCAGGCAGGCGATCCCCCAACGATCGATCGACCGACAGGACCGAAAACCTATGTAGGTTGGTTATATTCGCACGGTCTTATACACCCAAGATACCTATTTCCATTCATAGAGTACCTACTCATTATTCATGGCATGGTGGCGTGGCGTTGGGGTACGCCCGTGCGGTGTACAGTAGCTAGCGCCCAAAAGTTCAAAACCAAGATTAATAATGTAATATAAGGATGCGACCGTGCGGTGTACAGTAGCTAACGCCCAAAAGCAAGATTAATAATGTACCAAGATTAATAATGTAGGTATTTAACCGGAAAATCCAACATAACCGGAAAACCAACATAACCGCCCTCCCATCCCGGAATCCAATCTCTTTTCTACGTAAAAATATTAGTATCTATTATTAGATCCGAAATAAACGATGTGCAACAGAAAAAGAAAAATGAGACAGAGAGAGAGAGGGGGTTTGGATGTGAGATGTGATAAGATGGGGGGGAGATTTACATATCGCGTCGCGTGTTTAAGTACGTGGAATTGGAATTTAAAAGCTTCGATTGATTTCGTTGGAGTGGGTTAGTGGGAGGAAGGAGTATTGATTTGATATTATTGAGCTAGATCTAGTATAGTAGTAAATATATATTTTATTTTATTTTATGTGATATATTTATTGAATTTTATTTTATGTGATATATTTATTGAATTTTATCGCGTTTTGATTTTGTGGATTGAAATTATTTCTATGGAATAGATATAGGTAGGTAGGTACGGAACAGACATGGGCCGATGGAGAATGGAGTTACTGTACAAACTTTTGATATTTGATATTAAATTTGTTACTTTAACCGATATTACTAGCTATAGAGTCTATTAATCCTCACTGTCGGCCACCCTTACTATCTTATCCTTAATGTCGCCTACCCTTACTATCGCACCCTTACTGCCGCATCCTCATTATTAGCCACCCTTACTATCTCATCCTCACTATCACACCCTTACTATCTCATCCTCACTATCTCATCCTTACTATCGTACCTCTTATTCATCAATCAAGAAGAAAAAGTAGAAAAGGGGACACTAGGAGTTAGGAAAGATAGGAAATTAAGTACGAGTAGGAGCGAGGGGCGTGACGTAATAGTATAGCCGATTCAAAAAAAAAAAAAAAAAAGAAAGGCGCCTGTCTTACTTAAGCGAGAACACGAAAATATCGCGTTTAGTCGCTATAGTAAATACCTACCTACCTAGCTTTACTCTTTATATTTATAATAGTAAGGATAGTAAGGATACGTGATAGTAAAGATATACGATAATAAGGATACTTAATAGTAAGAACTATCGATAATAAGGATACGATAGTAAGGATATACAATATTAAAGGTACTATACGTAAAAGTAAGAATATACATCCAACTCTCTATAGTATAAAAATAACATAACATATAAGTAACCACCTAATCCATAAAAAAATATCAAATATCAAATATCAACAAGTTTATAACTCTCTACTCAATCACCTTACATCCATTCTCTGTTCTATATTCATTACATATTCATACTATAAATACTAACAGACCTATATAATACTCACTCCACCTAGTAAGTAGCTAGACAATAAATAAGAAGAGGGCGGGGCTTGCTTTCTTACTCTTACCTTACCTTATCATAAGTCTTACCGCGTACGTATAGAACTCAAAAAAAAGTAAGAATAGTCTTAAAAAACCCGAAATAACCTATATCCCCCCTCCTTATCTCTGTATACCCCCTCTAGACAAGTAAGTCCTCCCTACCCCTCCTCCCTAGCTTGGCCTAGGGGCTATATATTGTCGTGGTGTCTATATAGAAGACTATCTCGGTCGGTAGAGAATCGAATCGTAGAGAATCGAATCGTAGATAGAGTAGCTAGCTAGCTGTACTCCTTATATTTATAACAGTACCTAAGGATACGTAAAAGAATCGATATCCAAGTCAAGAATCATAAAGTAAGTTTTTCCGCTATTAAAAAAATCTACTTACTTACGCACGAGTGTCGTTACTCGCGATAGAACTTGATCTCACTCGCGATAGACTAGGGTAGGGTAAGCACTAGGTAGTGTAGCTAAAGGGGAGTAGGATAGGATATACTGTGTATTTGTGAAATTGTGGGGTTGTGGGACTGTACTGTGATGTGATGGAATGAGGAGATATATCACGTGTGGGTAGAGTAAAATAAAATAAGAAGAATATCAGGTAAAATATTAGGTAAAATCTCTCTATCCATCTATCTACTCCCTAGTCTCCCACCCCTCACACCCAAGTAACACCCAAGTCCCACTCCCACACCCCCACACTCCCCCAACCCCCAACCCCCGACCTCAACCCCCAAAACATATCTTCACCAAAACATATCTTCATCCCCTATCCTCTCTATCCAAGCCTTACCAACCAACTAAACCACCAACTAAACCACCACACACATATCCATCCCCTCACCAATCATTCAAACGCCATCAAACTCCAATCACACTTTTTCATATTCAAAGAGAAACACACCAAACTCATTCATTAAAAAGCATAAGTCCATAAAAAAAGAAAAAGAAAGGAAAGAATATCGTAAAAATGTGTGCACGTCCAACGATCTATGTACATTCTAAAACCGGGGCCTCGACCTCTCTCTCCCTCTCTCCTCCAGAAGTCTCAGAACGAATCGAAAAAAGAGAAAAAGGAAAATTTATACAAGGACGAAGAAGAAGAAAAGAAACATAATAATGTATGGGTCTCGTCGCCATATCCAAATCTATCATGGCATAACGTATTGAAGAAAAATCATTCGTTCCATTCCATTCCGATGCGTGCGTTCCGTTCCGTTGGTCCGTCCCCCCGTAATCATCTTCACTTCAGTATCCAACTATCCTGGTCAACAACACCAGTGATAGGGTTCTTGGTAGGGTAATACCATGCGCAAACAGCGATGATCCTAGATTCTGTTAGTGGATGCCTAAATGGATTTGACAAGTTGTTGACGGAAAACTTACACGTAAAGACACTGCAAAAGCATGCCTTCAAGCCAATGACTCTTTCCATCCCCAATCAAATAATTGACCAGGAGCACAGAAACAAACAAGACCGTAATTTGAAAGCCGTCAAAACTCAAATTCATATCAGGCTTGCCCATCATCCATCCAATCACAACAAGTAGAGGAATCAAGAAGAGAGAAACCTGCATGCTGGAGCCAACACAGACACCGATCGCAAGATCCATCTTATCTTTGCAGGCAACAGTAACGGCAGTCGCGTGCTCAGCGGCATTTCCAACAATCGGCAAGAGAATCAAACCAACGAATTCGATGGAAATTCCGGATTTCTTGCCTGCGGCCGGATGTTCTCCTTCCTCGGCTCCAGTGATGGCAGAAATACTATCAACCATGAATTCAGCACAGAGACCGATGATGGCTGTTGAAATGGCGAGTGTGGCCCAAGCAACCGCGATATGAAGAGTTGGTTCTTCAGCTTCATCTTCAGCATCTTCGTGAGCAGTGGGGTTGAGTAATTCATCATTTGGAGGTCGGTTCATGATGTTGGCTCGTCCGGCTCCAGCGCTCATTCCACCAACAGCAGCTACACCCTTGGAAATGGCACCATCTGCAAGTGTCCTCTTGCGAGGTCTCTTTGGTACCTTTCTGCTCTCCTCGCTGAATGCATTCTGGTGGGTGTGGAGTTGAAAGTACAAGTAACCAACATAAACGACCAACAGAATTACTGACGTTCCTCTCGAGAGGGCCGCAAGAACAGCTACCGGTGCCCTGGTCTTGTCGGTGCTGGTAAATTGATCAAAACACGTTGGGATGATCAAAGCACCAACTGCAAGAGCCAAAAGACTGGCAGCAGTTTGAGCAACGGTTTGGTTGAAGAATTGCTCGGATCGTCTTAATCCTCCGAAAAAGAAGCACATGCCCATGACCAGTAGTAAGTTGGAAAGAATACTACCAATGAGAGATGTTTGGACGACCACAATTTTATCTTTGGTCAAAGCGATGATTGCGACAATCAATTCAACGGCATTTCTAAATTTGTTAGCTCACATCTCGAATCCGCATTATAGCAAACTTACCCAAAAGTAGCGTTTAAAAGACCACCCAAACTCTCACCGACGTGCAGAGCAATTTCTTCCGTGGCAAAACCAAGTAAACCAGCTAGTGGAATAATGGCGATGAAGTTGACAACGAAAATGACAACACCATTAACCCCAGCATAATTTAGACCTATTCCAACCGGTGCCGCAAGGAGTAGTATATTGATCCAAGATCCAGCAACCGTTCTCATCAACTGATTTCGAACAGTAAAAGGTTCCTTGTGTGGAAGAATCTTCCCTTTATACCAGGGACGTTTCTTTTCCTTACTCTCTTCCCCTGCAGTTTCTTCCGGAGATTCATTTCCCTTCCAGAAATTCTTAATACCCCTTCGTTTCGTCACGCCCTTTTCCTCATTCGACAGGCCCGTGAAACTTCTGGCTACAACGGTATTTATGCTATCCGGATCACTAGGTTTAGCTGCCTCGGCTTTCTCGTGGGACGGAAGTGGTGTAATTTCATCCGGGTCGGCCTCTCTCAAGGACCCGTCCTGTGGTTGTGAGGACATTGGTTCAGTTTGAGCGTGTGTTATGTGGTTGCCGTCTTCTTCGCCAGCTTCCAGCTGAGCGAGGGATTTCTGATTTGGGACAGTGCTAGAGCGGGAGACTTGGCGAAAAGGATTTGGCGAATCGTTTTTCCAGGCTTCTCTGCGAGCTTGCTTGCGAATAGTGTCTTCCATAGCTTGTCAGTAAAGGCAGTAGAAGTTTCGGTGGTGAGGATCCTTACGAATGTTAAAGTTTGGACCCATGATTAAAATTTATAGTGGCGAAAGTAGTTGTTTGAGTGTTCCAAAAGCAATAATAACAGCCACAGTCGATTGGGAATGTTATTAGTGATAGTCCGGGTGTGAATGGTATCCCTGCGACTCCGACCTGACAGCTTTCCAGTCAACAAATTTCCCTGGGTTGGCTGCGATGACTGAATATGTAATTGGAATTCCAAATGGACTGACTGTAAACAAAAATAGTATTAATGGGCAATTGCGTCTGCAATATATGTGTGTTACTGCGCGCGCAGACACCCCACCATCAAAGGGGAGCACAGTCAGGCACGAGTCGAGTTGCCTCGTTGCCTAGGTGCGGTGCCCTAGTTGGTGATTGTGTAGGTTTAGGTTGGGGGCTGAGATCTTCGCAAGCTTGTGACTACTACGACGCTAATCTGGGGTTGTCGGTTGTACTGCAGTCGTCTGAAATGAGTTTGTTGGTGTAATGCTGCGGATTACTTAAGGCCGATGGAACACTGCGCCACGGGCAGTTTTTTGAAGTATCGCGAAGTTTAGTGATGGTGTTGTCGAGAGTTCGAGTGACTCAAGAAGTTTTGGAATGGGAATGGGGGGGAGAAAAGGAAGGGGGAACTCCTGTAGGCTCTCAAAAACGGAGATACTTGCGGTATGGGAAGAACACAGGGGGGGATGTGGGCCGTGCCTGGATGGTGGACTTCCTTTGCTTGGCAGCGGGAACAATAACAAACACCACGACAGGAGATTACTGGAATTATTGAGATTACACCGGGTTAAGAAGCAGAATACGTCATATATATCTGTTCTATCATGTTCTATGAGATCTGGATTTCGGTAGATATAAAAGGGATGACTCCTATTTTCAATTCGATTCCCAACAACGGCACATTCGGGTACCGACTGAAGGTACCGACTGAAGGTAACGACTGAAGGTACCGACTGAAGGTACCGACTGAATGGGCTGTACGTACCTGTAAGCGGTCAGATCTGGGCAGACCGACATACTCGAGTCGGACATCTCCCAACGTCTTTTCTGACTGACTGACTGACTGACTGACTGCTAATACGTTTATTATACGACTTTACGACGACCATTGAACTTTCCTAGTTAAGTAATCGGTAAGTCTATATATTATATTACACACGTATTCCGTTTGCATCGTCAGTCGTACAATTATAATTCCATCTCCCCATCTCCAACCGAACCATACTGTATCGGTACTGTATCATGACGACACCCACAAAAAAATCCCCATGGCCAACACCCAAAGAAACCCAAACAAACGGCGCCCAGCCAACTTGGCATTGCTTGACCAGCACATCAGTTGATACATCACCAAACAAGCTCCACGCCAACTCTTGAAGAGCGAATCCCAAGGACTGGGCAGAAGCTTGTGCTAACAACCTCTAACAACCTTTGCTAACAACCTTCCAACAACCTTCCAACTTTCTATCCTTACTGTACTGTAGATGAGGTAAAAATCAACTGGAGCCACGACATCCGCCACATCTACACTTCCTCAGCCACACTCAGGAAGCTGCATTCCAACCACGGCAGTCAGATGCAGTCAGGAAGATGCTGGTGGGGAAGATGGCAATTTGTCCGATTGACATGCTTATTGGCCACGTTGGGATTTCGAATGCGTGATGAGCGTGTGGCGTGGTTCTACAGCGGATTTCGGGAGAAAAGTCAATTCTTGTACCGGGTACTTTCGAGATCACGGGATATTTTTCTTTTCCATTCTTTTTTGCCCCCTTTGTTTCTTTTATTTTTGCCTCTTTCTTTTTCTTGGTACTCGGATTACTCGTATTTCCAGTTCCTACTGTAGAACATTCCCTTTGAGACCAGAATCCAGTATGATCACGTGACCAATCATTCTCTCCAACCCAGCCCCTCATTTTATCTTCCTGACTTCACTCAAAGTCCAATAATTTACTTCCGCGAGTATTCCATGAGCCTGTCTGTCCCTTCCATAATAATCTTCACCTTCACACCCAAAAAACCAAAACATCCCGTACCATTTAAAACAACACACAAGCTACCAAGAAGTCTCCATATAAATACCTGCTTTCCCCCACCAGTGCCACCAAAAAAGCAAGGTAACAAGCGCATAACCCCTCCAATTCATTGGCTAGGAATCATCTCCGACATCCACATGCTCGACAACAACCTACAAACCTTGGAAGACACAGGCTATTCTTTCACCCCATCCAAAGGTTTCTAACAGGTATTTTGACCCCCCTTTAAATTTATCTGTGAGGCCGTCCGTACAGTACAGTACAGTGCTGTACATATTTTACAATCGAAGACCTGATCTGATAAGAAGGTTGAAGTACGTACCTATTTGATAGAGGGATAGGTAGTGAGAAGATTACTCGTACGAGGGAGATATACCCGGGTAAGGAAGAAAGAAAGAAAGAGGAGTAAATACCTAGGTACTCGAGTACCAATGGAGAAATCAACAACACCACCGACCCCCACTCTGACGAGGGCGGGTGCAAGTTATGTTACGGCCGAGTTACCTACTAGTCGACCTTTGGAACAATTCGTGTTATTAGGTACTTCGTACTTCTCTCATACCCCCTTCCTTCCTCTTCACCCATCAGACCCATATCCATATCATACCCATACCCCCTTTCCCTGATACAATCCGACTCCACAACACGTGAATTGGGTAAGATCTTACCGATGCTAAGATGGGGAATACTTAGGAGATAGTTTGACACAAGATTGTTACCGACAACGAGATGGTTTTGCGATGGGTGGGGAGTTGCAGAATGGTATGTTATGTTATGTTTATCCCTTTTCTTTTTCATTTAACTTACTTTCCCTTTTTCATCTACTGTAATGATTTACACTACATACATCTTAATTATTACTTTATTGTATAAATTATGTTTTATAGTATCATTTCGTAGCAAATTCATAGGTACTGTAGCTAACTCCTTTTCACTAGCCTACATCCGCAGATTCGACGTAATAAACCGTGGTTTTTCGTATGTAGATTCCCTTATTCTATTACTGTGTTGTTATTTCTTATGATCCCTTTGAACTTGTTGGGGTGTACTGAAGTACTATCTCACAAAGAGCATGACTTGGATATAAGAGGGCCAATCAAAAGTCCATTTTTGATTGTTTTTTCTTTTTGAAAGAAGAATAAGGATAGATATTTAACTAACACCTACCCCCCCAAAAAATAGCGGTTACAACACCGATCACATCCTCCTAATCCTGCAAAAGATAATTCCCACCCCACAACAAGCAACGATAAAATTCCTCGTTTGTGCCCCTTTCCCTTTCCCCTGTCCCCTTTCCCCATCCCCTTATCCCATCTTACTGTACAACCTCATCTCACCCCCCAAACCATCTTACTATACAACTTCATCTCACCCCCCCATTCCATATTCGCAACACTCACAAACCAAAAAAAGACCATCTGGCTAGGCGCCAACGACTCCAATCCCGTGGGCACAAACCCCTCTCAATACGTTCCTTTATCCCGTTTCCGGTTTAATCTCAATGATATTATTTCGAATCGGGCGGTTACTGCGCATGCAACGGGGGGAAAGGGATTGAATGTTATTTTGATTACGCCGCCGCCTGTTGATGGTTAGTACCTTTGTTTTTTGTTTGTTTTTTATTTTTTGCGATTGTGAGTTGAGTTTGGGGGTTGGTAAGGAGGTTGGTAAGGAGGTTTTTTGGGGATCGAGAGATGGGATGGGTTGGGATGGGGACGGTAGGGAGATGAGAGAATGAAATAAATAAACTAACTTCAAGATTTAGAATTCCTACTCTCCAAAAACTTTACAGGAGAAAGAAAGGAGGGTAGGACCGTTGAGGGAGCTAGGGAGTATGCCGAGTAAGTCAACATCAACAATCCCATCCCCATTCCCATTCCCATCCCATCACTCACTATAACTCCCATATTTAACGAACCAAGAAACATCAACACAAACACAAACACAAAAACAAACTAACAACAATACCTCATAGAGCAGTAAAAGAAGTAGGTTCCATAACCGGTGTCCCAGTAGTAGACATCTGGACCGCATTCATGAAAAAAGTCGGTTGGGAAGAGGGGAATGGTATGCCCATACCGGGGAAAATGGGGGATGGTGGGAAAGCGGGCTTATCTTCTTTACTTACTGATGGTATTTAATTCATCCCCTTATCACCTCCCATCTATCTTCCTTCCATATCTCCCTTCACCCTTCTCACATCTCACATCTCATCCCCAAGCCTGAAATCTAGCATCTCAAGAAAAAAAAGACCTAACAAAAACACAGGTCTCCACCTCACATCCCTCGGCTATAAAATAGTCTTCAGCGAATTACTGAAAGTTATCCAGGGGAAATTCCCGGCGTACCCACCTTATGAGATGGGGTTTAGTGTTAAGGTGCCTTGGGAGATGGCGAGGGGGGAGGGGGAGGGGGATGTTGTTGGTTAGTGGGATGGTGTTGGATGGGTTGGAGATGGATGGGGGATGGGGGGATGGGGGGAGGGAGGGGATGGATGGTGGGGGGAGGGGGGTATTGGGGAGGGAGAGGATGGAGGAAGGGATTGGTAGGGTTAGGGTTATTTAGGATTATAAGTTAAGCTTTTCGTCGTGTTTGTCGTGTTTGGTTTTTCGTACTTATGAATGAATGAATGTATTTTTACGCCGTAAGGTTATACCTATCTGGTGGGTATAAGTACAGCCTAGACCTTCCGAGGGGTATAGGGGCGTACTAAGCTAAGGACTTTTATATATATTCTACTTTTAAAACCGCTAAAAACTCCCTCGAAAGGTGCGAAAAAGATAGCCTTAAAAGTAGACCTAGGTCTTCAATCCTACGGTGTTATAGTGTTATAGTGCTAAAGAAAGCATTTTAAAAAGATTTCTAGACCGGAATACGTATAAACTTAACCCCGCTAGTCGAGTCGTTCATCATTTACTATAGCGAGGTAGTTTCCGAGCCTATAAGCCCTAGGCGTGTAGAGTCTTTAGAGTATAGATCCTAGGTACTCGAGCGGAATTAAAAGACCTAAGACAGACCTATATAATAGTATCTCCGCCTAGTAGCTAGATAGTGTTAATTGTATAGTACGAGACGATTGTCGCGGATTGTCGGTTTTTGTTAATGTAGTCGGTCATAAAGCTGATCTACCGTAAGCCCTTAGCACGTATAAATGAGCTATTCAGAAATCGAAAATCTAGCGCTAGCGTATACCCCCCCTCCTCCCCCTTACTCTCTATCTCTCTCGTCGCCCCCTCTATCTTTAACTTTAAAGTATAGTTACCCCCTTCTTCTCTATAAAGTGTCCTCGTACCTCCCCTATGACGTGTATTCCCCGCCCTTCCTCCTTTATAGTATCTACTAGCCCGGATATATATTTATAAAGGTGTAGAATATTTAGGGGCCTAGAGTAGTAGAGGCGTATATTTATAAGAGAGAAGGCTGTCTCCGATAGAGGACTTAGGCGCGATTTATAGTATCGATCGTAAGGAAAGGAAGGAAGGAAAGGCCACGTTAGCCTAAGAAGTTGATCTTACTACTTCGCTTGTAGTTAATTGTGATAGTACGCCGCTTGCTTTTCGAGTAACTTAATCTTAGCTCTTTAGACTAGGGTTTTAATTGATTGATTGATTAATTAATTACATTTTTACGCCTGGCGAAGAACTAAGCGATGTTTAAGTTTCCTAGGGACCTCCCAAGGGGTATAGGGGCGTACTAAGCTAGGGAATTATATATAAAAAGTACAAGTCTAATTATAAAACCTTAGAAAGTATTTCGAGCGTACGCGTAACTAAAGTAGGCCGTGTAACTATAGACCTCCTACTCTAGTTAGGATAGATATAGGTAATTTAGTATAGGATTTCCTAGACAAGTTCGAGCCTAAAGTTATATATAGATAGCTAGAGAGCCTTGTTTATTCGCTACGCGAGGTGGTTTATAGCCGTTACCTAAGAACAGGCGTCTTAAGAAAGAGTTTAGCTAGAGAGTAAAAGAAAGGAAGGAAAGGACATGTTTTATAGTTTTTAATAGTTAGAGAGGGTTGTAGCCCTCCTTGGCCAGTTAGCCCCTAAGTCTTATAGTAGTAATATTTATCGCCTAGTAAAACCGAGGTCTAAAGTTACTGTATATAGATCTCTAGGGGTGTAAAAGAAGAAGAACGCTAAACTAATAGAAGAGAGAAGGAAAGAAGTAAGAAAATAAATTAACTAAGCACCCTAGCGAGTATTGTTGCGACGAGGGATAAGTGAATAGTAAAGGATATAGTGAATAGGTTCTAGATGTGGCGTAGGGATAAGTGAATAGGTTCTAGATGTAGTACAGTTTAGGAGGCATTACGTGATCAGCCCTGACGAGCTGACGAACCCTGGTAACGCCACCAAATAACCTACTATATAACTAAGTAGCTAGCTATTCTAAATCCTACAAGAATTATAATACTAACAACCTAGGACCTAATAGTCTTTTATACTAATACTGATCAGTGAGCGCGCCATAGATCAGAAGACTGTATTTCGAGTAATACTCGTGACGTAAGTTACGAAGTATGTATAAACAGAAATATCGGTTTTTTGAACTAGTATATTCACCTAGCTTTGAAGAGTATTCAGAAGGCCTGGCATTCGCTGTCTAGTACCGGAGGATACTACCGAGGAACGTAATACTAGTATTCGCTATCTAGTAAAGTGTAACTTCGGAGTTTCTAGTATTCGCTGTCTAGGAACTGTTTCTAGTATTCGCTGTCTAGAACAAATACTGAATCAAGCCTATTTACTAACTACTAATTTCCTATTTTGGAACGACAACACTACGACATCGACATTATGGCTCCTACGATTTAGGATGATATCGACCTTGTTAACCTTTGTGCCGCTAAGTACGTAAAGACAGATACACCTATCGACGAAGACCTATGGGAGATGTTTCGAGAAGACTTCGAGGACTTTACTGTTAAACGCTTCGATGACGTAGGACAAAATACTACTTCTAAGCTATAAAGAGCACTTATAAACGGCGGCGTATATATAGAAACAGACTACATACTAGAAGCACTTGTGACTGCTTTGATAAGTAGATTAGAGCCGAAATGGCTAATGGTTTTTGCGGTAGAACTTGCGATCGACCGAGGCGATAGTATTAGATCCGTAGTTCTTAAGAACATTACAAAGGCATATATCGATCACCTAAACGCGATCATAGCATTCGACAATTATCGACTTAAGCGAGAAACAGCAAGACAAGCTAGCAATAGCGGAGACGACGGATCAGTAAAACCTCCATCTCTGCCGTACTATCTTAAAACCTTAGACAAACTAGAAGCTGAACTAATTCCGACCCCTAAAGACGCTCGACCAGCAGTACAGCCAGAAGCTGCCTTCGATTTATCATATGCGGCACAAAACAAGGAACCCGAAGAGCTACATATCGACCTGTTAAACAAGCGAATTCGATGGCAATTAGAGAACTCCCAGCGTAGACTGAACTTCGCCAATAATAAGGACTTCTCGAGTCGAACCAGAGTACCCGCTTTCGCCAATAACAAGGACTTCTTGAGCACCAATAACAAAGACTTCTCGAGCACTAATAACAAGGACTTCTCGATTCAAATTGGTCTTGTACTTGTGCTTATGGACAACGACTAAGGGAACAAAAGTTAATGGAAAGAGATTGAGGACAAGGGATAAGAAATTGAGGACAAGGGATGTAAGATTAGATGTCGCTTTTACACGGGTTACTATTCACTCTTTTAAAGTATGCCCAGTGTTGCGACGAGGGATAAGTGAATAGTAAAGGATATAGTGAATAGGTTCTAGATGTGGCGTAGGGATAAGTGAATAGGTTCTAGATGTGGCACAGTTTGGGAGGCATCACGTGATCAGCCCTGACGAGCTGACGAACCCTGGTAACGCCACCAAATAACCTACTATATAACCAAGTAGCTAGCCATTCTGAATCCTACAAGAATTATAATACCAACAACCTAGGACCTAACAGTCTTTTGTACCAAGAAGTATATATTCTAGAGTAGAATCTAGTTTCTCCTAAGAACTTAGTAAAGTCCTTTAGGGACGCTATAAGGCGCGAGAGATATTCGATAGCCTCTCTCTTATTATATAAGAGAGGTTTGTCAAGGGTGGGAAATAGAGTAGATTGTCCGCAAGGAGAGAAGGACAGAACTCCTCGCGGTGGAACTAACTAAATAGCTATAGAACCTAGAATACCCCGCATTTGCCTAGCACTATTTACTTTCGCTTACCCCGCACTTGTAAGCAATACCCCTTATTCACTCTCGCTTATACCCCGCACTTTACCCCTATTCACCTAAGCGACTAACACCTGCAAATCTATTTACCATAAAACTTGAAATCGAACCTTTATATAAGGCCCC
Organism: Hymenoscyphus linearis; assembly: GCA_900536425.1. Taxonomy (NCBI): domain Eukaryota; kingdom Fungi; phylum Ascomycota; class Leotiomycetes; order Helotiales; family Helotiaceae; genus Hymenoscyphus; species Hymenoscyphus linearis. Next base: position 65,816 of record UNPR01000058.1, on the reverse strand, counting down.
CCCTTATACCTAAACTGTACTACTTCGAAGCAGTTCGAGCAGCGTTTAGTTCCTTAGAAGTAGGTTGTAACTTATCCGGAAAAGAACGATAGTATAAAGCGCGAGATATAGACCCTGAAAAGACGTTTTTAAGAGGTTCCTAGGTACTCTCGTCGTAACCTCGCTACTAAACAAGATACTAAAACTGGCCGTCCTAACGCCTAGAATCGACGATTTTATCGATAGCCTAGAGCTCTTGACTACTGTTATCAAGTGCTACTAACATCGCTGGCGGATTATACTAGCCAGGGAGTGGAGTACCCGCCGAGGGACGTAGTAAATTAGTGTAAAAGACTAGGTAGATAGACTTAAGCTCGGGTGGCAAGTCTAGTTTATAAGTATACGAGTTAACCTTTTATAATACGCGGAATAGACTAATAAACTTAGCGTCAAACTTCGGAATAGGACGCGTAGACGGGATGTTCTTGGTACTTAATAGTACTAAATCGCCTACTCGATAGTTAGGAGTAGGAGTTCTCGAATTATTAGCCGAGGATTCTATAGAGTCCCGAGCGACTAGTAGATTAGTTCGAAGCAATTCGAGGATTTCTTATATCTTTTATACAAACTACGTACTAGCTAGTTCTTTTAGTAACAAAGAATCTAGGTCTCTTAGTGGTAAAAAGCTTAGCCTAGGATGGTAACCGTGGTTCGCGAAGAAGAGAGACATTCTAGTCGAACTATTTATAACGTTCCTTATAGCGAATTCTACTAAAGGAAGGTATTATACCTACTTTTTCTAGGCGAAGTCTAAATAAAGTCGAAGATATTTTACTACCGACTTATTTATAATTTTAGTCTAGCCATCGGTCTTAGGGTAGTACGCTGTTAAGAGCTATACTTAAATTTATAGTATCTTATAGATAGTTTTCTAGAAGTTAGATATAAATAAGGTTCCTCGATTAGAGACAATTAAACTAGAGAGTCTGTAGAGCTTTTAAATATCTCGAACGAAGATATAAGCTAAGTCGGCGGCGGTTATAGTTGTTTTACAAGGAATGATATAGCAGTCCTTAGAAAGTCTGTCGGTTACTACTATTATCTAGTTAAAGCCGTCTACTCGAGTACAATAGTAAAGAGCTCCTTATCGTAGATCTCGTAATTACACTCGGCGGGGTTAAAGACTCTAGACATAAACGTAACAGGGTGTAAAACGCTATTAAAGTACTAAGAAAGTATTATAGCAGATATAAAATCCGAAGAGTCATATTCTAAGACTACTTCTTTAGTATGATCGAAGTGTCGAAGAATAGGGGCTAAAACAAAGGCTCGCTTAAGAGTCTAGAACGCGTACTTATAATCCGAATCCTAGGACTAGGACACGCCTTGCCGGGATAGGAAATTAAAAGGTTTAACAATATATAAGAAGTCCTTAATAAAGCGACGGTAAAAGTTTAAAAAGCTAAGGAAGGCTTATAAGTCCTTAAGATTAGACGGCGTCTACTAGCGAACTACTATAGAGACTTTCTCCGAGTCTATTCGTACCCCCTTAGTGTTGATTATTATACCGAGGTATTTAACTTCCTATACTTTAAAATCACACTTCTATATATCTAAATTTAGTCCTACGGCTTAAAGAGTATTAAAGACTTAGTAGACGTACTAGTAATAGGATTAAAGGTTATCGGAATAGACTAATACGTCGTCTATAAAAGCGGTATAAAAGATGTCTAAGAACGGACGAAGAACCTCGTTAATACGGGCTTAAAAGGTAGCTAGGGCATTTATAAGGCCGAAAGGCACAATAAGGGACTCGAATAAGCCGTATCTAGTGTTAAAAGTAGTAAGCTATTCGTCTCCTTCCTTTATCCTAATTCGATTAAATGCGGCGATGACGTCAAGCTTTATAAAGTACCGAGCCTTGCTTAAGCGCTGAAGAGTCTCCTGAATCAGTAGAATAGAGTACCGGTTCTTAATAGTAATGTCGTTTAGGAGTCGGTAGTCTACGTAAAAGTAAAGGCCACCGCCAGGCTTCTTTATAAATAGAACTAGCGATGCTGTAGGTAAAGTGCTTACGCGGATAAAGCCTTTGTCTAACTATTCCTTAAGGTACTTTTATAAAACTAGGAGCTCTAGTTTAGACATATTATACAGCTTACTATAAGGCGGGGTCTTGTTAGGCTTAAGCTCGATATAGAGATCGTAATCCCGGTATAGTGGTAGGATATTAGCTACGTCTCTGTCGAAAAGTAGTAAGTGACGATAGTAGTGTTATAGCAATAGAGAAGTAGGATTAACTACTAGTTTTAGTCGTAAAGCGATTTCGACGTCCTCTATTAACATACTACGTAAATAGAGCTCCGAGGCTCGCTATTGTCGAGTTCGAGGCAAGTTAGGCAGGGACAAGAAGGAGTCCTCTTATAGAATACGCTCTATCTACTAAGGGCTATTAAGATTATCGTATAAGCGGATCTAACGAGGTTCCTTAACTAAAGAGTCGTCTAAAGCTACCCTAGACTTCTATAAATGTTAATCAATTTTAAAGAGGGACAGAGAGAACACCTTAACTCTATAAGTCTTTATAAGCGTATAAAAAGCGGTAGCGCCTACTTTCCGCGGCAGTGGTGCTTAATTCTCTTCTCTTATATAAGTAACTCGTATAGTATCTAGTCTTTTTAGAATATAGTAGGCTTTATAAAACCCCGAATAAAAGTCGATAACTTGTCCTACCTAGTCTACGTTCGGATTATAGAGAGCTAGCTAAGGTTGCCCTAGAATAATATCGTAAGATACTAGCGTAGTAACGTAAAACTGCTACTAACGTTCGATATACTTACTAATAATTAAATCTAAAGTAATAGTATATATAATAGCACCTATAATAGAAGGTCGTCCGTCTATAATATAAAGACTTCGTAGCCGAGCGAGTAGTTTAAAAACAAATCTATTTCGTTGTACATAGGTAGAATTAATAAAGTGTTAAGCTAAGGCACTAGAATTAAGTATATAATAAGTAGTAGAAGTAATATGTAGATTGTTAGTATTTATATCTTTATAAACTACTTTATAAGGGACTTCTATAACATTCTTCTACCTTTCCTCTAATATAGAGAGCCTCAGTACTTTATTCCTTTTACGTCTCCGACAGCGACTATCGCTAGAGACTACGCTTTTCTCGCCTTATCCTTCTTTACCTTTACCTCTTTTACCTTCTCTAATTTAAGATAGAGAGTCTTTAGATTATAGTTAGGAGAGTTGTAGTAGAAGTATAAGTTATACTTAGTCTAGTATTCCTTCCGAGCCTTCTTCTCCTCTAGCGTATTTACGCGCTTCTTGTCTTTGATATCCTTCTTTGTCTAAATTACCTTACTACTAATCCTTAAAGCGTCTAAATCTATAGGGTCACTACTAGGTTCCGCCGAAACAGGAGCAGGTAGGAGAATAGGTTGTATACCACTAGTAGGCTTCTTATTAAGAAAATTCTCGCTAAAAACGCGGCGGCAGACGTAGTCGGCATCTCGTATAAGGGAGGCTAAATTCGTTAGATCGAGTCTATCGCTATAGAAGGGGTTCTATAAGACGCGATTAGTAACTCTCGAATCTAGGGCATTATATAGTAGGGTGTAAGCTTTATATTCTTAAGAGTGTACTACTATATAGAGGGACAGGAAGTTAGCGAGGAAGTCGCTAGTTCTTATATTACCTTGTTAAAGCTTATAGAGCTTGTTAAAGGCGTTACTTTATAAATAAGGATTGCTAAAGGTGTTGGTTAAGGTAGTAAAGATGTCGTTAACGGATTATAAAGCTAGGCCGAATTGTCCGAGTTCATTAATATAAAGGTTAATATACTTACGTACTTCACCTTTAAGAGTGCTTAAAACGTAGTTTATACGGTCGGTCTTAGTAGTCTACCAATCCTAGTTCTATTAAAGCTTAATTCTCGCACTAATAAGGTAGCTGCGAAGGTTAGAAGGAGATCGAAGTATACTACTAAATTTAATAGGATCTAGGTATACTAGCGAACGTATAACAAGCACTTGTTAAGACGTATTTACTAGGGCGGCTTAAGCAGTAGCTCTAAGGGCGTTGTTCTAATTCTAAAGTACGACTAGTTAATTATAAAGTTACGTATTCTTATTCTAGAGTTTCTAAGTGTTAACTAATTAATTGCGAAGTTACGTATTCTTATCCTAGAGTTTCTAAGTGTCTTCCTTTACTTCTTATTTGTCTCGAAGAGCCTCTGCGTATCCTTGTCTTTCGCTCTCTAAGCTCTAGATAATACTCTTAAATATCTACTAGAAGGCCTAGGGGTTTCGGGTCGCGGCTTTAGAGAGCGCTCGCGGGTCGTTGCGATAGTCGTAAAGGTCGCTAGCCTCGAAGTGGTCTAGTTGAGATTGTAGATTAGCTATATTAGAATACGACGACTATGTCGATCGTATTAGTTCGTAGAAGGCGGACAATATGTCAAGGGTGGGAAATAGAGTAGATTGTCTATAAGGAGAGAAGAATAGAACTCCTCGCGGTAGAACTAACTAAATAGCTATAGAACCTAGAATACCCCGTATTTACCTAGCACTATTCACTTTCGCTTACCCCGCACTTGCAAGCAATACCCCTTATTCACTCTCGCTTATACCCCGCACTTTACCCCTATTCACCTAAGCGACTAACAACTGTAAATCCATTCACCATAAAACTTGAAATCGAACCTTCACAAGGTTTTAGCTTTAAGGGCCACTTCGCGAACCTATAAGTTATCTTTCGACAGAAAACAAGGTATATAGAGGTCTTATCTTTACTATACGCGTAGACTGGTTTAGTACTTTTATACTTAAACTTCTTATAGTACTAGGTAAAATTGTTATATCTTAAACAGATAGCGAGGAGTCGATAGAGTATATTCTAAGGGAGATTAAGGTAGGCGTAAGGTTTAACTTAATAGGACATATCGAAGCCTTTATACTACTTAGAGAGCTTCTCGCTTTAGTAGTCCTACTAGGACGTTCGTACCTACGCCTAAAGCTCTCTTATAACGGATTTAATGCCGCTAATAGTAGGTTATAAGGCTAGCCCTATATCCCGAGGGGTATGTTTAGCGCCTTTATTAGTTAGCTTATCTATCGCTTTATTACCCTCGATACCTATATAGCTAGGGGAGTATCTAAGTCGGACGTTATATATAACTAGGGCTCCTTAAAGGTTAAGGAAAGCCTATTATAAGAAGGATAAGGTGTCCCTTCTTACGTACTATATAACTAATGTACTATCGATATAGAGTGTTATCTATCTGTGAGGGCTCGAAGCTTAGGTGAATGTAGTCACGTGTGGATTTGGGTTATCGATTGAATGTGGTTACGTATAGGTTTGTGGTTGTAGATGGAATGTAGTCACGTGTAGGTTTGTTGACTCGCTTAGTAAATGTTGTTTTAAATGTTGTTATAGATGGAGCTTCCCTAATTAGCCTAATTGGGTATAGCGTAGATTCTTTGTTATAGACTATAAATATTAGCTAGCTCTAGGACTTTCTTAGAAGGCTCGCGATTAATCTTAACCTTATTCTAGAGTAGTCTTTTATACGCTTCTAGTAATTCCCTAATATATTAATCGCCTTCTTCTAAATCGAGTTCGACCTAACCTAGTCGTCGTACTCGCTATGTCTATTCCTCTAAATATAACTTACGACGAGTTCGGTGCTCTATTAGCTTCGGCTTCTAAGTATTCCGACCTTGTTATACTCTACAACTTTAATAACGATTGGTTTATTTAAGTGTTTACCGACCTTACTACCTCCCTTCGACAATCGTAAACTGACCTTCGACAATTATAAACTAACGCTTAGAATCTTAATATCTAGAACTAACTTTACTTTAATAAGGTTAGTATACTTTAGGTATAGATCTAGGGATTTATTAACTAATCTAATTAAGCCGCGGACCTCTAAGATTAAGTTACGGGCCTTTAAAGCTAACTTTAGTTGTATACCGATTAGACCGATTAGGTTATAAGTCTTTAGAACTAAATTATAGGCCTTTAAAGCTAACTTCAGTCGCGTATCGATTAGTCTAATTAGGTTATTTATCTTTAGAACTAGGTTATAAGTCTTTAAGACTAAATTAGGAATTACTAAAGCTATTAACAGCCCCCTACTACTAGTCCCGCTCTAGCCTAGATTATAAGCCTATAAAACGACGTCGCTACTCTCTAACTTTACCTCTAGAAATTAAATATAGGTAGTTATACTAGTAGCGGTAGTGGTAGTTCCTCCAAGCGCTACCGAGATCCTCTCCCCTTTAGTGGCAAAGACCGACATAAGCCCTACGATCTATAAAGCTTTCTTTAAGATGTTAAGATTAAGCTAAGTATAAATGTTAATTAGTAGTCCTCCGAGCCTAAGCGTATAAAGTATATACTCGGTTACTTAGAAGGAAACGTACGCCGATACTTTAATAGATATCTTACTCTTAATACCGCTTTTAAGGCAACTATAAGTTCTATCTCGTAGATGTTCGAGTACTTAATATCTACTTACGGTAATAAGTTTAGCTAAGACACTACGATAAAGCTACTCTTAAACGAGAAACAAGGACAGCGCGACACTATTAAATTCTTACTTAAGTGGGTTAGTTTAGTATTAAAAGCTTAGGTAGAAGGATTTACTATAATAGGCATTTTAAAGGCCGCCCTTTACCCTAAAGTACACCGTTAAGTTTTAAGCAGAGGCGGTTATTTAGAGAATATCGAGTTAGACGATATAATTGAGTTAGTTAAGAATGCTTATAACACTTGCTTAGCCGCTTTAGGACCCGGTTATACTAAGAAAGGTACTACTGTTATAGTAGTCCTACAATCTACTCGGTCTATTCCCGCCGCTGCCGCTGCCGCTACTAATAGTAACCCTATATAAATCGACGCTACTAAGATTAGTACTACTAAGCCTGTTTAGACTTAGAAGTTTATTAATAAGAGACAAATTTCGTATAACTAGGACAAACGCGACGCTCGCCGAGAGTTCTAGCTTAAGAACAATTTATACTTCTACTATTCTAGCGATAAGTATATAAAGACCGCCTATTTAGCTTTAAAAGTAAAGGAAGATAAGAAGAAGGAGGAAGAAAAGAAGTTAAACGAGGGAAAAGCCCAGTCTCTAGCGATAGTCGCCTCTAAAGACGTCGAACGAAGAAGAAGATAAACTTAGTATTATTATCGCTAGAGGAAAGATAGAAAAATATAATAGAGATTCTATATAGGTTATTAGATAAGAATAAGAACCTAACTTTATCTATATACTCTCTACTTAACTTTAGCGCTTCTACTAAATGTTTTATTAATTCTAATTTTACGTAAAAACAAGGATTCTTATTATACCCCCTCTCCCGACCTCGCCAATTATAAACTGTTAATAGTACCCCCTCGTCTACTAGGGATATTACTTACGTCGCTGTCCTAGACCTTTAAGTTAGTAAGTATGTCGACCGGGATTAACGATTCTATATTACTAAATTAGCCTCTTATAAGGTTATTTTTAGTAAACCCTAGCTTTTAAAATATAATCTAGTAGTAGATTAGAAAGCTAATAAAATTACTTTTATATTAACCTTTTATACTAAATCCTACCTCCCTAAAGGCTTAACTAAGTTAGTTGTACCTACACGGGACTTATACGCTTATATCCCTCGCCGAGTTAGCGCTACCGTATTGTAGACTCTTATAAAGATAGACGATTTTAAGGTTTTTAGCCTCTCGATTTATAAAATAGATTAGCGCCTTAAAGTCTTAGGCTACAAACCTAAACCTAAACTTAAAGACGTTAACGCTCGTCTTTGTTTAGCTCAAATAGACGATAGTATATTAGGCTATAAATATACCTTAAAGTTTATAGACTAATATTTAAGCGAAGGCTCTCGCTAAACCCCTTTTACCTATATCGAGGATAAGGAAGTTCCTACAGACTCTAATATACGATTTATTAAACAACGCGCTACTTCTATATACCTCGCCGGGGTTAGTATAGACGATATTTAGAAAGCCCTTTACCTATAGAAGGCTGTCGACCTAGAACTACTTCTACTAGGCTATTTAAAACTATTCCTCCCTATTTTTAACTAGACAGATACTAACTCTTTACTACCTTATCGGGACTACGATATTTATATCGAGCTAAAGGAGGGAGTAAAACCCCCTTATAGACCCCTATATAATATGTCGGCCGACGAACTTTTAGTACTCTATAAATACCTTAAAGAGTAGCTCGATAAAGGATTTATTCGTACTAGTGTTTTACCTACTACTTCTCCTGTCCTATTTATTAAGAAACCCGGTAGCGGCCTCTAGTTTTATATAGACTATCGACGACTTAACGACCTCTCTATTAAGAATCGGTACCCTATTCTATAGATCTAGGAGACTTTACAACGTTTAAGTAGAGCTAAATACTTTATAAAACTTAATGTTATTACGGCTTTTAATCGTATCTAAGTTAAGAAGGGTAACGAGTGACTTATAACTGTCGTTATAGTATTCGAGTGAATATACTGAGTATATTCACTCGAGGGGGCAGATCACCTGACTAGGCTGGTCCTGCACGGACCACCTAGTCCTGCCTATACTATTCTGGCACCACTTCCACACCTTCGACTCGGTGTGCAACATTACAAGTAGATAGTTAATACTAAGGTATAACCATCCACTTGTACCGCACCCTTATCTCAGACGAGATAAACCAACAATAACATTTAACACTCGTTACGGCTTATTCGAGTCTCTTATTATACCCTTTAGGCTGACTAACGCGCCTATAGTCTTTTAGGCCTAGATTAATAAAGTTTTACGCCCCTTCCTAGACATCTTTTATACTACTTACTTAGACGATATCTTTATATTCTCGGACGATTTACTCTCCTATCGCTCTTACGTAAAACAGGTCCTTACTACCCTTTAAGAAGTAGGGTTATAATACGATATTAGGAAGTATAAATTCGAAGTCACTAGCGTTAAGTTCCTCGGTATAATTATTACTATAGACGGCGTATAAATAGACCCTGAGAAAGTCTCTACTATTGTTAACTAGTCTACTCTATCTTACCTTAAAGACCTTTAAGCTTTTATCGGCTTTACGAACTTTTACCGGCGCTTTATTAAGGGGTTTAGTAAGATAGTTAAACCACTTAATCTTCTCTCTGTTTAAAGTGTTTAGTAGGATTAGAATAAAATATATAATATAGCGTTTTAGACTTTAAAAGACGCTTTTGTTTTAGCACCTATTCTAGTTTATTTCGACCCTAAGAAAGAGATTGTCCTAGAATATAATACTTCGGATTATATTATAGCCGTAGTCTTGTCCTAGTAGTATAACGGCGTTCTTTATCCTATAGCATTTATGTCTAAAACCTTTAACCCGGTAGAATACAATTACAAGATTTATAATAAGGAACTGTTAGCTATTGTTCGTGCTTTCGAGAGCTAGAAGTCCGAATTATATAGTATAGCTTATCCTATTATAGTGATAACCGACTACTCTAATTTAAAGTACTTTATAATAATAAAGGACTTATCTCGGCGACAGGTCCGCTAGAGCGAGTTTCTCTTAGAATTTAACTTTGTTATTAGCCCTCGGAAAGGAGCGAAGTACTAGAAGCTAGACGCTCTTACTCGACGTTCTTAGGACCTCCCTAATAATAGCACCGATCCCCGCCTATAGTACTAAAAATAAGTACTTTTAAAACCTCGGAACCTACTCCGCCTGTCCTTCGCTAAATTAGATAATAATAATAAGACGGATAGTTATAAAGTTATACGACTCTTCAAAGACGGGTATAGCGTAGACAAGTCTAGAACCGAGTTAGACCCCTTTTAGAGACGAATTAAGACCGAACTTAATTAATAAGATTATACGCCTTACTCGAAGGAAGTCTCCTTGTCTAAATATATAATTAAAGATAATAGACTTTATTTCTAAGACCGTCTTTATATCCCCGATATAGAACTCCGAGTATGGCTCCTATAAAGAGCTTATGATTTCGTAGAAAGTGGCCACCCTAGGAAAAATAGGCTACTCGAGTTAGTCTCTCGGTTTTACTAGTAGCCTCGTGTCTCCTCGGATATCGAACAGTTTTATAAGGCTTATAAGAATTATACTCGGAACAAGCTGTCTTAGCTTAAATACTAAGGAGCTCTAAAACCTTTACCTATACTAACTTAGCGGTAGAAGGATCTCTCTATAGATTTCGTCGGGCCGCTTAAAGAAGTAGACGGCGCTAATTCTATTATAGTAGTTTGTAATAGACTTATAAAGGATCGTTACTTATTTCCTTATTATAGTACTATAACAGCTAAAGACTTAGCGCGGTTTTTTCTTTATATTTAAAAACTCTATAGTCTACTAGATTCTATTGTCTCCGATTGTAGCTTGCTATTCGTAGCTACGTTTTAGAAAGCCGTTTATATTAAGCTTTAGATTAATATCTAACTCTCTACTACTTATTACCTAGAAACGGATAGGCAGACCGAGATCGTTAATAAGGCTCTTAATTAGTTCCTTCGTTAGTATGTTAGTTTTATATAAGAAAATTAGGTAGAATTACTACCTATAGCGGAATTTTCTATATAGAACGTAGTTAATAGTTCTACTAGTATGTTACTATTTTTCGCTAACTATGGCTACTACCCTTAGATAAGCTTCGGACCACCTATTTTAGTACTAGCTACAGCCTCTTGGCCTGTTAAATTACGCGCGAAACAAGGCTCTAGCTTTGTCTATAAAATAGAGGATATCCTAAGCTATCTACGTACTAATTTATTAGCCGCTCGGGATAAGATAGAACAGTTCGCTAATAAGACTCGAGCTCCTACGCTAGCGTACCGAGTTAGTAATATAGTGTTACTAAGTACAAAGAATCTCACTTCTACACGCCCTATACTAAAGTTTAACTCTAAGTTTATTAGCCTATTCCAAGTACTCTAAGTAGTTAATTCTCACTCGTACAAGCTAGAATTACCCTTTAAATTAGAGGAAATTTATCTAGTATTCTATATTAACCTATTACGACCCGCCGCGGGTATTCCTTTACCTAGATAGGTTAACCTACCTACTCTACCTATTACTATTAACGTCGACGGTAACGTCTTATAGGCTGTTAATAAGATATTAGACTCTTAGAGAGTCGACGGCGAATTCTAGTACTTAGTTCGGTAGAGAGGTTACGATCCTAACTCTAACACCTAGGAACCTTTATATAACGTTGTCTCTTTAGCTGCCTTGTCTATTACTATATTTAAGAAGCGGTTTCCCCGGAAGGCTAAGCCTACTCGTGTAGAGCTTACGTAGGCTCTTTAGGACTGTGTTCAGCCTTAAGACGCTAATTTACAACATATTTAATAGAGTAAGGGGGGACTATATATAAGGGCTCGAAGCTTAGGTAAATATAGTCACGTATAGATTTAGGTTATCGATTAAATGTAGCTATATATAGGTTTATAGTTGTAGATAGAATGTAGTCACGTATAGGTTTATTGACTCGCTTAGTAAATATTGTTTTAAATATTATTATAGATAGAGCTTCCCTAATTAGCCTAATCGGGTATAGCGTAGATTCTTTGTTATAGACTATAAATATTAGCTAGCTCTAGGACTTTCTTAGAAGGCTCGCGATCAATCTCAACCTTATTCTAGAGTAGTCTTTTGTACGCTTTTAGTGATTCCCTGACACTATCTCTAGTTTACTTTTAGTAAAAGTGCTATAACGCGCTCTATACCTCTTTACACTCCTATTACCTTAGTATTAAAGACGTAAGAGACGCTGTTAATAGAGCTACAGCCCTTTACGATCTATTGTTAGCCCTAGTAGACGGTGTAGTTATAGCCTACCTATCTACTTCTATTCTCGTTATACTCCGACCTGTCTAAGAAGACGGTTACTTATAAGTTGTCTAGTATAGACTACTACTCCTTAAAGTCCTCGGAAGTAGTTTTCTTATAATACCCTATATAGGGTCTATCCAACAGCCTATGGAGTAGTACGACAGGACAAGCTTTAGTCTAGGGGTATCTAGGATAAGGGTACCTAGGCGCTAGACCTTAGTCTTCGCCCTTTATCGAGTTCCTATACCTCGGCCTCTTATAATTATTAGAGGCTCGATTTGTCTAACGAGCGGGTATACAGCGTCTACTGTCTTAAGGTATATAGCGAACCTTAGTTTAGCCTCTTTAAGGGCTACTATAGTAGAAGGTAGACTAGCGTCCTAGAAGAGTAAGATAGTAGGTGTAGTTTTCTATATAGGTAGGACTCCTCTCGCCTAGGTAGGACTCCTCTCGCCGCTAGGGCTAGTATATTATTGACGACGCCGATATACTAGCTATTCTATACGCTAACTATATTGTCGCGTTCCCTATTCCTCTAGTGTTATAAGGGTTTCGTTCTCCTAGTATACTATACCTTAGTCCTATAGAGAACTAAAGGGAGTATATAGGTAATTACTGCCTTCCTAAGTAATAAAGCGGGGGGCCTGTATATTATCCTTACTAGGTTACGTATATAGTATAACACTTTATAGGCTTTAGTAGCTCGCTCTATAATATATATTTAAAAGGTAAGTTTCCTATCGAACTATACCCCTAGCTAGCGAAGGGCTGGCTATTCCTTTAGCTTTAAGGCTATAGTAATAGGCGTAATAGTAAGCTAGTCGTTAACTACGTATATAGGGTTAAGGGAGCAGGTACGCTTAGTTAGGTAGATTATCTTAAGCTTCTTAGGCGCGAATATAATCTTATTCTTATTGCCCTAGTTAATAATACTTTATAAGTCCTTTATAAGTAGTTAAACGTTCTTATCTAGATTCCTTAAGGCCTTATATAGGTAGATACCGTCTATATACTCAAAGTAGAGCGCCTTATCTTATACTAAGAGCTCGGCTAAGTATAGTATATAGAGTATTAGAGAGAGTAAAGACCCTTAAGGGTTTCTATAGCCTACTATACACTATATTATTATTGTCTTTTCTAGTTATACTCTAACCCTTTAACCTAAGAGGAAGCCGTTAATAAGTCGGAGAAGAGGGAGTAGGAAGCCTTATTCTATTATTCGTTTAAGGAGCCTACGCTTTAGTAAGGCGTCGAAGGCCCCTTATACGTCTATAGTTACTATTATAACCTATAGCTCGACAGACATTATAGCCTCTACGTCGTATATAAATGAGGCGACAAGGTCTATAGTAGAGCGCTTAGGGAGGGCCCCTCTATACTATATACTTACAAAGCCGCTAGTAAGCGCTGTCTAGGTAATATAATATATAATAATCCTTTTAAGGCCTTTAGATATATAGGAGAGGAGGGCGATCGGGCGCTATAAGCGTACCGACGTCTTATCCTTCTTACTAACCTTTAAGAGTATTATAACCTCGGCTAGTTTCTAGGACTAAAGGAAGTGGCTAAGAGCTAGATAGCCGTTATATAGTCTATAGATAGTTAATTTAATCGTAGGCTAGTATACCTTAAGAAGATAGACTATAACTCTATTAGTACTAGGAGATATACTAGACACCTCTATAACGTTACGTTTAACCTCTTTAATTAAGATAGTAGTATCTTACTTAAGGTTACCTCTTTTAGCCTAGTTAAGAAGTAGATCTTCTTTAAGATCGTCCGAGCTATCGAACTATCTAAGAACCTTTACTCGTAGGGCCTCTACCTTCTCTATTATTTCCTTAATCCGAGTTCTATTTACTACTAGACGGGGGGACTTAAGATTGTTAGTAAGCTTATACTATCTAATAACTTTATATAAGGCCTTATTATCCTTTACGCTGTCGATTATATTCTACTAGTAGTCCTTCTTTACCTTATAGACTACTGTCTAAAATTCCTTAGTCTACGCAGAGACCTCTCCTACCTCTATAAACTATTGTCCCTTAAGGTGTCTAGTATAGACGTTATAGTAGTCGTCTGTCTACTAAGGCGCCGCGTACCTAGTCTCGCGGTCTAGTTTCCCTACTATTTTAATCGCTATATAGAGTATCTCCGCTAGGCTCTCGATATAGTTGTCGATCTAGAGCGTTATTATTAGGTTCTAGAGATCTAGGAGCCTTACGACCCTAATTTCTACTAGTCCCCTTAGAGGTTCTAGCTAGGACTCCGACACTTTATAGTTAAATTAGTTAAGTAGTACTCTTCCCTTACCTAGAAGGGTAGTAACTTAGGTGTAGTAGTCGGATCCTATATATATGTTGTCCTATACTATAGTACTTATAAAGGGGACGTTTAAAAATATTAGATTAAGAACGTAGCTAGCTCTCTAGGTAGGATTACTAGGTACGCTAATAAAATCTATACCGCTAGTACTAGACAATCTCGCTAGATCTACGCCCCTATATAGTAACTCTACGCCTAGCCTAAATATATTATACTAGACGTTAAAGTCCTCTTTTATAACGTATTTGTTTAATAGGATAAAATATATAATATAGTCGATTACCTTGTAGGTTATAGGTTGTCGGTATATATTTAAAATAAGGAAGCCGTTAACCTTAATCTAAACTATATCTCTATTATTAATAGGCTTCCTCTACTAAGTCTATAGACCTATACCTTTATAGATATAGATTATAACTCGAGGTCGCTCTACCTCTCTTTCTATCCTTTTCTAGTAATCCTATAAGTTAACTAGTATATAGTAGTCGTATCCTAGATAATTCTATATTTTAGTACCTAGGTATATAAAAGGTTCTTATATATATAATACGTCTATCTCGTTCTTAAAGGCGAGGGTAAGGAGGGTAATATAGTATAGTAAGGACTTACCTATGTTTGCCTAGACTATTTAGATGTCCTTAGGTAGTAATGATCGTTTATAGCTAGGGCTGTCTTATCTACTCTCTCTCCTACTTATACTCGGGGTAAGAGCTATCTACGTCTATATCTCTAACGTCCTTATTACTCTAGTACGTCGTAAGGGCTCCTTTACTTAGGTTCTAGTTAGGGGTAGTATTTTAGCGCGGCCTTTAGCTTATAGTTACTTATAAGAATGTCGCGCTATCTTTATATAGTCTTATAGGATCTATATTAGCAGTCTTTACTACCGGAGTAGGAGTAGGAGTCTAGGGGAGACCCTGATCCTTATATTCTTAGATCCTCGACCTAAGACGCTTCTTACCCTTAGCCTTTTTAGTTATTATCTCTTATCTTCTAATAGGTATCTAAGAGGGTTATTATCCTTAGGTACCTCCTTAGACCCCGCCTAGTAGTAAGGTTCCTAGGGTAGCTTAGGGATTAGCGTCTTTATACTCTTTATCCTTATATCTATAGATTGTATTAAGTTATTTCTAGGTAGGCTTAATAATCCTACCGTTCTTATAGATCGTAGCCACTAGGTAGTTCTAGTAGCTAGCCCTAAAAGGGCTATAGTAGTTTATATATCTTACTACCTCGGTATAGTTTAGCCTAGAAGGGCTAGCGTATTAGTCGAGGCGAGTACTATAGTTATTATACCTCAAGTATCGGGTATACTTAGCTAGGTTGTAGTATCCCTAGCAGCCTAGGTTATATCGCGCGATTAATAGCTTCTTAATAATAAGCTTCGAGAGCTCGTTAGTATTAAAAAGCTAGAAGGGCTTTACTATTATAAGAAAGGATATAATCTAAGTAATCTTCTAGGTATAAGGGTCTACTCTAACCTAGGAGGGTCGACAGCTTACCGGTCTATACCTAGTTTATATAAAGGCCTCCTCCTTTACTATATCCTTAGTAACCGATATATTCCCTCCGATTAGTTAGCAAAGGGTATAGGGAACACCTAAGATAGTACAATTAACCTATTTTTTAAGAACGCGAACTAAGGTGGCCTTATAGGCCCGGATAATAGCTTCTTTACCCTCCTAGCTAAGGAGGAGATCTCTTATAGTAAGATTAATTAGTAGAATCGACTATTCTATCTTTATAGGTATAATGTCTAGGATTCGCGCTAACGTTATTCTCTCGATTTTAGTATATAATTCTTATTAAAGGGAGTACGCCGCCAGCCTATTAAGTAGGGCTTCTAGTTTGATTAAGACAAGGACCCGCTTATCTTTATATTGTTATAGCGTCTCGGTAGTAACTACCGGGCTAAGGGACGCTCTACCCTTACTTAACTGTCCGGATAAAGAAGAGTAGGATAGAGGAGTAATATAGCTATCGACTCCTAAATCTTTTAAGGTTCTAGCTATATCGATAAAGGAAACTAACTTAGGAGTAGAGGTCGTTAGTATTAGTACCGCCGATAGGTAACTTTTAATATAAATAGGGGCGTAGTTCCCGCCGTTTATATCTATATAAAGAGAACTAGATAGGAAGTTAACAACTCTATTATAGAGCTTGTACGTACTCTTATAGTACGCGGGTTAGCTATAAGACAATATAAACTTATCTATAGTATTAGTAAACGTATATATAATGTCCTACTATATACGTTACTCTGAGTTAATAGCTTCTAGTTAGCTCTAAATAGCCTAGAAAGCTATCTATATATTAAGAATACCTCTACCTAGGTTAAGACGCGGCGGTAGTATAGTGTTATACGCCTACTATCGCCTCTTAGGGATTTGTTATAAGGTTAGAGGGGGTTTCCGCCTTCTATAGACGAGTAAAGTCTTCGTTTATAGTTGTCGGGTTTTTCGACGACGGTAAGGCGTCGGTCGCTATTTTCGAGGCTAAACGCGGCGTACGCGATAGCTCGATCGTAGGATGATCTTTATAGACTATTCTAGGATTAAATATATACACTTTCGTACGAAAAAGGCCTGTTTTAAAGGATATCCCAAATTTGAGAATTGTTGTAACGGTGTCTGTATTAGGAATGATGGGTTGGAGGGGGTTTCAGTATTGATACTGCGGTCTTAGAGGGACATTATGTGATCTTGTCACTCTATGTTTCTTAAACCGACTTCATCTTCAAAAGTCCGACCCTGGAATTCACTATCTTTTTCTCGTCTGATATTCCCCTTTAAAGTCGGAAAGTCGGCTCAAGGTGGAAAGATAAGCTTAGGGCGAGCCGAGTGGGATATCTAGAGACAGGGGGTCCTTGAGGTATTTATTGAGAGGAGGAGAGAGAGGGTGTTTGGGAAGTTACAACATCCGTTTAGCAAATTACCTTCTGCGAAGAAACTTCTCAAGTTCTTGGACTTTAAAGCTCAAGAGCTTGAGACGACGAGAAGATTGCGATCGAGATATCTTTTACTTTGCGAATAACATACACACACATACATCTTCACACCACAGAGTACACATTACATATCTCAACATCCACATCCACACATCGACACACACCCCGAATTCCCAAATCCTCAATTTTCAACCTTCCAATTCACAACCACCCAAACACTATCCACCAAGTTTAGAGAACTCACAATGCATCCCGATACGATCCTCCCTTCCATTGAAGGTGACGGTCATGATGAGGGAACGTTCGATGGGGGAACGGATTTTACTTCTAGCTTTGGATCGGGTTATGAGTTTGAGAGAGAGGGGGGAGAGGGAGGAGATGGAGAGGGAGAGGGAGGAGATGGAGAGGGAGAGGGAGTTGAAGGTGAGGTTACTTTTTTTCTTTTTGGGTTGGTTGGAGTGGTGCGTGAAGTGAGGTGGAGGTGATTCACTGTGTGGAAAGGGGGTGAGTGTGTGAGGAAAGGAGGGTAGGGATGTGATAGGGGAGGGGCAGGAGGGAGAAGGGGGAAGGAAGGAGGATGAGAACGGGATGGGACGAGGAAGGAAAGAAAAAGATTGTTAACTAACAAGACACAAATTCAGGTGCAAATCCAACGAATATGAACACTATCACTATGCACGACCAAGACCAAGAGGGTGAAGATATGGATCTACATACGGATACCAATCTTGATCCTATGGATTTTGTTCATACACCTCAACGAGAATCCGAACCGGAAATGGAGACAGAGATAGATGGTGCAGCGATGATGTCTGAGGCTTTTCAAGGACAGGAAAGTCAAAGTATGGGTGAGAGTTTTGGTGAGAATATGGACGAGGGTAACGGTCAAGAAATAATCAATATCAAAGCTGAATCCCCAAGTCCAAGTCCAGCGCGAGATATGGATATGGATAGGAGTATGCAGTCAGAACATCCGCAATTCTCACCTCAACATCAAAAAGCAAAATCCACAGAAAACCGAAAACAAAAACAAAAACAAAATTCGAGGGCTACTGGAGCTAGAGATGCAGCTGGATCTGGAACTGGAGGTGGAACTGGAGCAATCCTGGGCATGCTAGAAGCGCAACAGGCACAACTCCGTATGCTTCAAGACCAAGGCGGTTTCGGTTTGAACAGTCCCGTGAGAGTTGGAGGCGGAAGTCGTAACAAACAAGTGGGTGGTTCTATGAATGATCCGAGCTATGAGCCTATCACTCGTCACAAAGGAGGAAAAGATAATCCGGTCGCTACTGCTTCAGCCTCCGGTGCAAGAAATAATCCTGAAGCAGGGAAAGAAGTTGAAGTCGAAGACCCAAACGACACAACATGGATGCACGAGCCCCCCGAAGACGACCAAGAACTCTCAGAGCTCATTATACTCCGAGATCATCACGAGCGCAAAAGAAAACAGGGACTGATTACTTCTGAGGAGACTATGGAGTTATATCGTGCTAATAAGAGAATCGGATTCTTGAGAAAGATGGAAGATGCGAAGCATGGAAAAGGTGTGGTGGAGGAGAGTCTTTTTGTGGAAGACGAGACGGGTGATGTCAGGGAGAAGATTATTAAGGATCATCGTGAACGCAGACCCCACAGTACGCTTGTTGAGGAATCCGCAAGAGGATTTAGTGATGATGAAATGATGGAGACGGCGTTGGATGATAGTATTGGTGCTGCTGGTTTAAGTGAGGAGGGGCTTCTTCATCTCTTGCGGAATCGGCATGGTAATGAGGAGGCTTTACTTCTTTCGCCTACACCGTTACCGACTTCAAGAAAGATGAAGAAGAGACCTCGTAATGCCCGCGAAGCATTCGTGCAAGCAGAAGAAGACCGAGAGAAAGCAAGAGCTAAAGCCCAACGAAAGAAAGCTCGAAAGGAAACTTCATCCACCGCAAAGACATCTAGCAGTTCAAAGTCTAAAGGCAAAGGCAAATCCAGCAAAACCTCGAAGAAAGACCAAGTCGAATATCCATCCAACCGCCAAATGGTCAACGGCGAAAGCGGCCACGACGATATCTCCGCCCAAATAATCAGAGGCCTTGCTGCTACCGATGACATCTCAGCGCGCATCAACGACCCCATCTACAAACACGAGATGGGACCAACCATCACCGGAAGACTTCGAAAGAAAGACCAACTCGCCGAGCTCTTCGCAAATATCCCCTCGGGAGGCGAGAAGCGCAAAATCCGTAACGACAAGAACAGTATCAAAATCGCGGCGAAATCCTTCGGCTACGCACAAGTACGTGCCGAGAATGGTAGATGGAAGGTTAAGGGCATGACGTCGCTGCTTTATCATTATCAACTCGTTGGTGCGCAGTGGATGTTGACCCGTGAGTTGGCGGGGATAAATCCTAATGGCGGGTTACTTGCTGATAGTATGGGATTGGGCAAGACGGTTCAAACACTGGCTTGTATGGTCGGTAATCGACCAGGAGAACTAGATATCAAGCGGAAGATCGTTACAACCCTCATCGTCCTCCCCGCCGCGGTTATAAAACAATGGCAAGGGGAGATACGTAAACACACCGAACCCGGAATCTTCGATAAAGTCATTATCTATTCCCGCGCTGGAAAATACAGTCCTCAGGTTCTCGCGTCTGTGGATATCGTCCTGGTTTCTTACACCGAGGTTATGAAGCAATTCCCTTTTCCTAATGATTCGGCGCAACGGTCGGCTTGTAATCGAGAGGGATTTAGGGTTTGGGCCAGGGATAAGGAGTTTGGACCACTTCATCAGGTGGATTGGTATCGGGTTGTTCTTGATGAGGCGCATGCTATTAAGAATAATAATTCGAGGACTTCTTTGGCGTGTCAGCATTTGAAGAGTGTTTATCGGTGGTGTCTTACTGGGACGCCGCTTTTGAATAATGTTGAAGAGTAAGTTTTCCTCCTCTGACTTCCTTTCCCTCTGTTATTCAAATTTCAACCATGGATATGTACTGATGGTGTAAATAGACTCTTCCCCTACCTTCGCTTCCTCAAAGCAGATTACTGCATGGACGTCCGGGAATTCAAAAAATACTTCTGTGATCCCCAAGATCCGCAGTGTTCCAGTCGTGTAGCGACACTTCTGGAGTTCTCTATGTTGCGCCGCACGATGCAGAGTACCATGTTGAATTGTCCGATTATTAAACTCCCCGAGCCACATCCGCATATTGAGAAGATCAGTTTCTCAGATGAAGAGAGGATTATTTACCGGATTGTAAGATCAACCCCCTTCTACTAATTGGTTTTATGATTGGGTCTTTGGTTTGGGAGATGAGTACTAACCATATAAACAGACCGAGAACCGCTTCCGCTCAATCCTAAACTCCTACATCATGCGCGGCGACGCAAAAAGAAACTACACAATGTGGATGGTTCAACTCCTTCGCTTACGTCAATGCACAGGCCATCCCTTCATGATGGAACGTACCATCAAAGAAACCTGGGACTTGACAGATGTTAAAGAGCTTAAAAATCAACTTTCAGCGTTGGGTTCGAGAGCTTCTCTCCCATTTTATGAACGCACGAAACTTTGGGTTGAAGAAAGTGCTGCGAAACAAGCTCGCGAGGGTGAGAGCTTTGGAAAGGGAAGCTTTGGCTCGCTGTTTAGTCTTGGGAAGGCTTTGAGTACTTTGAGTCAGAAGGAGTTGCTTGGACGGTTGCAATGTGGGATTTGTGGGGATATTCCTTTGGGTGCTGTGCAGATTGAGACGGTGAGTACTTACATCCCAGTTGTTTAATTTGTGAGGATGTTTTGTAATGTTGACTTTTGTATAGTGTCACGAGATCTTCTGCAGAGAATGCCTCGCCGTCCACGAAGAAGAAACACGCGCTGAAGACGATGTAAGCTCCCCTTCTCCCTGCCCATATACCTCTAATCATCTCTTGCCAGGTCAAAACATGTCCCTCCTGCGCCCTAATCTACACCACCTCCACCCCCCTCACCGACCTCGACGACGAACTCGGAGAATCCTTCGAAATAGAGTCAACACCCATGCCCAGCCCCCATCTTAACTCCCGCCAAACATACAATCAAACCCGTCGACGAAACAAGCATCGCGTCCCTGAGAATAGTAAAGGCAGAGATGCATTCGGGTTCGAGATGTATACACCTTACTCGAGCTGGTTGAATCAGAGTGATCAGGATCCGAACTTTCCGCTTACGAGTAGTGCGAAGGTTACTGCGTTGAAGAGGTTGTTGCTTAGGGGGTTTGAGGAGGCGCCTATGGATAAGGTATTTCCACTTCTCCTTTCTCCATCCCTATCCTCATTACTTCGAAAGTTTCGAATAACCACATCTCAACACTACACATCATTGGTGTAACGAGCTAGCGAGGGTTTTATGTCACGAGTGATAAATGATTAGTGCTGATAGAGAAATAGGTCGTCATCTATTGTCAATTCCGCCAACTCCAACGAATCATCGGCCGCATGTGCAACCAAGAAAAATGGAAATTCGTCTACTACACCGGCGATATATCGATGGAACATCGTGCCGCAGCCGAGGAGGAATTCAGGACAAATCCAGAGATTGTCATCATGGTTGCAGGGTTGAAGTGTGGTGGTCTTGGGTATGTCTCTGTCTTCTTTTCCCTCTCTCACTATCTCCATCTCCTATCCAGCCCTGGTACATAAGCCATATTGTAGGAAGGTGCTAATAAAGATACACTAGTCTCAATCTAACAACAGCAAACCGCGTAATCTCAATGGACCTCTGGTGGAACTTCGGCGTCGAACAACAAGCATTCGGTCGCATCTTCCGCATCGGTCAAGAAAAAGAAACACACATGACCCGCATCGTAGTCAAGAACTCAGTCGACATGCGCATGCTCTCGCGTCAAGACCAAAAACTTAAAGACTTGCGCGCAGTCGTGGATGACGACCAGTCCGTGGTGAAGCGGAAGGAGTTATCGATGCAGGAACTTAGTAGTCTTTTTGGCTTTTTGAGAACGGATCGTGAGGGTGAGTTACTTGGTGTTGAGGCGGATTATCGTGATGAGGATGAGGAGGGGGGTGTGCTTGGACGGTTGGATGGTGGGGAGGGGGATGAGGGTGAGGAAGAGGGAGAGGGGGATTTGGAGGAGGATTTGGATTTGGATTTGAGTGGTGAGGGGGTTGCGTGGGATGAGGGAGATGAGGGAGATGATGAGGTGGTGACGAAGGTTGAGGAGAATCTTGATGAGGAGAATTTATATGATGCTTAGTCATCTTTAAGCGAGGATTGGGGGTTGATTTGTATCGCGGAATGGATGGTGGATCGCTTATTTTCAAGGCTGGTAGGGGAGTTGGCGTTGTGGGTTGCTTCTATATATGGATGGATGTCGTTGTTTACAGATCGGTGATGATACTCAATAAGGGAGTTTAAAAGGGGCGAAGATTTGAGTTTCAAGGATTATTGGGAGGATATTACTGGTGGAAAGACCTTATTAAAGGATGGAAGATATAATTACGCAGCATATTCGCTAAAAACACCAAAAACAGATAGATGTAGCTGTAATAAATTACCAATTACCTTATTAAACTTCTCATCTAAAGTCTGTTGTTTCACAGAACAGCGTATATACAATCTTCTGTTTTTGTAGTTCAGTAGCATTTTAGACTAAAGTTGCAATTTAGTGTTTATCCTATGTCTTTTCTTTTATCTTGCTAGACTCAATAGGTTCGGATAATAGAATTAATAGGTTTCTAATATATTATTGTATTTCTTGTGGGCACTCTTTATTTAGTGAGATACTTTAGAACAATAATATTATTTCGATAAGAAAGGGTGTTAATAATATTCGCTCTACTATATCTCTCTATCCTCTTATCTTTATTAAGCGAGACAATCTAGGTTAAGTTAAAACTTTCTTCTATTATAAAACCTTTATTGAAAACTTAAAAGTCTTACATTTGTATACTCAGTTCTATTACTTGAGATCGGTTAGAATTATAAAGTCTTTTACTTTTTGTTTAAATAAATATAAAGTCCTTTAATATTTTAACTTTTTAAATTAAGCCAAATAGTAATCAGCAATGATGGGAAATTGGGTTTCTTTTAGTAAAAATTAGTTATATAGAGAATAGCTAAGATTAATTTAATCTTTTAAAGTAATTACTTATTTTAACTATATAGAAGAATAAATAGGTTTCTTAGGTATATAATGAATCTTATACCCTAGGATTCACTTAAGATGTTTTATTTAACAAAAAGTATAGTATTATAAGGACTTAGGAGGAAACGTAATAACTTAGGAGTACAATTAAGGATCAGTAAACGTTGACGAAGACATATAATACTATTACTAGGTAGTTCATACTAGTCTACAAACCCAAAGAGCACGCGACTTGTAACTCTAACAAAAACGGTAATTGATTACTCTTTCTATTAACCAATTACTAAGAAACCTTTCTACAATATAATCTCCTAATACTATTGTTGGTATAAAAGACTGTTAGGTCCTAGGTTTGTTGGTTGATAAAAGATGATGAATTTAGAAGGTCTAGCTACTTGACTATATAGTAGGATATTTGGTGGCGTTTGCTAGTGGCCTTGTCAGACCGCTAGTGCTGAACTGTACCGTATATAGAACCTGTCCACTTATCATTTGCCACATTTAGAACCTGTTTCACTATCCTTTAGAACCTGTTTCACTATCCTTTGTTATTCACTTATCCCACGTCGCAACAACTATTAACTCACATCGTAAGGATACTCCCCTCCTTAGTTTTTCAAAACTGTGGGTGGAATACACCACATTCTAGAATCCAGGACCTTTCCATAACACATCCTTACAGCTCTGTTAGTTTTACACATCCTGACAGTATGATCTCACACATTGCTTGTCACCTAGCAGTTTTATACCATTTTCCTAGCTAAGACTCGTTAGTATGAAGGAATTGACAGGAGATGAACTCAGGCCATACTTAGGCTCCTGGCAGCTCAAAGGTTCAGGCCAGCGATCCTATTGCATGGATAGATGATTTTATTCGAGGTTCATACAGAACACACTCGGGAGAAAAAGGCTTGCTTCATATTCTGAATAACCTACCAGCATATTACGACACCTTTGAAAAGAAGTTATAAAAGAGCAAAAGGAATCTCGGAAATATATAAGAATAAGAGTAAGTTGGGTTTGACTAGAAATTGTTGCTTTTCTATTACAGGGATGATATAATAATGTCTATCTTACCTCTTTGATTCTGGCGGGTAGAGACTTAGAGATTTGGTAGTTTGCAAGGCCAGGTAAACTGAGTAACAAGCTGGGAGTGCGATACTATGATATCACTCATCTACAATGCCACAATTATAAAGATGAGTAAATTCAACAATAATTCTTTCATTATATCCTCACACAAAATCTACTTCCTACTCTTCTTCTTTACACTCTCAACAAGACTACTCAAACTCTCCTTCGCGCCCTCACCATCTGCTTTCCTCTTCTTATCCTTCTTCCTCCCCTCTACAACATCACCCTCTCCCTTATCTCTATTCTTTCGTCCTTCCTCAAGCAACATTTTCATCCCCTCCGTACCCTTGAACCTTGGATTAGAAGGATCAATAGCAAACTCGTGATTCCCAAAAAGTCTGCCCGCAAATCTTTCATCCCCAACATCAATGTTAAATCCTTTCTGCAATCCACCTCTCTTACTCTCCTCCTCACCATCCTTCTTCTTATGTTTAGAGGATTTCTTCGCACGTTTCTCGGCACGCGCGATTTCATTGATGTCAAAGTGATCCAGGGCTTGGTTCTGGGCTTCAGCAGCGGTAGGTTGCATGAGAAGCTCCAGTTGAGAACGTTCCGTTGCTTTAGCTGCTGCCTCTGCTTCTTTCTTTGCGCGACGAGCAAGACGATCTGCTTTGCTCGTTGATTTGGAGCCCGTGTCTTTTGGTGCACTGGGGTCAATGGAGAAAAATGGGTCATCGAAGCCGAGGTCTTCTTTTTCGCCGTCCTCTTCATCAACTGCTGTCTCTGTCTTGGCAGCAGCTTCGGGATCACGTTTCGCCTTGGATTTCTCCTTTCGTCGGGCTTTACGCTCTTTCTCTTTACGAACGTAGGCTTCCGCTGTGGTTTCCTCGATTATGGGCTCGTTCTCGAAGACTCCTGTTCCCTTTGAGGATGATGTGAGACCGGATGTGAATGTGATTTCCATGTCTCCTACTGGGGCAGCTTCCTTCTTCTTCGATGGAGCAGCGGGTTCGGGTGCTAGGCCGAGGGCGGCGCGCATCTTTTGACGGGCGAGCTCTTTCTTCGTTAGGGGTGCTGAAGTTTCTTCTGCGACGACTTCTACTTCTGCTGAAGATTCCTCATCGTCTTCTGAATCGCTGCCTAAGTATGCGCGGAGGTCATTCTCACCAATTTCTGTACGGCTACCGCTGAATGCACGTTTAATGGCATCTTTGCGTGATGCTTCTTCTGGATCCTGGTCCCATGTCAATTTGACTTTGGAGTGTTGTAGAGCATCTGTGACGAATTCGGTAGGGTGGTAGCCGGTGGGGATAGAGTCGCATTCATCGCGAGGTTTATCATCGAAATCCGTTCCATCTGGGATGAAGCGCAAATCGAAGAAATTGGCGGATGAGAGGTATTCTGTTCCATCCGTAGCTTCATATATCTTTTGTGCGGTTTCATTGTCGGAGCACACAACTACAGCGTAGTAATATCTTAAACGCTCCAATTGGTACTGTCGCAGAGCGGCACCATCAAATTCCTGACCATCGTCCTCCTTTAACAGATTCTTCTTAATCTTCTCATCGACTTCTTCGTCATCTTCACTGTCCTCCGAATCCGAATCGGAAGACCATTCATCCTCATCCTTCTTTGCCGCGAAAATTTCTTTCGGTGGTCCCTCCATTTCCTCTCGCTCCATTCGCTCTTTCCCAAATTCGCTGGGGTATATCGAGACTTTGTGAATCTTTCCACCAGGTCGAACGAAACTCGAGAAAACAACCATGAGATCCGTAGACTTGATATTATCCCAATCCAAGTTCACGACCGCAAATCTGCTCGAAACTTCACCCATCTCCACGGCACCCTGTTCTGCCTTCAAATCTGGAAACTCAGCTTCCTCAATTTCTACCCCTCCCTCCTCATCATCGTCTTCATCCTCGTCTTCTGAGGATGAGAAACCACCCCCTCGCGCAGCATCATATTTCGCATCCGCCCGCGCCAGTTCCTTCTCTACCACCTCATCGTCTTCTACCTCGATATCGTCATCTCCTTCTTCCTCTTCCTCTTCTTCCTCCTCGTCGGGCACGTAAAGCCTCTCCAAAGCCTTCTTCTTTCCCTCGCCACTCAATTTCCGTCCATATCTATCCACCTTTGCAGTATTCGAGAAATCCTCATCCTTGAGCATGCGCGAGAAACGCTTGTCGATTTTAGTTCGGGTGTGCTTCTTGGAGGGCAATCGGAATCGAGGATCGGTGGTAAAATTCGAAAATCGTGCATCGGTAATCGAGCTTGAGGCATCTGCGGCGGCAGCGCCTTTAGGGGCTTTTTGTTTGGGCATTGCGAGGTTGCGTGGTTGAGCTGTCGCAAAATGCAAGGTGAGGCGCGGGATGGAGAAGTTTAGAGGGAATCTTTTTTCTGCCGGTGGAGAAGATTTAGTGGGCTCAGTGGAGAAGGCGGTGTGGCGATTAGCGTTTTTGCTTCACCCCGCTTTTTGACTTCACTCCCCTTTTTTCTTCGCTAACCATTCTAGGGGAAAATGTTTCATTGCATTCTAGGTATCCAGATCTAATGGCTCCATGATTGGGTGGGAGGTATTACGTTGGTAAGCTTGCCCAATGACAAACGGGGTTTACCTCGATATAAGTGGGGCTCGGAGGACACTACCAGGATTAATGCAATTACTACTTGTAATAGTCCCTGATTATTAGAAGCCAGGTGTTTAAGATGAGCTTATTCTAAATCATACGCAACAAAAAAGACTAGTTTACATGGCTAGTACCAATTTGTTTTAATTGAGCTATTCTAGATAGCTGTTATGAAAGTGGATAAATAGTTGTAATCAATTTGAAGCAAAGAAACGATTGGAGCCTAATAGAAGGATATATATAGTTATAGTTAATATATAGAAAGAGATATGTAAAATTGCGGGTAATAAGATTAATGCGTATAATGAACGGTTACAATAACAGTTACAGTTCATACTACACAGCTAACGATTGTAGTCAAGGGTAACACTTGTACTCAAAGCGAGTTTTGAAATAGTGGGTAATACAAACAGCCTCAGGCAGGTATAGGTTATATAAGTCTACTACATTGCACTTGCTTGACTTCTAGATAAAAGTAAAACAAAACAAAATACGAGAAACAAAGAACCTAAGCGACCGCACAAAGCTTTTCTTTTTAGAAAAAGTAAATAAACCTTTGTTTTACCTTCTTTGATTAAGCAGAAGAATACAATACTGTAAATAAAAATGCAACTAATATACGGGAAGGCGGAAGGCGTCACTGAGGAAGAAATTGACTTGAGGTCAATTGCTGTCAATATTAACAAACCACAAGGGCCAACCAACTATAAGCCCAAAAGGATATTTAATTTGTATTATACCCCATTGTATTTTATTTTGTCGTTCTATATCTCAGCCGTAATGCACAAGGAATGGAAGTCACGTGGTCATGAAGATTCCTGAGATCCATCGATAATTCTATATGAATCTACATCCGATTTCCAGTCCTATGCAAATCCCACACAGGTTTCACAAGTAAATTCCAGCTCTTGAAAGTGGGACTCCCAGGGATTAGTTATGATGTATTGGTACACAAGTGTTAATGGATTTCACATAAATAAAGTAGCATAAGAGTAATAGTAAAGTATATGAATATATTGTAGTAGTAGTAGATTGAAGAATAATTCATGTTAAATCAACAGGACTAGTACTAAGTAACTAAGTTTAGTACTCTTTCTGAATAAGCTTCAACAGATCTATGTTTTAGGATCAGTGGATGATACCTTAACAACATGACTTAGCTGGACCTGAGGAACCATGAGATCTAGAATTTGGTGGCTTGATTCTTCTAAGGCGCAATCAGACGTTGGTCATCTTTTGTGGTGTCTTTGGCCTATGATCTGTGAGTGTCACGATGACTGGGCCCGTCTTTGGCAGTGTCTTTGGGACATAGTCTGTCAGTGTCCTTACCATATGGTCTGTGAGTGTCACGATCAACATACCCCTCTTCTGCGGTGTCCTTGGCAGTGTTGTTGGGAAATAGTCTTTCAGTGTCCTTATAATATGATCTCTGAATGTCGCGATAAACATACCCCTCATCTTCGCTGTCATTGGCAGTGTCGTTGGCGTATGATCTATAAGAGCCAGAATGACTGGGCCCCGCCGTTGCAGTGTCGTTGGCATATGATCTATAAGAGCCAGAATGACTGGGCCCCGCCGTTGCAGTGTCGTTGGAATATGATCTGTCAGTGTCCTTATAATATGATCTGTGAGTGTCGCGATAAACATACCCCTCATCTGCGGTGTCCTTGGCAGTGTCGTTGGCGTATGATCTATAAGAGTGAGAATGACTGGGCCCAGCCGTTGCAGTGTCGTTGGCGTATGATCTACGACGCTGAGGACGTTTGTCTTTTGCTTGCTGTGAGTCCTTCTCCTTCTTTCCAAATAATTCACCCCAAACGTCGTTGCTTTCACCTTTGAAGGCATCAGGGAAGAATGGCATGGCTTCTATCTGTTCCTTTTTCCTGTAGATCTTTGGTATAATTGGTAATTCGTTTTCAGTAGATAATTGAAAGAATGGTTGAATTATGTTGACAATATATTAGGTATGTACTTTTCCTTCTTCTCATTTTGTAGAGCGTTTTTCTTGCTGTTTAGTGTCTTAATAGACATTTGTTCTCTAGTTTTCTAGTAAAAACAAACACTTTTACATCTGTCTCCATTTTCAAAGGGCTTTAGGAGGCCAAGGCCAGGATTATCATATCATTTCCTAGATTATGCTTGTAATATCGCAGTAAGGAATATCTAGTTCAAGATAAGGTTATAAATCACCAGATAGATGGTTAAATATAGACAGGAGTTCGGCGGGACTGGATGCAGGAGTAGATTTTCACTCTAGATAGCAGGTGTTCTACTATCAGTTATATTCCATTGGAAGCTATCAACCAGCTTTCTGATTAGCTAATCCCTTTTCATAATCACCAATCAAAAGTTTGTCCGCGTATTGTTTTCTACTTAAGGCGTCTGTTGTTTTCTAGGAAGAAGTTCCCTTCAGGTATTAGACAAGTTGACTTTCAGTCCTTTACAACACTAAATGAAAATGCTGAAGCCAAGTATCAACTCACCTTTCGGACAGCTATCTGTTCTTGTTAATACATCCCTTCGTATCGTTGGAGTTTACTAGAAAGAGGCTTTTGGTCATTACGGCTTAACTTCGTTCGTGGGAAGTATAGAGGGAACAACGCTTTAGAATCTGAAGGTATTCCAGAGAAGGACATTAGAAATCGGGAGACAGCGTTACTGCTATATTAGAGGCTGACTTTATAGCGAATATCTTTACAGCCAATTTAAATCTATACTTGTTCAAGGTAGCTTTCTCCGTTACTCTAGCCAAACAAATCTTCGCTAACTTTGTTCCATCTCGGTTTTCCGATGTCTTTGGCGAAAGCTTCTCTTCCATTGTTCCCCATCCTTGTCATCTTTTTCTTTCTTTCTCGGCTCTCCCATCCTCTTATTATTTACTTAATTACCACGAACACACATCTTTCTTAGAGCCAAAGCGGAGGTCCTATTACACGAAAAGCTGGAATAACTCGAAGTTTGGATTTGTCTGAAATTCTGGCGAAGCGCCTAAATTTAGGTGGGAGAAGAGTTCCTTCTGTAACAGGTAGAGAGCAGAGCGGCCCAAGGAACTTTTCACGTACTAAATCATCCATGCTACGATTTTTCATAGCGTGGGAAATCCAAGAAATAGAGTAAATGATTCGCTTAAACCTGCTCTAGTCTAGGACTTCTCAATCCTGGCCTATTGTACTAGCCAAGAGTTGAACAGAGTAGAGTACTGTTTGAGTAATGCGGAGCATGTCGGCCCGAGGCCCGCAGTGTTCCCGAGAATTATCCAAGCGGCCCGAAAAACCCCTTCAGTGTAGCAGGTAATGGTCTAACCAAATGTATCAGTCGGAGATCTTATCTTACTTAATAGTAGAAGCTAGTTTCTTCTTATACATTTGTAAACGTGATAGACAATAATACTATTATAGAGGTAGTAGAAAACTATTCCCGAGTACGGAGTAACACACTATTTATTGTATATATACGTATACTAGGTATTTATATCTACTTCTCTATTCTATTAATTTAAACTGCCTACTCCTACCCTGATATTCTCTACTAAGAGTATCCGATTATTATATATGTGGTTAATTATGCCGTTCTCACCCTGCCTTTTAAATAGTAGTGAGGACCTTCCGTAAAGTTTTCAAGTTTAGCCCCCACTTCCATCGGCCAAACTTTGCCATTTCCCCACAACCACGTTTGAATTGCTAAATAAGAATGAAAACAACATGAAAGCACAACAAATGGTCGGGTGGTGTAGTTGGTTATCACATCTCGTAGGTTTCCCATATTCTGCAATTAACAACTACAATCGCTAACAACAACAGGTTAACATTGTTAACAATATTCCGAGAAGGTCCTGGGATCGAGCCCCAGCCTGATCAATAACTGTATTTTTTTTTGCCCATTTCTCAAGAGGGAAAAGACGTTTTTCCAAATTCCTGCTCCCTTTCCCTCCTCTCTCGGAGTTCTTCAAGAGAGGAAGGAAACGGAGTTCGAATTTGGAAGAACGTTTTTTCCCTCTTGAGAAACACTCCGAGAGAGGATGGAAGGGAAGCAGGAATTAAGAAAAACGTCTTTTCCCTCTTGAGAAATGGGCCTCTCATCCAGATACTTCCAAAACACCGTGTCCAACACCCAAGTATTGTTAGCCACGTAATCAATCCAAAACCGAACAGTTTCCCAGCTCTCACGCATGTATGAGGATAGCAAGAATGGTAACTTCTCGGAGCTAGCAAGTTCTTCTTTTTCAGCATTCTCCATGGCAGATAGAAGAGTTTTCAAACGCTTGTCGTATACTTTGTACCAGTCATCGATGCCAGCTATCCACATCTTAGGCACTTCAATCAGTGGCCACCATGGACTGTTAAGGATAAACTGTGAAGGTGCGGCATACGTGAACTCCCAGTCTATCACTGAAACCAATTTGCCTGATTCATCAACGAGGCAGTTACCAGGTCTGAAGTCATCGGACCAAATTCTGAAGGGATCCACATTACTTGGTGCTGGTGAAAGTTCGGAAGTCCAAGTCTTAGATTGTGCTGACCATTTCTCATCAGAGAATCCAAATTTGGAGAGTTTATGATCCTTCGCCAGCCGCCGAAAGATCTGTCGTGCCACGTATTTGTTTCGACAATAATTTTCGGTACTCACGGAATCATTCTGTTGAAAGATGAGCTGTGCTATGTGCATTTCTGCTAGCGCAACATACCATTCATCGCTCGTACTGTATGTTTGCTTTTCAAGAGGGAGCACTGAAAGTGGTATGTTCGCAAATCGTGCCACGTTGTTCATGTTTGTGGTCAGAGGCCGCCCAGTGATAGAGAAAGTGTTGTCATCAGTTTCTGAGAGCGACCCAATGGGATGAAATGAGAGTCGTGAGAGTCGTAATAGGCAAAGTGCCGCCTGTCGGTAGAAACCCTAGAGTAAATCGTCTGAGATTTCAGGATCCAGAACCGCAGATATATGGGGGTCTTCTCTCGCTTCGCAGATGCTAGAGATCATGGTCGATTTATGTTTGACCCTCTCCAGGATAATAAAAGGACCAATATCCGACTTATCGCCATAGTAGGACACGGTTGGGGTCGGGATCTTAGTATATTCCCTGACGTATTTAGCAGTAGCACCTTCATACAGTGTCTTTTCTCCAAGAAATTCGGACCAAACAGGGCAAGGTATCCTCACAAAGACATGGCAGGCGATCTCTTCAACTTTGAGCCTATATAAGACATTAAAACCACCGAAAATCAGAGGTGTGGGGTCCACGTACTTTGCTTTTTTGCCGAATCTTTCTTCTGCCATCGAAACTGCAAGTGTAATTTGTCAGACATGCACAAGTTGTGACATTGTTACTTTCCAATCTTCGTCATTTTTGTCCCATACCAGGTTATCCAAATCCTGTCTCGTGTGTTTGTCATCGTCATCGTCATCGTCATCGTTGGTCGTAAGTTTGGCGATATCAGATGAATCTGTCATCTGTCATGGTAAAAGGCAGCTTGAGATACAAAAACGATAACACATGTATGTTGAGGCAAACTATCCAAGGTCCTTTGGATTTGTTGGAGATTGTTGGTTCCAACAGTGCAGGTGGTATCTCTACACGTGACCTGGGCCCAAAAGGAAATAACCTTGAAGCCTGTGCGCATTGCCGCGCAGCAATAAGGAGGAGTACTGTGCCTACTCCCTGCTGAAGTATTTGGAAACGGTCTCTTTTGGTTGACTGAAGATTTGGTGTTGGTAGGCGTCAATAATGCCAATAGAATGCACTTTCCGAATGTACTTGTGACTTTGTGACGTTGTTTGCAGCACTTCCGTGGCGATCACAGCTGTCGTAGCGTACATCAGAACAGCGATGATTAAAGACAGGGAGCGTATGATTTGATGTGAGCGCATGAGACACAACCTCCGTTCTTGGAGTTGTTTATATACCTATGTCGTTGGGGCTTAGCGGTCAAGTGATACAGTGTTTTGTTTCTGGGCTTAACCAAGAGCCTATCAATTCATTCCAAAGGTGGGGTATGATAAGTTATATGAGGAGAGGACTTGAGTACTGTTCCAATGTACTCACCATTATTTTTATTGACCAATAATATCCGCCTATTGACCAATTCGGCAGGCGCCAATATTTGGCGTTTAAAAGCTGGCTGTCTCATTCGCTAACGAGTTTTTGAACACTTGACGCACCTAATTAGCCTAATATCCTCACCGCATGTAACAGCGGATGTCAGTATGCGACATTAAATTGATTACCAATTATTGATTTCAACTTTTGAGGGTCTTTTGGATTCCCCTCTCAATTATCAGAGTAGAGTAAGGGGTAGAATCGAGAGTTTAGATATTGAGAAATCTCCATTAAAAAGGAATAAATCGAATACTAAACTAGGGCCTAGAGCGGGGGAAAAGGCTAGGTATATAAATAGATAATAAAAGTGGTGATAGCTTCATTTTTACCCGAATAAGTAATAATGATGACTCTATCAGCTTGCTCACAAACGCCAATATTGGCGCCGAATTGGTCAATAAATCAAGATTGGGCGAGTTGGTGGTGGCTTTCTGGAGGCAACAATAACAGGTAGCTGCTGGGTTTGGGTGGGCTTTTTGGAGGGTGACGAAGTTATAAAAGCTGGACAATCTCTTTCCTTTATACTACACAAAACGTCATCACATTCATATTATACTCCAACCAGAATTTCCCACAACACAAAGGTACCACAAGCCTCGCTTCACTCCCTCACACCTTCACACCTTCACTTCTACCCATTGTCATTCTTGGATTTCTTGAAAGGCAAGATATCAACTAGGACCCCAAGTTTCTTTACTAATGATCTTGAAAGGTTTAATCTATCGAAAATGTCATCTGCCTACGGTGACAAGAGAAGCAGCGCTGAGAAGGTCGACGATCAATCGAAAGCAGAGGATACCAAACAGGATCAGGCCGAAGCTAGTGCCAATAAACGTAAGGAGGCGGCCGACAAGAAGCAGCAAGAGAAAAAAGAAGCGTCAATATTGCGTTACGCCAGGCACATCATTGAGAAAGGAGAGTACAGTAAGGACAAGCGAAAGAGAAACAAGAATTAAAGGTTTGCCGTAGGAGTTGTGGGTGGATTTCTGATCTGCGGTAACTTGCTTACATTGAGATTGGTTGCTTGTTAGACGTTTTGCTGTTGGTGGTATTTCACTGTCGTTATTCTGGTAAAGAGAAGGGTTTTGAGATCTATTAATATTTGGGGAGCTTGATTTTGTATGTACAAGAAGGTTTTCTTGTACTATCTTTGTTGCAATTTATACTACTCGTTGAGTCACGTTTTGGTGCACGCATTCCTTTAGCTTGAAGACAATCAAATCTCTATACTACCTTTCCAATTGTAAAAACTAATATGTTTATATCAATAGATCTTATGAATACCAATACGTTTGAGACTGTACTGAGTTGTAACAATGCGTTGTTGGCTCAAACTACCAAACAATCCGATGGTTCCATGGATCAATCTAGGCACCACCCTTCGTGTACTTGGTTTGAAAATTTGAATCTTTTGATGGTTTCAAGTAATCAAGCTAACCTTCTAGGATAATCTATTCATTACTATCTAACGCAAGGCGAAGCCTGGCACCGAAAGTCCAGTTCCAGAAGAGCTTCTTTAAAGGAAAATGACGCAGATGGGGTGCCGTAAATTACAAAGGGCGCAAAAAAAGAGAGTATTTTACAAGCGAAAGTAAAAAGATAGGCTCACTTCTAGAACAGCCCTTATATTTACGTGACAGTAGAAGCAGCTAGGGTCCAGGTAAAGTGATGGTCCTACACATTCCATCGGTTGAAAAAGAGGTGATAAACTGCCTTTTATTGTTGATAAATTGAGGAACAAAAGAGTGGGGGCGAGAGAACATTTGGGTATTATCTTAGATAGGTGGAGTTTTAGATCAAGTCTTGTTGGGGAGAAGAGAAAGACTGGAGGGAATTAAGAGCGGCCATAATCAGATATCTATTAGTAACAGTGAATGATCACCAATGTCCATCTTAGTCATGGTAGCAAATAAGCAAATTATCGTCGCCTTCCTAGGTACTGTTGCGGCCTCCCAAGGGAGGCTACCGCGGCGTATCGAGGTACCCCGTGTAATAAACCGCAAGGTTTTCCCTTCTTAGCGACCTTTGGGTGCCCTTAGGCTTTTGCTGTCTCTTCGATGGGGGTTTGGACCTTTTCGGACTTTTTGCTGTTGAGGTGTTGAGGAGGTGAGGAGGTCAGGTGTGGTTGCCACACCACACCGAACCCAGTCAGCCTTTTTTTTACATAAGCATGTTGGCTGGGAAATCTGGTAATAGTCAGTGCGTCTTTCTGTCGCTTATAAGCAAGTATCCTGTGTCACGGACTTGCTTTGGAACATTAAATTACTATGTAAACCAGACCAAAAGATATGTACAACGACTTGTCGAGGGTCCAGGGGATCCCCCTACTGACTTAGTACCACTTGTACGCCATCTTTTAGTATAGAGTAATAATAAACAAGCTCGGGGGATCCCCTCGATTCAGCAGCTAAATGCACTTTATCTATATGGCCAAATGCCTATATCTTTTGGTGTGGTTTACATAGTAATTTGATGTTCCGACGTGGCATGGGACACTTGCTTGAACTGACTACAAGCGACAGCGCAGTAGAAAGACGCACTTACTATTAGTTCACTGCCGTGAAACCCTTTCTGGAATATCATTGTGCCAGAAAGGATCGTATAATTGAATTGATTATACGAACCTTTTATAATAATCTACGTCGATGTTTCTGTGCTATCCCATATAATTCGTTTAATTTAAGTTGCGTATGCTAAATCTTTAGTATAATCACTCTTAAATTATAGGGTTCAGTACCAATCACGCACGAATCTGTTCCTTACTTCATGCTCTAGTCATGTTGAACTACGTTTGCCAAATCTGCGCGTTTATAATTCTCGCTGAGTTCTTGTTATGTTCCGCGCTATATAATGTACAAAATCTACGAATGGCGGTCTTCTACACCTTATCGAGATACCATATCGCAAGCTATCAAGGTTTTAAGGCCCAGGCCTTATAACCGTATGTGTCAATCAATTCGTCAATGGTAATTGCCCCCTCCACTTCCTTTCTATTTATATCAGACATCGACTCCTCCAACTTGGCGACTCGTTTGAACTTTTTCTCCCCTGTTTCTTTGCTAATGCCGCTAGAGAGCCGTCCACCATACTTCCGCGGCCCGTTTCTGGCGTTTCTTCTCTGCGAACGGCGAGCATTTCTCAGCTGTCTCCAAGTAAGAGGAGAGTCAGGGAGAGGGGCTTTGGGATTGTCTTGTCCAACAGACGACCCTTGCCCTAGAGGAGCAGCTAACGCTGGGCGCGTGAGATAATCAGGATGTTTTAGAGCCCCAGGTGGATACTTGTTGTTAAAAGACAGCATGTCTCCCCACGCCGGATCCGCAATCAGTTCTCTGCCGTGAACCTTATGTTCAAATGCAGCCAGATAGCCAGTAACCTCCATCCTGAGTGCGTATTCTGCCGTCCATGGGCGATGCCGATCCTCCCCGAACCCTGTTATGCCGCGATAGTCTATGTCGACTTTCAAAGGAGGTCTGTTGTGGCGGCAGATCACAATAAAGTAGAGATCGGATGTGCTTGTGTGCGGATACTTGCAGGCTTGAGGGTCGCGATAGTTGTGCTGTTTTGTATTGCAAGGGGGACAACCAGTCATATAGCCATAGCTGTCGATCATTTTCATACAGGATTGCATTAAGTGACCGACGCTGCCGCAGTTGTTGCAAAAGTTATTCGTAATTCCAGGGCTCTGGGTGGTACTTTCAGTAGCTGTTGGGTAGGCGCGTGGGTACTGGTTAAAGTTGGGTTGCCAGAACGGCCCTCTTTGCTCGTAGGTGTGGGCTTGATGGGCGCTGTCTGAGTATTGGTTTGATGTGGACCTCATTCCTTCTATTCCGCCCGACATCAACTGTGCCTGTGGCCATTGGGGATTATAAGCTTGGGTGTGACCTGCGGCTTGTTGTGCTCTCTGGTTTCCCTGTCCCTCTTGATGTTCCAGTTCATGCCTATACTGGTCGCCCCGCCGATGATATGGAGGTATTCCTATTTGTCGCGACGACATGATGGAGGCTACACAAGTCGCTTCCCAATGGGTAAGAATGTTGCGTATCATTCAGTTGAATACAAGGGGATCAATTGATGATCGCCGAAGGATGAATCAATGGTGCACAAGTGACAAAATTGTATCCTTAGCCTTGTTTGGCTTGAAAACAAAATCTCGCTTAGCTAACCCAGCAGATATCAACACCTGAAAGATTAGCCGAAGTTGTTGCTGATAAGCTACCTTAGTCTGAAGTTGGGTCTACATTAGCGCTTTTAACAGTTAATTTACATAAATTGCAATAGAATTAAGTTATATCTTTCGTCTAGATTCCATTTCTTTACAGAAAGCAACAGTAGATTGTGGAATTTGACAGGGAAATAAATGGCAACACTTGAATATGGTCTTCCTTTGATTCATTTTTCCTCAGTGACGACATCATGCATTGTCTTGAGAGTCCTAGCGCTAGAAGAATAAAATTTCTTTATCCCTGATGGGCAACTTTGAGCCAATGCCCACAAGCTGCGCTGGCAATTACTGCTTATGTGGGTGCTAGATGACATCCTATTTGTGTCAACGAAGTTTGCTGCAGAGAAATCAATTTGTAGTTGGAGGAGTGGAAGTTGAGGGGTGAATGAATGAATGATTGATGGATCCAGATCAAAAGCAGGAATGATGAGGTTGTTCAGGTCTTTGTCTTGATATAGTAAAGCAGGCATGAAAGGTGCCAAGTTGTATTCTGCAAAGTCCTGAGAGCCAATGTTGCACATTCTTTTCCTCTGCCTAATTCATGACTATTGAATGCAGTCCTTGCTGGTTGAAGTAGATGTGCTTGCAAGGCAGTTGTAAGCGGGAGTCTAATTTCGGATGCTGCTTTGTTATCGGAAAAACTGCATCCGATATCAAGCAGGAGGTACTTTCCCCTCACCCTTGTCAATCTCTAGTCCTTTTTCCTTCGCAGTTCATCGAAAATCTTTCAAACCCGCTCGCAAAGGCGCCTGGCCAAATCAGCCATGTTCTACTTCTCGCATATCATAGATATGTTTGGGAAGTTCATCAAGGATGACGAGATTCCTGATGATCACAGAACCATTGAAAAGTTCCAGGGAATCATCTCCGCCTCTCGGATCCTCGCTGGGGGGGAGCTTTTAGAGGTCGTAGAGCACCCTCCTCCGCAATTGCTGGCTTACCGTTCTGAGGTCATACTATGGGATTCTTATTGTCAGTATGGTCTACAATCAGTTCCCTGTTCACAAAACTAACTACAACAGGGCCTGATGAGGACTTCCCGTGGCCTTACGAAATTCACGAGAAGGAGTTTGATGACCTCATGGGGAGCCGTTCAGGAGAAGAGCCTACTTCAGATGTAGAGTCACGAGCATCAATTGCACAAACAAACAACGAAGCCGACCATGGCGTTATCTCAACTGATCCTGATGTGTCCGACCCAGCCACCGAAACCCACCCAACCACTGGCGCAACCGATCCTAACGAGCTAGAGGCGACTACTGAGCAAAACGAGCAAGACGGCACTGATAACACACCCAGCGCCCTGTCAAAATTCAATCTTGATGCGGCAGACGAGACCTTTGATATTCAGCCAGCTGATGCTCAAGCTACGGAATCCATCGCTGAAAGAAAAATGAAACGTCCTGTTCCCCAAGCTGTTCTGGATAGGGAAGCGGCCATTCTACGCCATCAGATCACCTTGTCAATTCAAGCAATGGGCTCCAATAAGAGACTGCCAGAGTGGGCTCCCAATGGCGCGCCTCTCTATTCCGTTCGGTTTCCTGTTGAGAACTTTAATCTCGTCTACTTCGGTTTCGATTACAATAACTCATCTGTTTCAGCTGAGATGATACCAAAGCTCAATATAGAGCAGAACGTCTGGAAGGGTGTCTTCGTTCTTCGTGCTGCTGCTGCGATGCATGGAGTTCATCAGATTTATTACATGTGGATTGAGTTCTCTGGCAGTTTCCAACATTTGGCTGAGGTTTATGAGTGGGCTTGTGCGTTGGATGAGGTAGCTGACTTCTTGTGGTACTGGCAGGATAGGCTCATCAAGCGTTACTCTGGCAATGGTTTCACCCTTGAACTTCCTGCAATTGATAAAGCTTGGAGAGACTTTGTTGAGTTCAGATACCAATCTGGAGGGTCTACCCTGAAGATTGAGGAGCTCACTGAAGGAAAGGACTGGGCTAAGGACTGGGCTAAGGTTTAAAGCACTAGAGGACACCAGAAGAACATTGCCGGAGGTCTGTAAAGGAAAATAGAGACCAATGTAAGGACCGCATGTTGCACGTTTCTCTCTGGTCTCTGAGATGCCTGATCAGTAGTCAATTGATTCCAATTAAACAAAATAACAATGAAAACTGTGATACTTTCAGATTTGAAGATCCCCTCAAAAGCTCCACAAACACCTTACGACACCAACGCCTTACGATAGAATCTGCTGAGCAAGCCAGACATCGTGAAAAACGAACCATAGGTCAGCGAGAGTACTTCATCAAAGACCGTTGGCTACCAATCCCACATGATTGAAATGTGTGCAAGCTTGTGAAAGACGTCAATATTGTATCTGACAAACGCCACTGGGAAAACAATCAACACTAGCATACGAGCTGTCAGCACATATCTTAAACTTGTTGCAACCTGATATACCTCCGCTATTGCTGTCCTCCCTTACGGATGAGACGGATAAGAAACCATGGAACTGCTTTTGTAAGCAAGACTACTGGTCATTACTCTACACACACTACCTATTAAGAGTAATTATATTAAAGGTCTAGTACAGGTAACTTAGTTACCTAAAACATTTGGGTGTTTTCCAAGAAGGGTGTCCAGAGCAATAACCAGTTCTCTTACGATCAACGTTTTGACTAAGACTAGACTAATTTTCAGCAGGGGCGGAGCGATTCCAATAGTTAGACGATGATCTTGAAGAAGCTTCGCATGAATGGCAACCAAAGTCTCCTCCAACTACTGCAGATGCTATAACCCAGACCGTCGCGCAAAAGGATACTACCAACATCTCCACCCACACCTTTGTTGCTATAGTTGACGCAGAGACGCAAACACCACACCACAACGTCGCATAAGCAGTTTGAATCAGATATGGATTGAACCTATACTTGGCAACCCCTCTGTGACAGAAGAGGCAGAATTTCGACAAACCGTAGTTCCCCAGGCAGTAGAGGTTGTTTGGGTGGTTAACTTCTTAGTGTGGATTTTAAATGGATGGACGTATGTATTTTAGGTTTTGGGGGTGGAATGGACGATAGTTTTCACGATTATAAAGACTAATGGCATGGTTTTCTGGCTTTGTGGATGTCTGGAGGAACACCTGGATTGGCGCTACATCTGTATGTTTTCTAAGGATAGCATTTGGTATGAAACCGTTATGTAGAATGCTCATGTTCTATGAAGAATAGCCGTTAATAAAACCCGGCAAACGCAGAAATTCCCTTTGAGGAACATTTAAGATTGGTTTATTTAGCTTTTCAAGTATTGGATACTGCCTGTCTCACGCTGAATCCGATACCACTGGATAGATACCAGTACTAAAAACCCCTTCTACCTTGATGGTGCTGTGGTAGGAGGGCGCATAACCCGTTGACGCTAGGATGTAAAGGCGCTTTTCCGTGGATGATCGAACAACCCCAGTCCCAGAATATTGATACCAGAGGTTTGAATCGCGAGTTATGGCACAGTCACTACAGAAATGGGATTCCACCCCTGAATGACGAGAGGATGATTCCGACATTTCATGAATGGGAAAAAGAATACACTGGTTCAGCGAGCAACGAGGGGGTTGTGAAGTTACATGGGTTTTATTCTTGGCTTGGTTCCGATGAGGATGTGAATGAAGACTTCATTCATTATCTGTAGATATATATCACCCGAGTATGTGAAGTTCATAGAAGGCAAACTTGTTAAGGATTTGGAGGGTAGAACTGAATTTGAGAGAGGTCTGGGCAAATAAAAGCGAGAGTCCTCGTTTTTCTAAGCTATTTTCAAATGTAATGATACTTGGGAATTGATTACTTACGAGATCTTAAAACTTTATATGAATAGCTTCATTTGGGTGTTCGGAGAGAAATAAATCGGCCATTTACAAAAATTCATTTCCCAGCTTGCCATTTGTTACTCCTTGCAACTCCCAATCGGATTCCTTCAAAACAAAATTATAGAGTAGCAATCATCTCGCCAATAAAGAAAACAGACAAAGTCACAACGCAGACATTTTCAAATGACTACTGACCAGTACTGGCGATTTGGCACGAATCACTTATGTAATTCCATACATTATTGCTTTCAGGTGTTTTCCATGCTAATAACTGTTGTTTGGATATACGAAGAATTACGAAAAACTTGAAACAATGCCAATTCTATCAAGCTTTTGATGAAAAATGGGCGCGGACCCTCTTATTTAGATTGCGACAGAGGTCACTTACGTACTCACCCCTGTGCGGAAGCCCAAACCACCAAAAGTGGATTCTGTAACGGGTATCCTTGTATCCTTGCATTTGCTGTACTCGAGTAACAGCATCTATTCCTGTTCGTCGCATATATTTTATATATTAATCTGTTTCATATCGTATGGAGGGAAATTTTGTTTGCGAATTAGCTAGATATTCACCTATCCTTCGGATTGTCGGTAGCCTACAATTGCCTACAGTTGCCTATCTCCTCGGTCCTACACCTGTACGTTCAGATTTTTTAGGTTCGTTGTATCCACTTTTAGTCTTGGAAGCTGTTCAGATTTACTCGCGATAGGTTCAATTCTGCCTTTTGACACAACCAAGCTTTAAAAAGGGCTTATTTTAGAGAAATATCACTCAAACAGGAAATTGCAAACCGGAAATTTGAAACGTACATTTGTAGCAAGGAGGGGATGGGTACAGTTGCCTACAATTGCCTATAGTTGCTTACAGTTGCCTATAAAAATAGCATGAGAACCGTTTTCTTAAAAAGACAATCGTCTTTCATCAGTCACACCGACCACCCTTAAAGCTGTATTTCAACGTGAACATTGCAGCGCAATATACCTCACGGATTTTATACTCCACCATGCAAATCCCATCCGCCTACACTATTATTCTCGGCCTCGCATCCACCTATGTGGTCTCCGTATCCGCCCAAGACATTATACAATGCGAGGACCACGGCCGAAGCATTCCAGCCAAAAACAAAGGCATAGCAGTGACTCAACAGAGTTGTCCTGGTGGCAAAAATGTATTCTGCTGTATGTCGGCCCCTTTCCGTGGGGACAAACAATTCAATACCCCACGTGGGGGCTGTGAGTTGGTCAGGGACGCGGAATCTGTTAGAGTGGGATGTCCGAATACTTCTGGTAACGAACCTGGGGGGGATATATACTGTTGTGGATAGGATTGTCGCTTTATTGCCAAGTTGAGGGTTACAGCTATAACGGAGTTCTCTTCTAGTTATCGTTTAAATGGCATTTATTTGAATTATATGGGGTACGAGATTCCAGCATTCGAGGATTTGTGACGGTTGCAATAAGGGGTGGTAGTTATGAGCCTAGGACAGTTCTCCACAACCCATGGAAATGAGTTACTGGAAGTCGTATATAATCAAACGAGTTCGTCCGCAAAGATAGCCAGGATTTCTCTCCACTGTTGGTCAGCGTACCAACCAATTCCTATGCTACTCACTCTCGGAGGAGCATGCAAACCCAGCCACTAGGCTGCACATTATCTACCCGCTTCTCCAAGGTATGATTCTTTCTACGAAGAATCCATCTATGTCCGTACCATGCTGGGCACCCTTAAAGGGTGGGATTTCTGATATTTGTCTATTATTTCGAGATTAAGAGAATAAAAGTTTTGAACCTTCAATTTCGCATTCGACCCCAACCGGGTGTATCTTTAAGTCCCAAACCACTATTAAAGTAAGTACAGGTCCTCAGCCGTAAACCTCACATCGGGCCTGATTTACAAATGAAAAGTACCAAACACAAATTACTGAGCACCACTACGAATCTTGAACATAGTGACATGTATATGATTGATGTGAGCAAATCCGCATTATAGCCGAGCAGTATTGACTAATAGTCTGGCACAATCGGTTCAAATTGTCCTAGCGTACTTGGATTGATGAAAGGTTACAATTGCTAATTATTATAGACCGTTCCTATGGCTAATTCAATTGTACGTCGCTTTTAATAACGGTATCTTGACGATGGACTTCTGTCACTAGAAATGTCGCTAATCCACGCGACTTTGACGTGACAGACTGGTCTGTCTGTCTCTTTCCTCCAGAGCCTCCTGGTAGATGAGCAAACTGGCAGTTAAACGCCGCATCATTCCAACTCTAGCTTGTTTACAAATACCAATCCGAGGGAATAGAACAACTCAAAGAACTAAAACCGATCATTCTGAGATGATTGGAACCATTATTCTACAAGTTTACGTTGATGATTTCTAAAAAGTACTCCAGTGGAATAATAACGATAGATCTATTTACTCCCGCTTTTCTTGCTCTCGCTTCCAGTGAGCGGCTAACGGCTGTCGGCTGCCAGTTGGTCGATGGCTGGTCGGTTGCTGTTCCGATCCTCCGCGCAATGCACAACATGCACAATAGTGGGATCGAGATGTGCCGAGTGTCAACACCGACATATATCACGATTTTTATCACTCTCCATTCGTGGCAGAAGAGGGAACATAGAGGGGTAGAGAATATGTGCGTTATATTGGACTGTTGGCACCTGCGCAATTAGAGATAATACTGCGGCGGTCACCACAAACGTCTATTCCGCAGATTGGGTTGTAGAACCCCATTGGATATGAACCTGGCACCAACTGCTTCAAGGCAACGCACTTCAACCTGATTTGAGGAAAATCCAACACCGATAGCCAACGTTTATTTCCACATCATACGATAAACCATCGCCGGAACCAGAATTGTTGTGGGTTAGTTGGATATGAATTATGTGATATCTTATATCTTCGAAAAGAAACGCAAGTGCGTACTCGAGTAGAGAAATAACAAAAGCCCACAATCCCCCCCCCCAATCACCTCATTCATCTATCCTTTGTCGAGTTTAGGATGAGCAGTGTCAGATACGCCCCGACAAGAAGATCTGTGACAGAATATCAAGCCCCCAGAGTTAATTGTACTGCGTCTCTTGACAATGGGTCTGGTTCTTAATATGGGGCCGGGGTTGCTTCTCTCAGCAGCCGTAGTATTTCCGGTGGTTGGGGCAGTACTGGTCACCTTACGGATGAGACTGAAAAGGCAGAAGAAGTTGAAGCTTGGGATTGAGGATTGGCTCGTTGTTCCTGCCTTAGTATGTTATGATGACCACGTCCTTCAGCATCAGCACTAATCTATCCTCACAGCTTTTGATCGTTGCGAT
This sequence comes from Hymenoscyphus linearis, assembly GCA_900536425.1. Taxonomy (NCBI): domain Eukaryota; kingdom Fungi; phylum Ascomycota; class Leotiomycetes; order Helotiales; family Helotiaceae; genus Hymenoscyphus; species Hymenoscyphus linearis. The sequence goes on along the minus strand of UNPR01000058.1, from coordinate 21,437 downwards.
GGGGATAGTCACAATCTATGGTAAAGAAAACCAGAGCCACTAGCCCAGTCATACCGAGCTAATGAGAAAATAGGAGTTTCCGAAAAGTCCATAGGCTATCCTACACCCCCCGAATCGGATCCAGCGTACCAACTTTACACTAGGGCCAAAGGAAGCGCGGTAGGATACCAAGAGATACTGTCCAGTTAAATATTGCCCCTTTCTGACAAAGTTTAGACGTACTGGAATATAGAATGGATGCAACCATTGGCATTGGGGTTTATCAAAATAAGCTTCGTATTTTTCTATCGCAGGATAATCAATTTCGGGCCCCACAAAAGCGTGTTCAATGTTATCTCCCTTGCCGCCATCGTAATCATGGTATTATGGATGTGTTCAATGGTGATTGCGGTAATGCTCATATTCCCTGGGCATGTTGAGGCATTCTGGGGACCTGTGCCGGGCAGAAGGAAATATTGCTGGGTGACCGTCAAATTCCTCTACGGCTTCACCTGGTCCGACGTTGGGACGGATTTGATTGTTCTTGTGATGCCTATCCCATCTGTGGGTTTGAAGTCTGTTTACAACCTTTCCCTTGCTAACAGCTGCCATAGGTACTGAAACTACGTTTGCCAACACGAAGAAAGATTGCAGTCCTCGCCGTATTTGCTGTTGGAGCAATGTATGTTTTCTTGAATTGCATGAATCTGTACTACTAACACGTTATAGAACTGTGGCCGCTTCAATAATAAGAGCGATGTTTTACATCAGACTTCTCGACAGTATGTTCCCCGTCTTGTTTGATGAGTAGAGTAATGGACTAACTTTGTGGCAGGCCGATGGGATGCAAATCCGAACAGTAAGTTTAAAGTCATATCGTGCATCAAAACCTTTATTGACCATAGATTATAGTGATCACCACAAATGCGATATACTGGATGCTCATGGAGACTGGCTTGGCCTTGATTGCTGTGAATCTTCCTCTGTTATACAGCACTATTAGGGAAGAGGGTGTTGAATCGGTCATTCGATCCGCCCGCAGTTTTGCTTCTGTTGTTTCCTCTCGAAGCAGCTCCAAGGTTAACACGAGGGTTTCTACTACAGACAAAACAAGAAGATCTTACGAAGGGGCAGAAAGCATTGAGATGGTTCCAAACCAATTCAACACGAAATCAAAAGCAACGCGAAGTGAGTCTTCGAATGATATCGACATCGAGGTCGGAAACATCAACGTCAAAGAGTCACACGGCGTTGATTCACGGGTCTGAGAAAACAAAGCATCTACTGGTTGTCAAAGACACAGAGAGAAGGCATCTGGAAACCATGTTTTGTGTGCTGTGGAAGAATTGAATGCTTCGTCGCGCCACTCTTTTGGAATTCTACTTCTCTAATTTGCATGAAAGTTTGATCGGGGCCCTTTTTTTTAAAAAGAGAAAATCACTAATTCATTTATCTCACAATGCCCCACAAGTAGGCTCAAATGTGTCTTAGATAAGCTTAATCAATCTGTTTTTGGTTTCTTTCCCATACCCACTGCGTCAGAAAATGCGATTTTGATCCCCTTTCGGCACTTCTCATCCAACAAAGTCTCCATTTTGACCCTAACTTATCCAAAGCTCCCCTATCCGTTCATCGATATGTCCTTCCCAGTTCAGCCACCCCCCCGCCCTTTCCAACATCATAATCAAGATATAAGAGAACTGGATATTGCATTGGAAACCCTTCTCAGTAATACTATTGTACTAGAAGGCTCGTACAATCAAAATAATTATACGAACGATGTAAAATAATCGCCTTGAATTTGCCTTTATCAACTCACTTGTTTTGAATAATAAAGTTGATTGTGCTATACTTATAATACTAGTCTTAATAGGTAGTGTGTGCAGAGCAATCATCAGTCTTCTTACAACCTCAGTTTTCACATTTAGAAATCCCGCACTTTTCAATCCGTTTTCTAAGTACGCACAACCAGTCCAAGCTCTAGGGATCAAAACTGGCGGAGGGACATAGTCGTGATCTTCAGTTGTAGCATCCTCATTGCAAATTGCATGAGGTCCGTAATTTAGATCAAAATCCCAAAGTGCAATCGTAATCACACCATCAGTTTTCAGGAGTCGTGCCCACTGTGTTAGGGTTCGTTCAGAAGCTGGGTCTGGTAGAAATTGAATTGCTATGGTACTAAAGACGTGGGAGAATTTTCTATCCGACGCTCCTCCCCCGATAGAGGGAAGCCATGTCGAGGACTTGCGAAGTGATTTCGCCATCAAGAGACATTAGGGCGTTAGCATGCCGGGTGACACATGTATGCCAAGTATTGGCAGTGTTGGATACGAGGCAGCGAGTTGGTGAGTTAGTGAGCCGGCACCAGCGCCGAGATCGATGGTATGCTCCGATAACGGTGGAAGCTCATATGCCAGTTTTGTCAACCGATCTGGGCCATTCTTTGAACCGCTTCGGATGGCGTCAATGCATTTTGCTGCTGCATTGTCCTACTTGGCCAATGGTGTTGACATGATTCAAAGATAAGTCACTTGTAGAAATCAAGTGATAGATGTACTTTCGTGATGGAGGATATCTGAGTAGTAAATCTAGAGATAAGGCGATGATATTTGGCCAACCTCCAACTTCATTTGTCTAATCAGCTACCAGAATAGGGGTATGGTTAAGCGAGCTGAGAGTCCACGTGACCTGGGGGAAAGCGCCCAACTTTCACAAAAAAGGGATAAAAAGACATCCCAACGAGCATTCTCTGTGCTCTCTTCTTTAGGGAACGCATATTTCTCAGCCCCTGCTTGAATCCAGGTTTTGCAATAATCGCTACAGGTTTTTGAACGTATATATTGGAGGAACCGGAGCTCCAGTGCCCCCCATCAAGTCTGCCATCAAACACATAATTTCGAAAAATTCATCATTTGTTTGAAAAATGCTTCTTAATATTTTCTTCCTGCTTTACATTAAGCGCGCTCAAGGAATCGCCACGTCCATCTCACGGCCCTCACCTGTATCCCAAATACTACCACCTACACATGCCACGGAAACCGCACACTTACAACACTACGGTACTCCTGTGAATTCTCCGAAGGTTCTGAACGGAAGTTTGATACATATTAAGCGCCAACAGAATAGCTTAGCGCCATATTCTGAGATTTGCTGGGACAATCCCATTGTCCATTGTTTGTCTTGTGTAGGAGAGGATCAGCAACAACCAGACTGTTGAACGGAGTTACCGATGATCGGTAAGCTGATCCACAAGCTGATCTGTAATCAGCCTGCTTATTGAGCTCGGGGGAGCCATGCTTGCACTTAAACTGGTGTTATCTGTACTCATTTATTCTTTAGTTAATATACAAATATCATTCAACACAGACCAATGTCAAAACTTGAACCCCAGTGGCAGCAGATACGACTCTATGTCATCGAAAGTAGAACGATTCCAACATATAAACCTATGCTAAAAAGACTATGCTGGATCTGCCAGCGCCCCTGCGAACGTCAGCCCACCTTAAAATGAGAAAGACCACGACGAAGACAAGACATGCCCAGACCCTGAAAAAAGATGTACCGAGTGTGGTTGCAACAAAAGCATGTCTGCTACAGATTCTGATGTGGGATATAAGCTTTTCCGATCAGTTCACAGCCATGATGTATTCCAATGATATTCCAGGTAATTGCGAAGAGAAAGACTGCCCAGAAGATGATAGCCCAGAGCAGTCAATCTGCCCCGCTCCTCACTGTCAAGGAAAGGAGGGCAAATGTACAGTTTGGCAATATCAGGACTGTATATTAGGACTGTAACTGTAATGATTAAGAACGCCCAAAAGCGGAAGAGGGGCAAATTCTGTGGTGTGAAGATTGTAGTGGGGGTGACTTGGAAAGCAAGTGCAAATGGGTATTCTTGAATTCCATAAGATACAGTTACTTTTACTAATTTCATGAAAGGAACCAGAAGACGACAATCCGTTTCAAGGCTGCAAATGCTACGAACAAGCCAAGGAAGACAGACCCCCTTCTTATCCGTAAAAATTGGAGAAAACATCTAGCTGCTCGTGAGAGCTTCTTCGCAAATTCAACGAATTATATATGGCCCGCTCCTTCACGAACGCCACAGCCTCAAGCTCCCAAGGATTAATGCAGCAAGTAATAATGGCACGTCATGATGGCTCGGAACGAAATATGATGGCTATTTAGACGAATTTTCACACTGGCTGTGGTAAGACAAGTAGTCATTACTCTGGAGACATCTATGTCACGACAGCGCTATTCTCAATGCGTCGTACAGTTGGATTGGTTATACAGATGGCTTAGAATAATTGGCATTAATCGAAGTACGCTAGGACAATTAGGTTTATTATGCCGGACTCTAGTATATGAACATTCAATAGCGTCCACTTCCTCATACTATGAGCAATGTCACAACTCTTTATTTCAAGGAAGAAGCTTGCATTAATTCTACAAGTACAGTTGGCTCCAGAATTTCCACTCGCTTCTTCTTACATCCCACCGAAGTTCAGTAGTTGCAATGTGCCTGTAGGGCAATACAACCATAGCGCGCGCCAATTCCCTACTTTCCACTCGACTTTTGACTCTTTTTTGGCTTCTTCCAGCAGAGTACAGCACAAGTAAATACCAGTCTATCCACTCGATCGAAACTCACGTAGTCCATAACACTGCCATTTTCTCCATCCTCCGCCTCCGCCTCACCATCATCGAACATATTCATAGCCAATTCCTTTGCGTCTCGCGCGACCTCGCTTGGTAGCGGATCATCATCCCGGATCTTGTTGGTCGTGATACGTACATTTCGAGGCTTGTGGGGTATCAAGGTTCCGTTGGGTTTGTTTCCGACTCGTCCGGGATCGAAATACAAGGTCACTCGCTCGAGTGATTCGAAGTTGCCGAGAAAGTTGAGATAGACTGATGCGCTTGATTGTGTAAACATCCACGCACTATGGTAGATGGAGATTTGTTTGACATTGAAAAACACGCGATGACAGTCAAACTCGTCGCTAGTTAGGGTTCGGTACATCATTCGGGTTCTGACTTCGTCCATTTGTGGTGGTATATATAGAATATCGTCCGCGGCCCATTCCATAAACCTCTCCAAATGATTGCTCATCTCCATCTGCTCGACTGTTGGTTTTGGCAAACTTGGAGAAAACCATCTCAATTCCAGCTTCCCGCTCCATTGATTGGTGGCGACTTTTCGAGGTTGGAGGTAGTAGATGTCCAGGACAGCATCCCGCGTCTCGCGGCAGGTATGCATCAATGGTAGAATCTGTCCGATAACCTGAAATGAGATCAAATCATAATCAGGGACGGTATTGCTCCACAAAGTAAGAAGCGCCTCGTCATCCATATCCAGCTCCACGGTATACCAAGCTGACGGATAGAGCTGTTTGACAAAGTCACGGTAATCCTGTTGCCGCGGAAATTCCTCGTTCTTGAATTCTTCCTTCTGGTCATATATGGCATTCGCCAGGACGCGGGCTTCTGTGGGGTGGTGCAGTACGGCTTTTGGGTGTTCAAGGTCATAATTTACATAGAAGATCGTAGCTGCGAGGACCTCCCAGGGGTTTGGGATAGCCAGGTTCCATATCATTGTTTGCAACTTCGGTGCAAAACGTTGAAATTGATGGAACGGCTTGCCGTCCCACCAGTTGGGATTGAGAGGGAGATCTGAGTAATCTGTCATTCTATTCACAGCATTAGTAGAGCTCAAATCATACGTGAAAGCGCTAATGCATACCTGTCGGTTGAGGAGAAGTGCGATGGCGTGGTGGTGCGGTGGTGTGGGCTTGTTTGTGTTTGTGTCGCCAAGGTCAAGAGTCAGAAGAATGAAAATTTGATTTAAGATTAGTGCGCAAGACTATTTTAGCGTGGTCGGCTTTACTTTCTTAAACCGCTTATAGAAGACACCGAATTTCAACCGCGCGATTTTGTCTGTCCAAAACATTCACTTCCAGCATGTTCTGCTTTACTAAACAAAAAACATATATGATTCCCTATCTCTTTATAGTCTATTCACCCCTTTGAAGCTTTTTTAAACTTCTTATCTCTCTATTCAGTTTTACTAGTAGGTTACGAACAAAGCGCATTTAAACTTGAAGTGTTGTTGTTGTAATTCACTTTGCAGTCGCTTGCTTGCTAAGCGAAATTCGACATCACGTGCCCAACCCCCTTACTCCTCAACCAGGGCTATGGATTTGATGTATTGAATTCAACGACTCCAGAACACGATAATTCTGTTTGAGCGATATCTATTCTAGAAGATTATTTTATTCAATCGTCCTCAAGTAATAATCTCTTGTAAATACTCTTTGAAAAAATAGTCAAACAATGCTAATCTAAAGATTATTCATCTAACTGATTTCCATTCTTCCCCTAAGTGATCAAGATTTAATAGATATCGCCTAGGGATTTTGCTCAGAATTCAAAGTATTAATTAATTCTATTCAAGTCCTCATAAAATGACGTTGATTCTTTTCTTTTATCTTTTTTCAATCATAGTTTTTTATTAATGATCTAAAAATAAACACTTTGATAATCTATATCTAGAAACTGCCATTCTGATTAGCTTATTCTATACCTTTCAAATAACCATTTTTCTTATCGTTCTATCCATTTGAGTCGCAATAGATTTATTGGTTAGCGAAGCTAGTCCTGTTGCCATATTAATCAACGTTCGGCACTTGGAATACGATTCTAAGGATTCTAACATTCCATTCTAAGGTGGAATGGTCTAAAGGGTCTTTAATTTAGTATGGAATATTCTAAGGCGTAAGGCTTTAGAATTTAGAATTTTAATTAGAATTTATATATATATCAACTAATAAGAGGGCTCTATTTATACCGAAGTGATTTATAGCGAAGTGATTTATACCGAAGTGACTAGTAAATTAATTGTTTCCTACACTTAATTAATTATCGTCATCTCTCGCAAATAACTTAAAAGCCTTAGTCAATTTACTTAAGATATTATTAGAAACAATACCCTAATCGCTAGAGTTGTATAGGGGGGTGCCACAATATAGCTACATTTACTCATTTATACTTGTACGTAGGGGGGAATTAGGTAGCCTGTTGTATAACCTACGATTATATGTGGAACCCGTGGCCCACACTTAACTTAATTCAACATACATACAGAATACTTAAATATCGATATAGGGCTAAGGTCAAACGTAGGCTTCCCATTAGTCGAGCGGACCGGAACAACTATTTTCTAGGTTATGTGACAAATTCTAATTAGAATTCTAAATTCTAAGCTAGAATTTTAGAATATTCTAAGGCGTCTTTAATTTGGAATAGAGTATTCTAAGGGGGGGATTTAGAATAGAATGGAATTCCAAGTGCCGAACGTTGATGTTAATACATCCTAATTTAACAAACGGGGCTCGTCGGCGCACGGACGTGTCGTCCAGCCGATAGAGCCCCTAAGGCCAGTCTCGTAGTACCTCCCCTTGTTAATTGCCTCTTTAGGCAATTAACAAGGGTTGAAATCGGAATCGGCGCTCCGAGGTACTCCGAGGTAGGGGAGCGGTAAGGAAGAGTCAAGGAAGTGTCTCGCTACCGAGTACTCATAGTACTTAGCGGATTCCTATTAGGTAAGGTAAGCAGGCACTTACCTACACAAGCAGGGCTTAGTACCTATACTATAGGACTTAATACCTACACAAATAATATAATTAGGTAAAAGTTAACTAATAATTATTACCTTAGTTTAAAGATATATCTATAAATCTAGGGCTTTCTAATAGTACTAATACCGTTACGACATCTACCCTAATAAGAAAGATACTAGCGTTTATATTCTTTGTGTTTAAAAACACCCCTACTAGTATATACTCGGTATATACTTAGCTACTCTACTACTCTCTACTACTCTCTATATTGGAACAATTTACAGGCCTTGTATGGCCTCTAGTACTACGAGAATGGTCTAAGAGGCTCTGTCAACTTTAGCAAGTTGTAGAGCCTCTTAGTCTAAGAATAATGTTAATAATGGTTCTTACTACGTATAACCTCAGGGACTTTAGAATCTACAAAGAGTAACGTTTGAGTGCAAGTTGAAATTTGCATCCCCTTCCAATTATCTTATTCTATACCTTTTAAATAACTATTTTTCTCAGACGTTTGTCCATTTGACTTGAAATAGATTCATTTATTAGTTAACGAAGCTAATCCTGTTCCCGCGGTAATAATAGTTCTTACTACGCATTTTCTAATAGACTTCATAATCTACTAAGAATAACCTTTGAATATAAGTTACAATTCTCTAAAAGCACATTTGGTTAATAGATCTAAGTCGGTATAGCAGTTAAGTATTATCACCCCATTTACCCCGCAAATTCAACTATAACACAAACCTTAAATGCACCTACGGATACAACAAGACCACCAACCACCTGGTCTAGTAAGACAAATCCACCTTCCACTTCGCTAGGTGGCCTCTAGACTCTCTGCCTTCCCCTCTCACTAAGGCGGAAGGCCTCTACTACATCTCGCGCCTGATAGCGGCACCTAAGGAATTTAGTAAATTCCTTAAGGTAACGTAGTTCTACTCTAAAATCTGTCTACAGTAAAACTAGGACATAGAGAACTCAATTTTCTCTACTTTACCCAACGCTCGGCATTGAGAATTCTATTCTATTCTATTACCCCCCCCCCTCTAGAAGGATTCTATTCTATTTAAAGAATATGTTGTCAGGTCAGGTACCTGACTACTTGTTTCCATTCACTAATAGTCATTACAAATCAAGGCTACACATGTGAGGGGTAAAAGAGGGGTAGTTGGCCCTAGCGCTAGCAGACGCTAGCAGTTAAATAGTCTTCAGTAGCCTAGGGACTTAGAAGTCCACCACAACAATACATTTGTTTCCTACTACGTTGATATCCCTTCAATTCCACTGATACAAGTACCTAGCAACAGAATATATAGAACTTTCTATTCTAGACCCCCTCATTCTATAGAATATATAGAATTTCTAGATAGAACTCGTTATATAATCCGGAAAAAATCCCTCAGGCCCGATGAGCCAATGGGATAGCTTAGTAAACAGTATGACTATCTAATACTCTTCTAGATGGCACGAGATTATCTTATAATACTAGCTACGTTAGTATCATCTACGCGTGTCTTTTCTAATAGAGGTCGTATTATTATAAAGAATAGATGTTCTCTTAGTAGTAACAAGGTTAGGTAGATTATCTATCTTCGAGACTGTGGAATTATTCCTAAGGAGACTATTAAGGAATTGACTAACGAAGATATTAAGGCGATAATAGTAGAACAAGTATAGGAAATTATATTATAGATAGTTAATCGACTTTTACTCCCTTATAAATCCTACGTTCTAATTGGTCTAATTAGCCTCTAGAATTCTATAGAAATATTAGAATTCTAGAGGCTAATCGATACATATGAAGGAAGCTCACAGAAGACTGAATACGAGTATTTGAATGAAGTGATAGAATTGAGTGTAAAGCTTGACTAAATCTGAGAGGGAGAACCTCTGCATATATAGCTTGGTGCGCCTGCCCCAGTTATTCCAAGGCAGGCACTCAGGCACGCATGTGGTGGAGCGCACCACGTGACTTGCCAAGAGGGCGCCTCACGTGACAATACAATATTCTATTCTATTTCAAAGGTGCTCTAGAATTATTCTATGTAGAATAGAATCTATAGAATTCTATAGAATATGGTTCTATATGCCGAGCGTTGACTTTACCTTCCAGACTTTCCAGGCGTTCGGGGGCTTCAGGAGGGACAGGTGATAGAACTTAGACTTTCTTTACAAAAAGAACAAAAACACAAAAACACAAAAACGCTATTTCATTTGTCAGGCCCGAGGGGTATTAATCAGGACACCGCGTAGCTACATAAAAATAGCGGGAAAGCTACAGTCTCGAGAAAGAGAACTACTAATTAGATAGGAAATGCTATACAAACCTCTAGTGCTCCTCCTAAACGGGGTAGAAGAGAGTGAGAGTAAGACAGTAAGTATGAGAGAAGTAAATAGTCAGCCGCAGCTATGTACTCTTACTCTATGTATCTACAATCACTTCAGCACCTAATACCATTCATTCAACATCTCACACAACCAGTTACAATTCTCAACACCTCCCTATTTCACACCTCACCCATCCTCTCCTCAAACACCCAACCCCAGCACCCAACCAAAGACCTCCCCAATCCACGCTCTCCTTTCCCTCTTAACTCTCTCCTCCTCCAGCATCTCCCTCTTCACACTCTCCTTCTCCATCTCCAACACATCAATTCTCTCTCTACACCCCACGCAAAGCTGGTCTTCATTCCAAAAATACTCAACACCATGTGGAGGGGGACAAGCCAGTATACTACCTACCCCAGTAACCCTTCGATGTTCACGGCGGCGCAGGGTTTAAGGATGTAAGGGCCAGAGGAGAAGTGGGTGCATGTGTAGTAGGAGATGGTGTGGTGGCACATTTATGGTTTTTGTGCGTTGGGTTGTTGTGTTGCTGTGGTGTAAGTTGGGGTAAGGTTTATGTAAGTATGTTGGAATCTATAAATATGGATATAAAAGAGATGGGGCGATGGGAAGGGTGGAATTTGAATTGGTGTTTATATTAGTATTGTTTTATTTACTCCCTGGAAATGTAGCACTGAACAAAGATAAGAATCGTGTTTCTTGGCGTTGGACACTCAAATCTTTTGTTTTGAGACAGAATACAATTGTTCCCTCACCACCTATAGGGCCAAATTCTTTGTTCAACTTTTGATTTACTGTAGACTTGCTAACCAAGAAGCCCAAACTCCATAAACACATTGATCGATCAACCTGTAGAAACCCAGTAAAGTTCCACTACTACCGATTAAAGATATCAATCAACCAAAAAGTAACGTAAAAGTGTTTTACATAGCCCTCGCGTAAAAGTGTCAAACTTCACGTATAAGAATACATGCCGTTATTCCGATTTCTACCAAAACATTATAAGAGAAGTGGACGGTCATTACCCTCAACATACCTTGATTAAAACCATCGTAGTTCAAATCCCCGTTCGTTCAGCTCAACAACGTTCGGCATCTGGAATTCTATTCTATTCTAGACCCCCCCTCTGGAAGGATTCTATTCTATTTGGTCGAGGTCTAGAAATATTCTATTCTATACCCCCTATTCTATAGAATCTCTATAGAATCTCTATAGAATGATATCACGTAGTGCGGAAAAAAGTCCACCCAGCTCAATACACTAATAGAAAGGCTATATTTACCATAGTCTGTACGTACTCGAGTATTACGTATACTACAAGCTTTAGGAATTATAGATGTAGATTATTAGTACTACGACTAAACTAGTAACGAGGAAATTAATGCTCTTTAGCGGAATAAATTGTTTAGTTATAGGATAATTATCGTATCGTATATAAATATTTCACTACTATGATAGCCCCTCAGCTGCGGCCAGCACCTCCCTGGCCCGTGCGCAATTAAGGTTGACCAATAGGAACCGCTCGTTTAATGAGTTTTGGTTGAAAAATGTTTTATAATTGATAAAAACTATAGAAACAAGGCCTTTCTTTACATAAATACACGTTGTATTTATTATAGGCGAAGGTTGTTTGATATCGTACCGATTCTCGTAGGTTATTATTAGCAATTATACCTAATATAACTCTTTTAGGCTTATAGTCTGTACTATCCTCTTTTAAGGGCGTAACATCTAGACAGCGAGTTCCTATATCCGTAGAATCTACGTAAGTCGATTCTAGTATTATAGTAGTGAGATGATATAGGATTAGATCGATAATAGTAGTGTTGTTTACACTCTAGAAGGATAGTAGAGAAGTTGATGTTCCTACCTGACGCACGGACCACCTAGGGAGGTCCTGGCCGCAGCTAAGGGGCTACTCTTGTCGTTCTTACCTACGATACTTTTCGAATTCTTAGAATCTAAAATTTTACTACTATACTTTATACAATTAATCTAATACTATACTTTACATAAAATCCTACTCTCTAATTAGTCTAATTATATCCTCACCGCCTCTCTAGACTTCTATTTTTCTATAGAATTCTAGAGCCTCTTTAATAGAAGGAATTATTCCATTTAAGTAGCCTCTAGACGTATTCTAGGTAGAATAGAATTTTAGAATTCTATGGAAACCTATTCTATTTGCCGAACGTTGTAGCTCAATTAGTTATATAATAATATCTTAGAATAACTAACATCTTTATTGTTTTCTTAGTCTCATTATACTAAAACTTATAAATAAGGAGGGATTTTATAGAAATGATTTAATTTTTATAGTAAATTAGGATTTAGTACGTGATTTTAGAATATAATACGTAATGCCCCTAGTAGTAGTAAATAGGGGTACTAGTTAGCTAGCTATATAATCTCGTTGCGAGGAGTAGCTCTCTCCTTCTCTCCTTACGAACAATCTACTTAATTCCCTACCCTGACACTACCCTAATTTTAATAAAGGATATCTTAAAGTAGATAGTGTATAGTATCTTCTCTTCTCGCCACTCCTCTTCTTTTCTATCTATAGGGATCTCCGTTCTATTATATAAAGATTACCAGGCTTTCCTTTCCTTTCTAATCCGAGCTAATTGTATCTTCCTATACTCGCTAGGGTATCGGATACGAAAGGCTAGAAGTGGTCCTAAGGTTGATATAGTAGGTCTTAGTTAGTTAACGTAGTGTTTACGAATATAGATAATTTTAGATAGACAAAGAGCTAGAACGTAGAAAGGTAGAGGCAATTAGGGTATTGTTGGTGTAAAAAGGTGAACCAACACGTGGAATATATCGCAACAGGTATCCCTAAGGAGGAGCTTTCGGCGGATATATAACTAGTTATAGTTGTTAAAATTTAATAATTTGAACCTGTTTTTAGCCTTTTCTTTCCGCTCCTATCCTAAACCTAGCCTTTCCTTATCCTTTCCTATCTATCTTAGCTTCCTATTACTCCTTCCTACTCTAAGGTAAAGGGAAGGGCTTTCCTGTTCCTTTCCAAAGGGCCTAGAAAAGAAAGGAGGGGAGATACTATTTACTGAAAGTAGAATAGTTAGCAATAGCTTATTTCTTTCTCTCGCTATAATATAATAAGATCTTTCGGTTAAAGTATATAATCTACGGGCTGTAGCTTCTTTAGGTATCTTTTAACTTTAACTAATACGTATATATAGGTTAAATTAAGGGAATACTAGTAGGGGTGCTATAGCTAACTGTCTTAATCCTATAGTAGAACTAGATGTTGTAGAGCTATTTAAAGTCTACTTTTATTTATACTTAGGATGTCTTTTTCTCTAAAACACGTCTTAGAAACGTTTAAATATTAAATAATAAGATATTTATAGTAGGATTACTAGGAATCTTAGATACTCTACCTATTATAGCACCTATTATTAACGATTCTCTAGTATTAGAAGCTCTTCTTATATCGTATATCTTCTTAATTATACGACTCTCTAAATACGTCTTTATAAATCTCTTTCTAGTAGCGCTCGAAAAGTTAGGATCCTAGAACTTCTATACGTAGTATTGAGTACACTTTTGTTTAACGCGTCTATTAGGAGTACTTCTTATAGAATATATAGTAGCTTTAGAAGGTGTTTTAAAGGAGATTTAAGGTCCTTAGAGGTTAAAGATAAAAGGAAAACTTTAGTCGAAGTATTTATATTTAGAATATACTATAAAAAAAGACTTAAAAGCGACTACGTATAATTTTAAAGTTCTTTAGTTATATTATTTATCGTATATAGTACCTAATTAGGCGGTTCTACTATTTCCTACCGCCCGTGGTTTTTAAACTAACTAATTAGAGCGTGCTAAGCCTTAATTTTAGTAAATCTAAACCTTTATTGTCACTAAAAAAAACTATATAGGAGTACGCTACTACGTATATTGTATTTACGAGTTCGCTTCCGCTTACTAGCAAAAACTCGAGTCCTTTGTTTACTTTTATAAATTAAAATAAGTTACTATATAGTTATAATAGTACGTTATGTCATTCTATTTAGGAATTAGACTAGGGCGGATATCGCCACTAGTCCTCATTCCTTAATAATTAATCCTTACGTACTATAAGTAAGACCTTACTTGTTATTACAGAGTGCTTATCGAATAGCCGGTTCCCAAGCTGTTAGCCTAGCGCCGATATATAGCCGCTCCTACTATTACAACCACTACACCCCCGCCCCTCCTACCCCCTTTGTAGCTATCGTATACCTCGCTTGCTTTTGTATTACTTACTCCTAGTTAGAGCGTAAATGCTAAATAAGATAAGAGACAGAGAGAGAGGAGAGATAGGGAAGTGCGATTAAGGTCTAGATATTTTCCTATTCTCGCTAAGGCGGGAGCGCTAGTAAGGTAGGAAAGATGACGGGAGTCTATAGGTTAACGGGAGTGTTCCTGTAATTCTAGCTCTATTAGGAAATGTTTCTATACTAGTGCTCCCGTCTTAGCGAGAATAAGAAAATATCGCGACTATATATCCCTCTCTCTCTCTATCTCTCTATCTCTATCTCTTATATTATTTACCCTCTGTTATAGTAATGATTAGGAGTAAGTAATAAGTAAGCGAGGTATACGATTTCTAGAGGGGGGCTGTAACAGCAGGAGCGGCTATATATATAGGCGACAGGTTAACGGCGAGGGTGGCTAGATTAGCTAGGAATAGGTTGGCTAGCTAACAAGCATTCTGTAGTAACAAGTACCGTAGTAAATCGTCTTTGACAAGTACGCCAATTGTTTAGGCGGGGCGCAAGTAGGTAACGCTATAATTATCCGTACGTTTCGAGTGGCCAGATTTTATATGAGGTTATACGATTTAGAAGTTCTAGATTAAGTATGGACCCACACTAAGAACACAGCACACAAATTGATAAGCTAAGCCTCTTACGTCGTAGACGTCTAGCCACTCGGAACCTACGGATAATTATAGCGTTACCCACTTGCGCCCCGCCCAAAAAAGTAGCGTACTTGTTAAAGACGATTTACTACGGTACTTATAGTGTGTAAGCCTGTAAGGATTAATTAAAACTCTCTCCTCTCCTAATCCCTCCTGTACCAATTCCCATCACACCACCCACCACCTTCTCACCTTCCCTTCCCCATTCCCCCATTCCCCCAAGTAACATAAGCCTTACACATCCCATCCAGTCCCATTAAATTAAATCCCTTTCCCTCTCCAACATGCATCCATTACCAATCACCCGTAACCTCAAATCCACAACCACACCTTCCCCTTCCCCTTACCCCCAATCCCCATTCCACTTCCCCATTCCACTTCCCCATCCCCCAAATTCCCTCCACCCAAATCCCAAAGAACACCATACCATAGGTTGACACCATAAACCCCATATCTCTACGACACTCTACGATACTCTACGCTCCTCCAATTAATAATATAATGTTACTAAATTTAAATTGAATGAAAAACACTAAACTAATACATTGCTTCTTATATTGGAATATGAATTTTATGTCTTGTCTTGTTCAGCACTAAGATAGATAGATAGAACTTGACAATGAATATCTTTCGTTGTTAAATGAGAAGTTCCTAGGAATTAGGTGCAGTACTCGTACTACAGTAGCTATAGGCTACCGTAATTTCATTACTTAACCAAAACCCAAAGCCCATCAAACCAATCAAAACATCAAGCTCGCCCTACCACCATCCCCCCTTCTCACACCTCACACCTCACACCCCACACAACCCACTCTCAACCCCCAAAATCCTTAAGCTAAGCAACTTACTAAACCACCGACACAAAAACAGATTCCCCCCCACGAACCAGAACCCCGTCTTTCCACTGCCTCTCCACATCCCCCTAACCTCCCCTTCCCCATCAAAACCCCAAACGTTTCCCGTTTTCGAAGCCACCTCTTTCCCAAAGATTTTCTCACAGGTCGTAGTCATCCCCTGGTATCCAGTAGCGAACACGATTTCATCGGCTGGAAGTTCGCTGCCGTCGGTGAAGACAATAGATTTGGGTAGGATGGAAGAAACTTCAACACCTTGCTTAATCTTGATGTGACCATCGATAATAAGTTGTGAAGCGCCAGAATCGATGTAATACCCCCCACCACGTTGAAGATATGTCATCCAAATTCCACTTCCCTCCACCCCTCCATCAAGCTTGAACCCGCTCTCCTGTAATCCCCCCAAAATCTCCCTATCCTTCACCCCGGCCTTCATCCTCGCCTTCACATTCAACCCCTTAACAACACGATTCGGCAAGGACATATTAAGTACATCCGCCACTTCCACCCGGGGACCATCTTGACCATAAAGTCGCGAAATAGCCTCAGCATTAGTTTTCACACCCACAACGTAGGTGGAAGAACGTTGGATCATGGTTACGTGATATCCATTTTCGTAATATTGTTTTGCGATGTCGTGACCAGAGTTACAGGATCCTATGATGATTGCACGTTTGGTGTGGTGAGGGATGGGTGTTAGATCTGTGAATTGGGAGGAGTGCATCAGGGGGCCGTGGAAGGTGGTGAGACCGGGGATGGAGGTAGGGAAGGAGGGTTCTCCGCTGTGGCCTGTTGCCATTATTATGTGCTGGTCGTTTAATATATTAGTTTCATTTTTAATTTAAAAAGTGAGGAGTTGGGAGGACATACATGCGGATTAATAACCGTATTTTTTGACGAACCAGATTCCCTATTCGTAGTCACGAGATTAACAGTCCACTCTTTCTTCACTTCATCCCAAGTTGATTTCTCGATCGTAGTCTCACACCAAACTGTCAAGTCCATAAACTTCGCATAGCCCTCCAACCAATCGGCTAGTTTATCCTTGGGAGAATGAACGGGCCAGTGTTCAGGGAATGATAGGTAGGGTAGGTGATCGAACCAAACTGGGTCGTGTAGCACGAGACTTGCGTATCGATTCCGCCAATTATCACCGACTCGCTTCATTTTATCGACAACCAAGGTCTTGATTCCAAGCATCTTGAGTCTCGCAGCAATTGAGAGACCTGCTTGTCCAGCACCTACATAGAATTGAATTAGCTGCCATCAACCCCCAAATACAAACCACCAATCCAAAACAAGAAAGTGTAAAGAAAAATACTTTTTAAAAAGGACATACCAAGAACCAAAACCACAACCTCCCCATATTCGTCCTCAAGTCTCACCTCCCTGCCTCTCAACTCCCCCCAGTTACTCCCCCCTCTCTCAGCTTCATACCCATACGGCCTCCTCTCTCCAATCCTCTCCTCGTTCCCCCGAATCTCTTTCAAATACGTAAACAAGGTAAAAGCCTTCCATCCCTCTTTCTCATCAAAAACTAAATTCACAACCCCGCCTCCGTTACCAACATCCGTTTCGACATTTAGAAACGAACTCACGGTTTGTAATTCACCGATACTGCCATTTTTCGGCTCGTGAATAGGGGACGATTCATCGAGGGTGATGGATTTAACCCTAATGCTTTTCGACGAGAAGCAATATGGATATGGCTCTGGATCTGGATCTGGATATGGATCTGGATCTGGATATGGATCTGGAGGTGGATGTGGGTCTGGAGATGGACCTGGAGTTGGGAATGGAGATCGAGGTGGAGCTGGACGTGGAGGTGGAGGGTGAGGTGGAGGTGGAGATGGAGATGAGAGGAAAGAAGACATTTTCTCACGACCTTGAAGCGTGTGGAAGTCCCAGGAGAGACAGAGTTGGTCGCGCCAATAGGAGTCGGAGGCGAGGAAGTGTGTTGTTAGGGAGGGAATATCGTTTTTTAGTAGGGCTTCGTTGAAAGATTGGATCCAAGCTGAGATTGTTGCTTTTGGGTTGTCGGATTTGGTGTTGGTAGTTATAGGGAGTGGTTGGATGGGGAGAGGAAAGGAACCTGGTTCGATGCGGTTGTGTGGTGGGATGTCGTTGGTGGTGGGTTGGAGAGTATTGGCGGTTGTCATGTTGGTGTTTTCGATGGTGGTTGACTGCGGTTGGTTGTAGTTAATTGAAATGGGAAAAGGAGTTCTTTGTCCGCTGGATGAAGTGGAATTATGGGCGACACCCCCGCATTCAACGGGATTTGGATTTCAAGGAAGACACGTAGAAAGGAATCGTAAGTTAGCTGTTAGAAAGTAGCTGCCCCTGACCACATCAACTCGGGTAAGTTAATATCTATCCCCCCCTTTCCCCGCTTCCCTTGGGATGGAAGGAAGATCAGGCGATCGTGGGGTGGGTGTATGGCGTACGGAACAGACATAGGCCGATCGAGCATAGAGTTACAAACCTTTAATATTTGATATTTAAGTTGTCACTTTAACCGATTTTACTAGCTATAGAGTCTACTAATCCTTACTGTTGGCTAACCTTACTGTCGTATCCTTACTATTAGCCACCCTTACTATCGAACCCTTACTGTTGTATACTTACTATTGTATCCTCGCCGTTATATACCCTTACATTCTTACTTTCCGCCACCCTTACTATCGTATGCTTACTATTATAGTTATCAAGGAAGGAAGGAGGGCTAGAGGGCTAGAAAGGATAGGAAATTAGATAGAGCGAGAGGACCAGTGTTTGGAATCTCCGCTCCTTTCCTCTTCCGACCCTCCGGAAAGGAGAAGGAGAACCATACTTTTGGCTAGGAGCAGGAAGGAGTGACGAGAATGTTAGCTGGAAAGGAGAGGACAAGGAAAGGCTAGGTTCGGGATAGGAGTAGGTAGGAAGGAGAGGCTAAAATAAGGTTAAAAGGTGACGTACTCGCAAAATCAGCGGTAAATGCGCAAATGTGCAAAGTACAAGTAGTAAGCGCGTAGGTACCTAGGTACCTAGCATGTAAAGTGAGGTTACTAGTAGTACGGCCCTTTTTACCCCTGATTCTACCCCTGATTCTATATTTGAACCTACATTTGAACCTACATTTCAGACCTACTAAGCCCTATCTAGGTAAGTAGTCTGAGGAGCACTCCTAGCTTTTCCTATCCGGTACCCTGGAGAGGAGAAGGAGAAGCGATTAGTTCAGATAGGAAAAGGAAGGATAACCTACTAATTTGTACAGATAGGAACGGGTAGGAGTGCGGATAGAAAGGGAGGGGAGATTCTATACACTGGAGAGGACTAACGTAATAGTCTAGCCGATTTAGGAAAGGCTCCCGTCTTACTAAGCGAGAATGTAAAAACATTACGTCTTATTGTTAGCTATAGTAACTAGCTTAAAGGGGGTAGGAGAAGGTGCTATAGCGATACGAGCGCCTAGGTCGATTTATTAAATGAAAGAGTATCGATCAAATCCGTTTTAATAAATCGCTTGGATATACTCGGGTAGGTTTCGTATAAGGGCCGGCTGGTTACAGTATACTAACGTTTCGTACTTAGAATACGATTCTAAGGATTCTAAGAGTCTATTCTAAGGTAGAATATTCTAAAGGCTCTTTAATTTAGAATAGAATATTCGTAAGGCTTTAGAATTTAGAATTCTAATTAGAATCTATATATAGATTGACTAATACAAGGGCTCTATTTGTACCCAAGTGATTTATAGCGAACCGATTTCTACCGAAGTGACTAGTAAATTGATTGTTTCCTATAGTATACTACCTATTACGATAATACTATATTTACTTGTTTATACTTATCTTAGTAGTAGTAGTTTTAGCTACTGTACTATAGGGAAAAGAACCACCTACGGGTATATCTACGAACCTATAGGGGATGCAAAGACTTAACACCTATACGCGGTACATCCTACGAACCTCTAGCTAGGGCTTGCCCTAGTCTAGAGAGCTAAGATTAAGTCACTTGAAAAGCAAGCGGCGTATAATTAACTACGGACGAAGTAGGATCGACTTCTTAGGCTAACGCGGCCTTTCCTTCCTTCCTTTCCTTATAATTAAAACTATAAATCGCGCCTAAGTCTTCTATCGGAGACGGCCTTCTCTCTTACAAATATACGCCTCTACTACGCTAGGCCTATAAATATACTACATCTTTACGAATTTATACCAAGGTTAGAACGATACTACGAAGGAGGAAGGGCGGGGATAGGTATTTAAGGGGGTACAAGGACACTTTATAGAGAAGAAGGGAGTAACTATACTTTAAAGTTAAAGACAGAGGGGGCGACGAGAGGGATAGAGAGTAAGGGGGGTAGGGAGGGGTGTATACGCTAGCGCTAGATTTTCGACTTCTAAATAGCTCCTTTGTACGCGCTAAGGCTTACAGTGAATCAGCCTTACGACCTACTATATTAATAGAACCGACAATTGTCTCGTACTATATAAGTAATCCTAGGAAATCCTATACTAAAATACCTATATCTACCTCAATCGCAGGAGAAGTGTTACGACGTGGGATAAGTGAATAGTAGATATAGCAAAGGATAAGTGAATAGGTAGTGGTAGTAGCGTATAGGAGGCATCACGTGATCAGCCCTGACGAGCCCTGGCGACGCCACCAAATGTCAAGTACTTAGTCTCGTAGCTAGTCTCTCTAAATCCTACAACAACGATTATAAAACCAACAACCTAGGACCTAACAGTCTTATACCAACAAGAAGGTTTATAGTCACCCGGCATCAGCTAAGCGTACGCTCGAAATGCTTTCTTTAGCTTATATAGCACTATAAAACCGCGGGATTAGAGACCCGGGTCTGCTTTTAAGGCTGTCTTTTTAGTACCTTTCGGGGGAGTTTTTAGCGGTTTTCTAAAAAGTAGAATATATGTATAATAGTCCTTGGCTTAGCACGCCCCTATACCCCTTGGGAAGTCAGTGCTATACTTATACCCCCTAGATACAGTCAGGCGGCGTAGATTTCCGTCCACTCGCCTAAATTAGTAGATTACGCGAACATATAAACCCACTCCCACCCCCCTATAAATCTACCACACAATGCCTTACAAAACCCTAGCAAATACTCCTCCTCGGAGGGCTAAAAATCTATCAGCTGCCGAGCGGAACCAGATTCTAGGTGTACGTAAAACAGGTGCTAGCTATCGTAAGATTTCTAAAGACCTCGGATTCGCTAAGTCGACAATTTAGGACACCTGTAACACCGACCGTACAGCCACTAAGTAGGAGGACCTGCCTCGTAAAGGCTATCCTAAGACTTATAGCTATATTAAGGAACGGAATGTTATTCGATATATGCGCGAGCACCTAAAGTCCACCTACCAGTAAGTACAAGCCAATGTGCCTACAAAATTGTACCGAGCTATACTACGCCGGCTTATAAAGCTCTACAACTTATCTAATTGGCGCTATAAGAAGCGCCCGTTTATCTTAAAGAAGACAGCTAAGATTAGGTATGAATAGTGTAAAGCTAGGCGCTATTAGACCCTCGAGGACTAGAGATATATTATATAGAGTGACGAGTGTTCGGTAGAGCGAGGTGTCACGAATCACGAGTACACGTGATATCTGTCATAATAAGAGGCGCAACCCTCGACAGGCACATCTAGGTTTCTTATAGCAAATAGGGATCGCTTAGAGTAGCTAAGCGATCCAAGGATTTTCATT